>CM067359.1:138673665-138772670 GCA_034401795.1 Chaetoderma sp. LZ-2023a | reverse complement strand
ACGACACGACGATGTTGAACACTAGAGAGAGACTAGTTTTTGTTGAAACCTTACCACTGGAATAACTGGTTCGCAAATTTTTTCAAACATAGTCTTGTTCTGCAAATTGACATTTTCTATGAGAAAATTAAAAATTTCTAGAACAAATTTTAGTAATAAATGGTGAATACGGCTGAAATGTTAGACTAAGCGACATGGTAGATAGTATGTACATACACTCAGGAGTATGCTTATCCAGTTCCTAGCTCACCTAGTAGGTTAGTACTGCCTATCGATACATGGCGACCAGCTTTGTCATGATTTTTGTCCAGAAAATAAGTTTGAGCAAAGCGCGGTTTGCCATTTTCGAAACATATCACGCATCGAGTCGCGCTGTTGGTCTCTTTCCAGTATTGCATATGCGAGCATACAGAATTGCATCCAAATCATCAATTTAAACTATAAACTTGTTTGTCAATATATATTTATAATTGTATGTAAATAATCATATGGCTTTTTCAGTACTAACCGGGCCGACAAGAATAGGGTCAAAATTGCACTATATAAAACAAAAACTTGTAACAGATTAATTATTTCATGAATATTGCTAATTCAACCAAAACAATCCGGATATTTGAGCAAGATGTCCTGAAATCAGGAGCCTTTTAAAAAATCCGCATTTTTCGGGTAAATACGGACAGATGGTCGTCCTGTCGATAACTGTTCTTCATTTTGAGAATGAAGCTGCTGATGTAGGCTGTTGTAATGAACCTTTCAAGTTTATCCATCCATCATATGACGTCATAATCAACGACGTTGACGCGTAAGATCACGTCATAATCTAGTGACGTCACGAATGTACTCGATATAGTCTGTCTTTAACGCTTAATAGTCCGTACACGTACGAATCGTATGTCTTTAATTCTGTTGAAACATTTTGAAACTAATTTGACTGGACGCTGTTGCTTGTTGCTGCCATCTAGGCAGCAGACAGGGGCCCAGTCAAATTAGTTTTAAAAATTTTATAATAGCTTACTTGTATAGTTCTCTGGAACTTGATAGTCAGATAGCTCAGAAATCGATCGATCCTAACACAAACGAGGGTGTGGGTGGAGCTTAGATAGAGATGGGCGCTGGGGGGAGGGGGGGGGGGGGGGGCTAAAACTGGAAAGGTCCATTAATCTAGCAACATCAACAGCTTTCAGAAGCTCAGTTTGTTAATAGTCTTCCAACTAAATATAACACGTACAAAATCTAAACTGTTAATGAGATGAGATAAATAGGAAATCCCCAGTAAGAGCCTTGACAAACGTTATTATGAGCGTTTCCTAGGCGACCGACACATTTCTACTGTTTACTCCACGTATACCTTATATAGCTCACAACAACCACCCGATGAAGATCAGGCAAGCACAGCTGTCATCAGGAAGACTTAAAAGATCAAGTTTTGTGAAAGAGACAAAAGCACTTCAAAGGAAACACCAAGAAATGTTGCCAGCACAAATAAGACCCAAACCACACCCTTGATCCTCCACCCTGGGAAAACAAACCAGAGAGCATAGCTATTCGCACCACAGTACCTCATCTCACAACCAAAGATGACACAGTGATGTGAGCAAGAAGGCCCTGACACTAGCCATGCCGGAAGAAATGTACCCTCAGGAGACATGGATAAGGATCTACACAGATGGATCAGCCCAAAGATGCAATTAGGAGCGGAGGTGTGCCGGACTGCACATACAGTATCCAAATGGACAACATGAGTCAGCTGCAATACCGACAGGCAAACACTGCACAAACTACAGAGCTGAAGTCGAAGCACTGGTTCATGCAGCTAATACCATCAGCAGAACAGCAGACCCTATTGCACAGATTGTCTTTTTATCTGATGCCTCGCTCCGTCCTTGAGGCTATCACCAAAGGTAAGCTGCCACAACTTGAAGAAGCACTACAAACCATCAAATGCTTTCGGATAGCACTGCAGTGGATCCCCTCCACACTGTGGAGTTCAAGGAAATGAGGAAGCAGACAAGATGGCAAAGGTGGGTGCAGAAGAGAATCAGACAGAAAACATGGTTACCCATACAGAGATGAAGACTATCATCAAGTCACATCTAATAGAACACCTCAATCAGAAGATGCCTACCATCATCTTCCGAGGCCAGAGCAAGTGGACCATTTTTCGTCTCAGAACTGGACACAACAGACTAACCAACACATGTACAGGCGGTTCCACCTTACAACATCGCCCGCTTGTCCTTGTGGAGAAGCAGAACAGACCACAGAGCACATACTTCAATGTTGCAGTACGTATCAGCTGCTGAGAGAAGAGATCCGGCCTTTGTCAAGAGAGAGAGAGAGAGAGAGAGAGAGAGAGAGAGAGAGAGAGAGAGAGAGAGAGAGAGAGAGAGAGAGAGAGAGAGAGAGAGAGAGAGAGAGAGAGAGAGAGAGAGAGAGCTAAGCAGGATTGCTCTAGCTACCTTGTCTGGCACACAATACGCGTCCTGATTGGCTGAGTCGGCTGGCGCAGACTCTCACCGAGTTTAAAAGGCGGTCTGGCACCCAAACTCGAATAGAAGGGAGGCGGACTCTGTCCGAGAGTGGGAGCTTTCTCACTATCTGCCTACTGTGCATCGTCATATTGCATGATCCTCGCCCTCCCACTACGTTCCCGTATCGAGTACCGTGCTTGCACGCCTTTGATGTTTGTGCTAAGTTCACGAAGCTTCATACATATTAATGAACAGAGGACAGTCAACTTGTGCCAATGAGATTGCTCGATAACAAATCAGGAATTAGACAAATTTACACATGTGCGTAAACCAAATTAGCGGTTTTTGTTACCGAAAACCAATCTACACATTTGCTGTTCCTCAGATAACATGTTTAGAGTAAAACTATTGCAAACTTTTGCAAATGTCTCTTTCCAGATCAAAAGCGTCACGATCGCCGTTGTTTTTGTGATTGTAAATTAGGTCACCAGACGAGCTCTCGCCTATCGCGTGAAGTAGGCAGAAATCTGATTGGCTACCTCCAACCCACTAGCGCAATGTTACTTCACATAGCGGGAAATCACAGGTCTGCAAGTACGGCCTCGAACAGCATAGCTATGTGAGGGGATGTATGTTAGTACGATGCCTACTGCGTAGAGCTCACGTTCTGCAATCTAAACCAACACAGCTTATTACAGTCAGGTTCCCTCTCCAGACAGCCACGCTCCACACCACACCAAGCTTTTGTACACTCCTGGTAGATCAACAGGAGTAACAACCTAAATTAAAAGAAGGCTCTTTATTTTGACCACCGTCACCAGTGGTGCCTTCATTGCGGTGTAAGACTTTTGGCCATTACCATCTAAATTAGTATGCAAGAACGGTGGTGTTTTTCATGTCTCGCCAGACTTGCCATGCCACTTCAGAAGCGGTGGTAGAAAACAATGGACGTATCCAGCGTCATTGAATTTATGTTTTGACCGTAGTCCAGACAAGGACATTGCTTTACACATCGTAATAGTTAATCGGTGTGGATCGTCTTGTGCCGAGAAAAGAATTCTACATAATATTTACTTACAGTCTCTACATCACGGAGACATCTGTCACTCTTAATGCACAAACACTATAACGGTATTACGGTGAACTATTCAGTATGTGCTATGTATAAACCTGTGCAAAAGTTAAGCACCACCCTATTTTTACGCACATGCGAGGGTATACTCATGTGCTATGAAGAAAGCAATAGCATAAACATTTATGTTCCCATCCATCTTAGTGCAAGAGGTAATAATGCAACTAGAGGAATGCTGATTATGATGGTGGGGAAACACTGTATGTTTTTGTTTTAACTTGAAAACGAGGCCTGAATATGGTTACGTTGACACAACTGACAACTATTGCCCTACAGTTGACACACGTGGCTAGATTGTCATTAATGGTGTCTGAAAACGAAGTTTAACATCTGTGCACGAGCTTGAGACTGTCATTATTAATAGCGGGTATATCCACCTTGTGCCTGGATGACGGCCTGGACACGACGTCTCATGCTGGTCACCAACCGACTGATACGCCATTGTGGTATTCGTTGCCATTCAAGATGGAGTGCGTCTGTTAATTCCTGTAGGTTCTGCACAGGAGGATCCCTCCTTCTCACCATGTTTCCCAGAATGTCCCAGATATGCTCAATAGGGTTCATGTCAGGGCTCCTTGCTGGCCATGGTAGGGGTTCGATGGCATTCTGGCGGAGGTATTCATGCACAGCTCTAGCACGATGTGGTCGGGCGTTGTCATCCATGAATATAGGGTGGGTTCCAGGTGCATGATTTACAAAATGAGGGACCACAACTCTATCCAGTATGGAATCTTGATATCTTTGTCCATTTAGTGTTCCAGGTACAGTCAACAGATCCAGCTTACAATCAAATGAGATGCACCCCCATATCATAACGGAACCTCCAACAAATGGAACTTCTTCCATGATGTTACGTTGGTCGTACGCCGTGCGTCTGGACCTCCATACACGAGTTCGACAATCTGTGGCATGAAGCAGGAACAGACTTTCATCGGACCAGTGTACCCATCTCCAGGATCTCATGTTCCAGTGTCTTCTTTCGTTGCACCACCTCAGACGCTCCTCTTTGTGGTGTGCAGTGAGGAGAGGACGTCTGACAGGTCTCCTAGCTTTCATGCCAGCAGCATACAGTCTCCTTTTGACGGTAGACATTGACACTCTATTGCGCGTTTCCCATTGCTGGCTGAGCACTCTGCTGTTGGTGAATGGAGATCTCCTAACAAGGCGTACTAGGGCTCGATCATCACGGGCAGTAGTCTTCTTCGGTCTTCCAGATCTAGGCCTGTCCTTCACCTCGTTAGTTTGCCCATGTTTTGCAATCAAACGACTGATTACAGTATGGTTAATGTTCAGCTGTCTGCCAATCTCTCTGCATGACATACCAGTGGTATGCATGCCTATGATTTGCCATTTCACACGATCACTTAACCTTCGTCTTGCCATAGCGGTTCACAATCAAGAGCTAATTCTCTCTGTACAAATAAACCACGGTCATGAACACAAAATTCCTAATCTTGTCGCCTAAATCTGTATGTAATGTTCTACACCTCAAACTGGACTTTTACATAACTGAACACGTGTGCTGTTTCCCGCCACGCACGGACATCAAGCGGCGTGAAGTCATGCATGCATGTGCATTTCGTACTTGGAATTATGTCAGCTAATGCGGGGACAAAAGGTATGGCAGCCTAGTTGTACCATCATGTTTCTACGTTCTATTGTTTTTGCTGGTGCTTAACTTTTGCACAGGTGTATATTAGGACCTGTTGGCCACCAAAATCGACTTTATTCTTCAATGTTTTCGAGTATGAAACATTACGGCCAGCATCCTGCAGTAATTCTCCAGGTGGCAGCTACACTGTGCATCAACTCACACCATAAGAAGACGGTGTAAAGACTGCATGTGACGCGTAAACTGCATTGATAACTAATACGCACACCACATAGAAACATATCTTAGTTATGTATACCGTTATTAATAATAATAAATATGGTACCGCCCTAAGTGGTACCGTAAGGTCTGATGCGACCTCCGCTTTAGGGCAATATTGTACATAATATTATGCATTGTAAACGGTGCCAGCAATTAAACGGCACCGTAGGCTAAGTTGGCCGTATACGTCAATGAATGTATAATTGTAATTAGGCATTCTGCCCATATTAATAGTTTAGCAGTAAAAACTAGAAAAATATTTGGACCGCAATACACCTAGGTTACACTATGCATCAACAACAAATGCATCACCATGTTTTCTCCCAATGGCACCAATTTTACAGTAAGGTCGCTGTTCATTGGAACATGACATGCTACCATTAAACCTAGGACTACGATAGCTCAATAAGACAGGCTTTTAAGCTGGCCAAGAACGGGTATTCTTCACAACGGAGAATTGTTATTAAAAACTCTTCTTCACGGCCAATAAGACCGTTGTATAAACGATACTACTGATTTTCATAGTTGGCCGTCCTTCTTAAGGCCTCCTAAATTAAAGCGGAGAGTAACTGCCTTTGGCTATGCTTCTCTGGCCATCTGGCCGAAATAATTGTTTGAATTCCCACCGTCAGAATGGTTAGGACCGTCTCAAGAAACAACAGTAGGTTTCTGGCCGGCCAGAATCAATCTGCCGTTCACATACATACCCTGTGTATCTTCAGATACCTATTAAGCAAGACTTTTTATGCCAAAGTAGGGAAATATAAATAAGGCAACACCATTGCCATCCCAGCAGTGTTCTTAAGGCAACTTTTCTCCAAACCTAAAGCAGCTAAACGGTAATGCCAGGGTACGGATCTCATACGGTCCGTACTCGAAACCTTAGGTGACGGATAGAAACATGGATCACCATCTAACTCATCACGGTGACTGGGTGAAGCCTTAAAGCTCACCACGCCTAGGGGATAGCCACCATAGATGGAAATACGTTTCTCTCTCCCCACCGTAAGTAGGCAAAAATCCGCTTTCTAAACACGCTTCTGACAATATGATTTGCCCATGTATTGTTATTTATGGTTGTGATGCGGTATGTAGAGGGATCTCTCTGCGGCTCTGAAACCTCCACCAGACAACATGGTGCACGCTGTTGGTCTGAGGAGAGATGCTCCGTGAGGTATTGGCAATGGTACCGGGCATTCTCGCCAGGAAGACATATTCGTTAAAGACAGTTGGTGCTACACCATTTGTGGCTTAAAAATACGTGTTTTTGAACTTACAACTAAAAGTTAGTCTAGGCCATTTTTGGGTACACAAAAATGGACAGTACCAACTAAACAGTATCTTTAACTTAAGAAATGAAATGAATCAGTCACCGTATCTTTACGTATACACCGTAGGCACACAACAGTAAAATAACTATATTAGGATAAATACACATGATAATTTTTATCTCTATGTAGGATAGGAGGGCGGCCCTTTTGACTGCTCTCCTCACATCCAACCCCTTTTTCGTATTTTCATAGTCAGCTTCCCACCGGTTGGCTTTCTGCAAGGCACCATGGTGTGGTACCATCATAAATTTCCTCTCAATCAAATGGCAAGAACATAGTTATCCTTGGCACTAAAGTAGTATTGGTTCCCTGTTTTCCCCCTTCATTGTTTTGGTCGGTCGTTTCTCTCCTCTCGGCCGTTCTCCATACGGAGCACGGTACTGCACCGTCGTATATCTCCTCCCAAACAAACGGTAGAGATTCAATCATTATTGGCACCGTTTTGGTATGGGTTTTCCGTTCTTGCCCTGTATGTTAAATGTAGGACACGTCTCTCTCTCTCTCCCATCATCCCTCTTCCACCGCTACGGCGTTGTAGGCATTTTCCTGTGACAGAGGCCCGCACGAGGCACATTCCTCTCGCAAACCAATAATTTTTTGCCAGCCCGAGGCAGATATAGTTTATATTAAGCCAACTGCTGTGCCCGACCAGAGCTTTCCTCCGCAGGGGTACCTTTCACTATACCGTCTATATATGACTAGATCGGTTAGGTACCTCCGGCGAGACATAAACCCAAATTCACCACTTTTATTCTTACATACACCGTTCATAAATGACAAGCATACAAAAATTGTTTGTCACTGTAATTAAGTAAGTAAATTGTGCTAGCACCATTTATTCCACCTTGAAAATGACGGCTAGGCACACTGGGGACACGAACAGCCGTGATGATACGGTAGTGTTTAATTTTCGCAGCAATGCCTGCACGAGCCCACTGGAACATAATCGTTCCACCGGCCCTGGAGGTAGTTTTTGTGGACATCGGAGATGTGCGGCGACCCCTCCCCACTCCCGAGGCTGGCTGACCAGCAGCAACAGCAACAACAGCGGCAAGCGGCGGAGCCATGTGTGCCCCCGGCTGCTACTGTTCCCTACTACCATAGCCAACTTTCCCATGAAGTTTCGTCACGATACGTCAATCAAAAGTAGTTATCACACGAAGACACAAAATTTGCACAGATAGAGGGACACACATTTAGGAAGACGAATGGATGGACAGATGGATGGGCTGACAGACCCACAAAATAGTGTCCAGTTCCCTAGCATAGCAAACATTACCATGAAGTTTCGTCACGATACTCCAAGCAAAAGTAAAGTTATCGAATGAAACCCCAAAATTTGGGGGTCCGGTCGATATTCCGAAGGTGCATAGGTCCCAGGTTCATAATTCCGAAGGTCCATTAGTCCGATTTCAGAGGGTTCATTAGTCCGAAGGTTCGTTAGTCCGAAGGTTTGGTAGTCCGAATTTTGATAGATTCGTGTACTTTTAGAACATTTGTGTTGGCTGGCTGGCTGGCTGGCTGGCTGGCTGACCAATAGACCAACTGACTAATAGTGTGATTTATGTGGTAATTAATTGTCTAATTGTGTAGGTGATTGATAGTGTTGTTTTCCTGATTGCTTTACACAACAAGAATAAATTCAAACCATCTGCCAACTTATTTATAATGGCAATTATCCTCTATGTACATTGATAGCGTTACACTCAGGCTTTTTAACAAACACTGAGACAAGTAGCAAGGCGAAGAATTGGCGGTTACTCTGATTCGTTGAAAGTTTACGATGCCATCAGTGACGTCATCAATATTTGAATTACGCCACAACCACTTTTCCCCGCCAAAATATTGGAATCTGATTGGCCAAGAGGCATTTCTGCTGTTCCCTGATGTAGATCTTTAGATGATTGACAGATGCAATGATGTGTGAAAGGGGCATGGCCAAATGTCGCTCCCGTAACCGCTCGCAACCAATCAGAGCAGCCGCCTCAGCGGTCGGTTTTGTTTGAGATGTTGAGATATTGACACTACCTAGGCCTGGCTTGGGCCGTAGCTAGGCTTACCTAGTCCATAGCTAGGCCTACCTTGAAATTAGCTAGGATGTGGATAGGCCTTACCTAGGGTTTGGTCAGGCATTACCTTGGCCTCAGTCAGGCCTTGATAGGCATTAGTTAAGCATTACCTATGCGTTACTTATTCCTTAGCCATGCCTTAACTAGGCTTTGTTTTGCTTTGGCTAGGCCTTAGTCAGGCTTGGTTAGGCTTTACTTAGATCATAACTATGCCATAGCTGTGCTTGGATAGGCCTTATATATGCCTTACAAAGGCATTAACTAGTCCTTAACCATACTTTGCTTGCCCTTAGCTAGGCCTTAGTCAGGCTTGGCTAGGCCTCACCTAGGTATTATCTAAGCCTTAGCTGAGCTTGACTAGGCCATACATAGATCGTAGCTAGGTTTTCCTCGGCCGTAGATAGGATTACCTAGGCCTTATCTAGCCCTTGCATAGGCCTTAATTAGTCCTTACATACGCCTTAGTCAGGCTTGTCTAGGCCCTAACGAGGACTTAGCCAGACTTGATCAGGCCTTACATAGTCCTTAGCCAGGATTTGATAGGCATTACCGATGCCTTACCTAAGCCTTAGCTAGACTTTACTAGGCATTACCTAAGCCTTTCCTAGGCCTTAGACTGGCTTTGCCTGGCCGCATCTAGGCCTTAGCCGGGCTTGACTAGGCCTTACCTAGGCCTTAATTAGTTCTTAGCCAGGCCTTCCTAGGCATTACCGCTGCCTTACCTAAGCCTTAGTCAGGCTTGACTATGGGTTACAAAGGCCTTAGCAGGCTTTGATAGGCATTAGGTAACCATAAGTCTAGCTAAGTCCTAGATAAGTCTAGCTAAGTCCTAGGAAAGGCCTAGTCAAACATGATTAAGGCTTAGGTAAAGCCAAGCAAAGCCCGGATAAGGTCTAGGTATGGCCGAGATAAGTCCTAATCAAGTCTGGCTAAGGCCTAGTTAAGCCTGGCTAATGCCTATGTAACGCCTAGTCAAGCTTGGCTAACGCTTAGGTAAGGCATTGATAAAGCCTAGGAAAGCGTGGCTACGGACTAATTAAGGCCTAGGTCAAGCAAAGCCTGGCTACGGCATGGCTAAGGCATAGGTAATGCCTAGATAATGCTTAACTAAAGCCTATCAAAGCATGGTTAAGGCCTAGGTAAGGCCTAGTCAAGCCTGGCTAAGTCCTAGGTAAGGCCTAGTGAAGCCCGGTTAAAGCTTGGGTAAGGCCTAGTCAAGCCTGACTAAGGTCTGGCTACGGCCAAGCAAAGTCAGGCTAAGGCCAAGTTAAATCCCAGCAATGCCTGGATAGCGTCTAGGAAAGGCCTAATCGCAGGCTGGCTAAGACCTAATTAAGTCTGGCTAATGCCTATGTAACGCCAAGTCCAGCCCGGTTAAGGCTTAGGTAAGGCATTGGTTAGGGCTAGCAAATCCTAGCTAAGGACTAAGTAAGGCCTAGCTAAGCCCTATTCAATGCTGGCTAAGCCCTAGCTACAGCCTAGCAAAGCTTGGCTAAGGCCTAGGTAAGGCCTTATCAAGTATGGCTAAGCTCTCGTTAAGACCTAGTCAAGCTTGACTAAGGCTTATGTAAGGACTAGTCAAACTTGGCCAAGGCTTAGGTAAGGCTTAGGTAAGGCCTAGCAACTCATGACTAAAGACTAATTAAGGCCTAGGTAATGGCTATCTAAGGTCTATGAACACCTAGCTACGATCTATGTATGATCTAGTCAAGTTCAGCTAAGGCTTAGATAATACCTAGGTACGACCTAGACAAGCCTGACTAAGGCCTAGCTAAGGACAAGCAAAGCCAAGATAAGACGTAGGTAATGCCTATGTATGTAAGGCCTCGGTAAGGGCTATCTAAGGCCTATCCAAGCTCAGCTATGGCATAGTTATGGTCTAAGTAAAGCCACACCAAGCCTGACTAAGCCCACAGCCAAGCAAAGCCTGATTAAGTAACGCCTAGGTAATGCTTAGCTAATGCCTATCAAAGCCTGATTAAGGACTAGGTAATACCTCGGCTTGCCTGGCCAACCCCTAAGTAAGGCCTATCCACGTCCTAGCTAAGTCCTACGTAAGCCTAGCTAAGGACTATGTAAGGCTAGTTAAGGCCCACATAATGACTAGGTAAAGCTAGCCTAGGCCTAGCAAAGCAGGGATAAAGCCGAGCAAAGGCCTAGCCTAGCCTGGCTAAGGCCTAGGTAAGGTCTAATAAAGCCGGGCTAAGGCTTAGGTAAGGCATATTCAAGCCTGGCTAAAGCCTAGCTAAAGTCTAGCCTATGGCAGCAACAGTGCCCAGTCAAATTAGTTTCAAAATTTTCAACAGCATGTTTAATAAATAGTACAGACATACAATTTGTACGTCACAGTCAACATGCACTGACGTCATGATTATGACATCAGCATACATGTCGCTTAGTTAATTACGACGTCATACGACGTCAGATAATCAATGGATAAACTTGGAAAGGTCCGTTAACGTATTGATTGCTCGAGTGGTTGATTGATTAACCGATTGATTGTTTGATTGATTATCTGATTAATGAATTGATTGATTGACCGATGTATTGATTGATTATGAGGTTATTCAATCAATTGACTGATTGACTGACAAAATTATTTCTCTGACTGATTGAATGATCGATTGATTAATTAATTGATTGCAAACTAATGTACTCAAATAATCGATGGCTCCTTAAAAAATCGATGTTTACGTCTTTAATTGATTGATTGACTGGATATCTGATTGATTAATCAACTGGTTACGTATTTACATACTTCACTCAATCAAATCTTTGTCTGGCATCATCATCCTCGTCGTCGTCGTCATCAACATCATCGTTCGATTAGTCAATTGAACAAAGAAGTCAATCAAAGGATTGCTTGGTTGATCGATTGCGGAATCAATCAATCAGATGAGCGATTGATTGGTCAATTGCTTGATAGACCGATCAGCTAAACCAATCGACTACCTGAGCAAACAAATACACTTATTGATTGATTGATTGATTTATCAGATATTTGATGTTTTATGAAACAATTGATTGAATGATTATTTGATGGATTGATGAATCAATGATCCATTGGTAGATTGCTTGATTGAATCAACCGATGGACTAATCAATCTATCAATTAACTGATTGATTGATTGATTGATTAATTGATGGATTGACGGAGCATTGTTTACTTGAACAAGAGATTGATTAATCGACAGGTTATGTAAGTGATTTATTAACTGCTTGATCGATTATCAGACTGATTGATTGGCTCCTAATCACCGATTTTTCTAAGTGACTGATTGGTCGATTGCATGATTAATTGATCAGATGATTGATCGATTAACTGATCAATGAATCAATCAATCAACTGTTAAATTTATTGATTGATTGAACAATCAACTGATCAATAAATAAATTGATTGATTGGCTGGCCACTCACTGATTGATTAATCTACTGAATAATTGAGTGAGTGAGTGCATAACTGAGTGGGTGGGTGGGTGAGTGACTGGGTGGATGAGTGAGTGTGGGTGGTTGGAAGGAGAGGGAGGGATCGATTTAAATATTGCTGGATAATTGTTATACGCCAGCGCAAAGTGGGGTCGTATGTGGTGGCGCTCGCCGTCCATCTGATTCTTGTCCGGTCCACACCTCAGTTTTGAACCTACATTCACAATTTTTTTCAGCAGATGTCTTAGGTATAGACGAAGTGTCATTCATGACTTCGTTTCGGCAAAATCCACCCATATTCGCCAGAGTTTTCTCCCCTTGAATGGCTAAAATTCATCAAAATTTCCTTGTGAGGGCCAAATCTCGAAGTTTTGAACCTACGCTCATAATTTTTTCCCAGCAAATGTGTTAGGGATTGACGAAGTCATGATTTCTTCCGTTTTGACAAATTCCGCCCATATTTGCCAGAGTTATCTCTTGAAATGCTAAAATTTATCAAAATTTTCTTGTCCGGGACAGAGGTCGAAGAGTTTTGAACCTACGCTTACCATTTTTTATATGATGAACATCATATGATAGCACTCCCCATCTGACTATCTGACCATTTTTTGCTCGGACAGCTCTAGTTGTAATTGTAATGATCAATGCAGCTCTGAAGACTTTCAAGATTTTTAGTGATGTCTTTGTCGTTAATTCCAAATGTGTGCCTAATAGAAGTCCCCCAGCCCGTTCCCCCCCCCCCACCCCCCCACCCCCATTCTCAGGGAATTATCAAAGACTAACTATTCACATTTAGCATTCTTCAAACAAGTATGCTTGCGGGCGTATGTTGAGTTTCACTAAAACTTGTTTAATTAACCGATAAAGCGATTAATCTGCTGGTTAAGTAATTGATTGATTGATTGATTGATATATCATTGACTGATGTATCATTGATTGATTGGCTGGTGGGTTGATTAAACAATCAATTAATCAATCGATTGATTGATTTTAATTGATTCATTGCCTCAATGATTGGTCGATCATTTAATCAATTGCTTGCTCGATTGCTTGCTTGCTTACCTACTTGCTTGTTTGCTTGCTTGTACAACTGGCGGATAGACTGCTTGGTTGACTGGTCAGGTAAATCACGGTTTGGTCGATTGATTGACTGCACAATCGATTTATTGATGGATGGATGGATGGATGGATTTGATGGGTGGATGGATGAATTGAACAATCAGCTGATCAGTAAATTGAATTGTTTATCGATTGGTTGATTAAAAATTTGATCGATTGGCAAATCAATCGACCAAACAATCAGATCAAGAAATTGGCCGATTGACTGAGTGACTCGTTTATCGACTGATAGATTAATCAATAGCTTAAACAGCTAAGATGTTGATCAGGGTTGAATAGCTAATTAGGTGGGTTCAGTAATTGATCACCAATCGATGTATAAATTGACAGATCAATCCATTGGATGACTGATCGATTGGCGACTTGCTTGATTAGTCGATCAATTAATTGATCGAATAACTGCTCAATATATTAATTACAAATTGATCCAGTAAGGAATCAACCGACTGATTAATTGACCGCCATATCAAGCAATTGAACGATTTCCTGATCGATCAATTGTCTGAACAATCACTTTATTTCTTGATTGTTCGATCAATTGATTGATTGACAGATTCCTGATTGATTGGCTATATCTACTTGATAATTAATTGAGTTTGCGATTGATTGATCAATTAATTAACTGATTTCTCGATTGCACGATGGATTGACTGGCTGAATCTGCTTAAACTACTGGTTGATTTCTTGATTCCTCGATCAAGTGATCGATCAATTATATGAGCAATCAATTTATTGCTTGATTGCTCGATCAATTGATTGATTGACATATTCTTACTTGATTGGATACGTAACTGATAAACTGATTGGTTGATTGATTGATTGATTGATTGGGTGGTCAATCCAGTGGTCAACTGAACATCCAAGCATCGAATGATAGCTTTTTTGATCAAGTGAAGAATCAATCAATCAGATGATCGATTGATAGGTCAATTGGTTGACTGATCAATTAACACACCGACTACCCAATCAAACATATCTTTGATTGATTGATTGATTGATTTGTCTGTTGCTTGAACATTGAATTTTTGATTGATTGAAGGATCAATAAACGATGCTCAATTGGTAAAACCATGAGAAAAATGAAAAACATTTCACTTATGACGGAGACTAGATGCCATGATGAAACAGATCAAATCAGTAAAGTTTTATTAAGATCGGATAAGTCCTTGATGAGTTAAATGTAGAAAAACTAGCATTTATCTGCACGCCGCACGGTGGGACGACATTTGGACCGCTATGTCGGGCCATCCTACATTTCGCATAGGGCTCGACAAAAATGAAATACGTGTTTTTGGGCAAAACGCGACACTACCTTTTTCGGGCAAGAGTGGACAGTATCCCACTATGCACTAATAGAAATTGCCAAATATTACCCTGGCTGTCGCCGCCTCATGTATTTTCTCACTAGGGCAAAAAGCGACACCCTCCATTTTCCCCAGGCGCACAGTAAAAGTCCCACTTTTGCAAAAGGAATATTGCATTTTTTGTGGAGTCTATTTCTTCGATCTCGTTCTTAGTTACTTCTGTATAGCTGCTAGCCTAGACTGCGATTAACCATAATTTGAAAGAGCATAGGCTTGAAACATCATAAAAAAGAAGGGTTTGTTCTTAGTTGGCCAATTTTTCCTCGCCTCCCCCTATGCGTGAATGTATATCAAGCAGGACTAGAGTGCGCATGATATGGCCTCTATACAAGATGGAGGCGAGACATGTCCGCCAATCGCGAACATTATTTTCTGCTGTCACCCAGCAGCATAAATATCGGTTGCTCAAATATTTATTGTAAAACAAGAGCTCCGCAAACGGCGCATAATACCCCGCCATGATGACAAACCAATGACTGAGAGCTTTCAGAAAATATTTATTTCTTCTTCAGACCCATCAGACCATTCATCCTTATGAAGCGTCAAAGCGATCCGTTAAACAGTTAAGGAGGTATCGTCCGGAAACCAATTTTCAAGATGGCTGCCGCTGACTGGTGGCCATATTGGATTATCGTAAACTTTGATACGTTTCTTCACCAAACATATTCTAATGACCTTAGGAAGTGATCCGATAAATGGTAACGGAGATATCATCTAGAAACCAACTTTCAAGATGGCAGCCCGTGGCTGGCGGCCATCTTGGATTTCGGATCATTGTCGATGTTGATAGGTTTCTTCCTCAGACCTAGTCCAACCACTCTATGAAGTTTCAAAGCGATCCGATAAAGGGTAATGGAGTTATCATCTGGAAACCAATTTTCAAGATGGCCAACAGTGGCTGGTGACCATCTTGGATTTCGAATCATTGTCAATCTCGATAGGTTTCTTCCCCAGAGGTAGTCGAACCAACCTATGAAGTTTCAAAGCGATCCGATAAACGGTAATGGAGTTATCATCTGGAAACCAATTTTCAAGATGGCCGCCGGTGGCTGGCGGCCGTCTTGGATTTCGGATCATCGTCGATTTCGATAGGATTCTTCCCCAGACATAGTCCCACCATCCTATGAAGGTTTCAATGCGATCCGGAAACCACTCTGCTGCCCGCCCGCCCGCCCGCCCGCCCGGATGGACGGAGCCATTACAGAATACCCAGCCAAATTTTTTGGCGGGGTATAAAAAGTTAACACGTCGACATGGTCAGATGGAAATCCGAGATTATTCAAAGATGCGTGAGATAATATGCAAATTAGTGGAAATAAGATTCATCACCGCGACAGAGACAGGGGGAATACCGGCCTACTAGCGGATAAGACATTATGGTAATATTTAAGAGGGGAAGACGAAAATTTGCAATTACAGACCGGTAAGTCTGATCATTCTCACATGCATACTTTGCAAGGTGCTGGAAACCATAGTCTGTGACCACATTGTAAACATATAACTATCTACAAAGCATGAAACTAAAGAAAATGACATCCACTCCGTGGCGGCGAACAATGGAGGAAAAGTAAAATCCTGGGCTCACTGCTTTGCAGTACTGCTGACATTGCTGCACGCTGCATCATGGGGAACATAGCTTTCCAGTCCTTCTGGAAGCTATGGATTCGTAGATCAAAGATGCCCTGGGTAAAAAGACTATGTTTATACAATGCAACCTGCGTATCCTTGATGATGTATAACTGTAACAGCTGGGCAGCTCCAAAGGCAGCTCTAGACACACTTGACGCCTGCCACCGCAAACACTTACGCACAATCACTAGACATCGATGGCCAGAGAGCATAATGTCCAACGATGCACTATACAAGATGTGTAATACGCCGGCGCTGTCTTTAAAAGTCGCGCAGCAAAGATGGTCCATATTTGGCCATGTGCTAAGGATGTCAGAAGACACACTGGCACAGAGCCTTGGAATTCGCCCTACTCGGAGCCAGCAAATACAGAGGCAGGAGAGGACGTCATCGTATAAATCTGCTAAGCGTGCTATGAGGTGACCTCAAGAAAGCAGGATTAGGTACACTCAAGTCAAGAATGGACCTGAGGAAGCTAAGGGTTTGGCTGAGGACAAGACACAGTGGGCAAAAGCGAAGGACTGATTGCAGCTGTAGGATGTTTCTACTACTACAGCCGCAGAATACAGTAATTATACATACAAACATACATACATTGCAAACCACACGAAGAGAAACTACGTGACCAGCACTAGATTTCCTGAAGGGATTTGATACCATACTTCACGTTTTTCATTTTCGCATGACGCTTCTGTTATTCTGGTCCACCTGACTCCGCTCTTTGGCAGGCTTGTCTGCGACTGGTTACATTAGCTTGAGCAGCCAGATTTAACCAGATTTATTTGCCTCAGGATCTTTCATCTGGCTGGTGAGATAACACATACGCGTCTTTATAGTTACAGTAATACTTTATTAATATACAACTTACGTTGGGACACTGAGACTGGCTCGTTTGCACAGTTAGCCACAATCCACAGTTTGATATCCAACTATCCAAAGCAACAAGTGACCGTGCCCAACGACAAACTCCAACTGACTGCCGTCCCATATTCTATTAGAAACATGTGACGTCAGTCCATGGTCACAACCTTGGTGACAAACAGTTTCACCTGATCCGTGACAGCACATTTAGTATGCACAGTACATATTTATAGACTAAGTATAACATTGAAGCATGGAGATAGTATAATCGTCAATCCTCTTTCGTATAAGCCTACGGTGTATATACTCCGTAGTAGTGCATGTAAGTCAATGGTGGTGTGTGTCACTGTCGATGTATGTTAGTTCACGTGTGTGCTTATCTGTGGGCGTGGCTTGTTAATTTATTCATGCATGTGATGTGATTGTCCTGTGCGCGCGTGCCTGGTGTCCTCTGTGTGCTCCATTATGGGCGTGTGTGTATATCCATTTCTGTCCGGGATTGTGCTGTGTGTATTCCGTATCCTGGTGCGCATGTGGTATATGTCTGTTTATGACTCGTGTGTTCTTGTGCGTGTACTGAAACTCTCCCGTCCTCTGTACCATAGTACTTTGAATAGCATGGGAGACAAACATGGGGTCGTTAAGCAGCTCCTGCGATCACATCTTCAGATTGGCCTTTTGTTTCTACGTTGACAGTGAGATGACTGTGCAAGTGTTTATTCCAAGATTTTGTCCAAGCTTCTATCTCGCCGACACCCATATATAGTCCAATCGGCTGCTAAAATATTTTCTTCGCTGCACCAACTTGCAGGATCATCGGCGTGAATTTCTTAAATTAGTGAAAGCTGTTTGATCAGCTGGCCAGATCAAGAGAGGGTATAAGTTGGAAACCAGCATCCTGATAGACGTGAGATTCACAGGGGTGCTGGCATCCTATATTAATAATTGTATCAACCACCAACATTGCGTGTTTTGTCAATCTCACTTCTCATTTCAGAGAGCCGATGTGTAGTGAGATATATTTAACACCGTAAGGGTGGAGTCGCAGATGGGTCAAGTAACCAGAGAAGAGATATATAAGTAATTATAGGTATTACCGTCCACATTGGTTATAAAGTGGCATGTGGTATCATTAAGTCAAGCCCTGGAACGTTATTGAAAATGTAAGTACGCCGGTAGATATTCCAAATACTGTGCGAGTGCATGTATATGCACTGCATTAAATGTACACTCAACCACAACAAACTAAAAAAAGACCAGTACATAGTTTTCTAGATCTTTCCACGCAAGTCTATTAACTTTCTAGGACTCACTGGTCTATTTTTCTTTCTACCACTGATCACAATTTGGATCAAAATCCAATTGTCAGCGCTTCATTTCATGTTCACACAATTCTAACCTTTTTGATTTAATATTAATCAATATAATACAATTGCAATTTCATTCTTTTATAACCTCAAAATATATGGTGATTTTTGCATAACTGTTTGTGAAATTTGTGACAATGGACCTTTCCAGAGTATCCACCCATCATCTGACCTCGTATGACGTCATAATCATTTCAGCGCGTGTATGATGACATCACAATCATTACGTCACAAAGGGTTCCATATAGACTGTCACTAAATCTCAAATACTCCGACACACGTTGTATGAATTGTATGTCTTTGTAATTCTTTGCTATTTAAGAAACATGCTGTTGAATATTTTGAAACTAATTTGACTGGGTGCTGTTGCTGTCTTAGGCAGCAACAGCACCCACTCAAATTAGTTTCAGAATATTTCAACAGATTACATGTGTAGTTTTTTGGAAATTAATAGTCATGGTGTTCAGCGATCGATCGATCTCAACACGAGCGAGGTGTGGGTGGAGGTTATCTAGAGATGGGCGGGGCATAGCTAAAAATTGAAAGGTCCATTAGGTGTAACCATTAAATTTTGATATTATAAGTGTAAAACTTTGTTCCGTTTTACGTAAATGTTGATTTAATTTTGTAACCACCAATTGATTATTTTTCCATATTTGCACTAAGAGCCCAATTTTGGTGCTACCAAATCGTGTAACAGTAGTAATCAGAACATAGACTTTTTAATGAATAACAAGTGATCTGATGCATAATGGATAGATCCGATCTGTTACTCAAGTATATGATGTCATAATCAATTACGTCAGCAGTAGGTTGACCATCAAAATGTGCAATGAAGATCGTATCTACTAGGTCTATCATGAATGTTGAATCGTCCATAAAGCATGTGAATTGTATGTATTTACTACTGAATAAACATTCTGTTGAATATTTTGAAATCATATTGACTGGGCGCTGTTACTGTCTACTTTCAAAATATTCAACAGGTTACCTGTACAGATTCTGGGGATTGAGGAATCAAAGTATATAAATCGATCCCAACATGGGCAAAGCAAGGGCGGTGCTTAGCTAGAAATTGGTGGAGCATAGCTAGAAATGCATATCTCTATAGCCCGCTCTGATGATGAGTCAAGGAAAATACTATCGGTAAACGACCAACCTAATGGAACATTCCATGTTTAGCTACGCCCCGCCCACCTCTAGCTAAGCTGACCCACACCTCGCTCGTGTTGGGATCGATCGATCTCTGAACTCCATGAATATCAATTTCCAGGAAACTATACAGGTAAACTATTGAATATTTTGAAGCTAATTTGACAGTCAAATTAGTTTCAAAATATTCAACAGCAGCATGTTTATTAAATAGTAGACATACAATTTGTACGTGTCTGAGTTAGTGTCCGAGTTAAAGACAGGCCAAATAGAATCATTTATGATTATGACATCATCCTACTTATCTGATTATGACGTCATAAGACGTGAGATGATGGAGGGATATTCTGGAAAGGTGAATTCTGTGTTCAACATTTATAAGTCAATATCACAACTTATTACGATTTGTGGTTATACTGTACTGCGACAAGTTTCTTAGAGATACCTGCTCCAATGGATTTATGAATTGGAAACCAGTCGCACAAACGGTGGCAGAGTTATCATATGGAAGACGCTTCTCAAGATTCAAGCACGGCAGTGTCATGGTGCTATTAGGCCAGGTATAGGAAATTCTGTGTGAAGTTATATAGTATTGATTTTAACCAGCCTAAATTAGAATGTTCATAATTGTGACCAACCGAATCATATGAAATCAAGCGTGACGATTCTAGGAGTATAGTAGATAGATGACAATAGCCCAATTAATAGCCAGGACAATTAAAGCGACCCAGCCTGCAGTGTGGACATAATAAATCACAGTATTCCAAGACATGTATATGCTGAACCTTTATATATAACATACTTATGAAAATGCATGTTTATAATCCAATAACCGTTTTCATTCTGAATTCCCTTAAACATGATTTCAAGACATTGGCATAAGAAACCTGCATATTATTTTGGAAATAGTTTGGCTGAAAGTTGTTGCTGCCTCAAGGAGAAACAACTTTCGCTTTGATTGTTTTCAAAATAGTCATCAAGATTTTCTGAATTTGTCAGAGTAAAATACTGTCAGCACGTATACAGAATGAGTGGTTAATTATATTTTTCATTGAATTGCATAAATCCGGTATTTCACAAAAGTACTATTATTAGAAACTTGATTCTTTAAACAAATTATTAATGATTTTAGACATGTTCTGAATTTATTTCGAACATGTCTTTTGACTACCTTTTTGTTGACTCTAATGACTACTAGCTATAAAATGTGAATGAATTTGTATATTAGAGAGACAGAGTGAGTGAGAGAAACAGTGTGAGTCAGAGCTAGAGAGATAGATAGTAGACAGAGATTTAAGCCAGAATAGTAGATAGATATAATTTGTATAGAAATATTGTATCAACATCAGTTTGTTTATAGTCAATTTAAAATTATTAAAAGTTGAAGTCATTTATTATTTGAAGAACCGTCTTGTTGAATACTATTGAAGTGTCTTCACCCATTTTCGCCTGCCACCTCATCCTGGCAATTTCTGAAGTGTAGCAGAGCCATTGCCAACAAGCTAATCCCCCATGTTTCGAGATAGGTGGAAATTAGCTTCGCTACAGCAGCCATACTAGATTTTGGATCATGGTTGATTTTGAAGGGTTTCAAAACTAGTTAAATGAACCTATTAATGTTGAAACCCGATCCAATAAATGGTAGCAGCGTTACCATCTAAAACCAATTTTCAAGATGGCCACCAGTAGATGGCTGCTATCTAGGATTTCTGAGCATCCTCCATTTCAATGGAATTCTTGCACAGGCCAAGTTCAGTCAACCTATGAAATTTCAAAGCAATAAATAAGATAAGCATAAGAAAACTAATTAAAGGAATCACTGCAAAGTCTGCATGATTGATCACAATGGCAGCTAGTGTGTATACAGTACAGTTCAGAAATAACGTATAATATTTCCAAAACAAAATAAAACGTTCTGTTGAATATCTTGGACTTAATTTGCTTCCCCAAACAAGAGACACAGCTGGAGCCTGACATAACACTCATGCCCCAACATGAGTACATCACCAACATGATTTTCTCCCAATACAGTAAGGGTAAAATCATGATTTCTTTGGATGTTATATTAGACTAGGGAAATGATGCTACTTGTAACATGGAATTGGGGTGTATATGTTTTCATCCCCTCTATATATACATATGTCTTGTATCTATCTACATATGTTCCAAAGACGTTGACATGGTAACTCTATTGGTGATGTTAATGTGTACAATCATCTTGCCACGTTTCCTCTAATTCTCTCTCAAACTGTAGGAGTTTCACCAATGAGCTTTTAGGGATGTACAAGATTGGTGGATATATGTATGTACAGGATGGGCTGATGCAAAAAATTGCTACATTAGGCGCAATAATTTTAACATTAGGCACGTCTTTGGGCTGTATACAATCATCCTCTCAAAATTCAAACAATTCTCTCGCAAACTAAAGAAGCTGCAGTGACAAGATTTTTGGGACATTGCAGCGACAAGATTTTCAGGGACAGGCGGGCCGTACCAAAAACATTTTAACACTAAGCACATCTTTTGGTGCTCATACATATGTCCATATGGCCAGACGGAATGGACACATAGCTGTGGTCAGACTGGATGGACAGAAAATTTTTTAACATTAGGCACATCTGTTGGCGGTGTACAATCACCCTGTCAAGTTTCAAATAATTCTCTCATACTGTAGGAATTGCAGCAACATGATTTGAATTTCGGGTAGTACATATGGTCAGATGTATTTTCTGGACGAAAACATAATAATTAAGCACAAATATTCAGCAGAACATTTCTTACATCGTGTTCCAAATTGTACTAACATGTTTCGGGTTAACGTAATTATGAGCTATGCTCTAGCTGGTGTATATAGTACATTTCTTGTTCTTTCCGGAAATGTTTCCTCAACCTCTTCAAGGTCACAAACCAGAACTTGTATATAACCCCTTAATCGCCATACCAACACAAACCGGTCTCTGTTATCATCTTGTGGAATGTCCATTTACACACCAAGAGAATACTTTTGAAAATTTACCACTAGAATGACTGGCTCGATAACCGAGCCAGTCGTAAATTTTCAAAAGTTGACTTTTCTTGGCCTGTACATGGACATTCAATACACAGATATTTAAATTTTCTTGATCAAATTTTACCGTTAAAGGGTTAAGCAGAAGATTTGCTATTCAGAATATTTGTCGCGAAAACAATGATTTGTCTCTTGACCAATCAAAATCCTCTAAAGGTTTACCAGACTATACCTGCATTCTTGTCAGTTTTCTGCCATGTCTGCACAGGCATGACAGGGAGTCATCGATATACAGGATTTCGATTACAGTGCGGGAAGATGCAGTGGCAAATTCATGCATACATGATTAGAGGTACATGTAAGGATTTTCATTTTTGTTTTTCAGGAGTTTTTTAGATCACACCCAAGGTTTTGTAATCCTAGAGTCTGGTCAACCTTTCCTGTGTTAAAATTTGAGCCAAATCAGACTAGAAATTTCCGAGATAACCAGAGATCCAGAATTTGATTCGATGCGGATCAGAGTTCTTTTATTCGTATCAGGATAAAAAATCTGGAGTCAGCACATTAAATTCCTCAGCTGAGTTAAAGATTGAGTCCAATTGAATCAGTAGTTTTTTAGATACAGCCCAGAATAAGCTTGTGACTGACTGAGAGACGGACTGACTGACGGACAGACTAGTGGACATGGCTGTTTAGTGAGCTGCCAACCCGCAGCATAAGACATATGAAACATCTTGAATATCTTACCCCCTTAATAGGCAAGCCCGCCATCCATTAGTGGTGTTGAGCAATGCCCATTTGCAGGCCAAGAGAATACTATTTTCCAAAATTTACCACTGAACTGACCGGCTCGGTAAATTGTCTTTTCTTTGTTAAAAAATATAGCAAATGGACATTCATGAAACAAAAATATTGACCATTAAAAGGTTAACACTTTAGTGGTCAATATTGTTCACTTAGTGAATGTCCATTTGCAAGCCAAGAGATTTTTTTTTTTTAATTGACCACTGCAATGACGGTCTATTGTGGCAAACCTTCAAAAGTTTAGTCTTCTCCTGGTCAGCGAGTGGACATTTCTCAAGACCACTGTAGAGGCTGGTTTTGGCCGACTTGACCATTAAAGTGTTAAACAAGAAGAATCATATTAGCTACTGACTGAATTTAAACCTTACCACTCTGATATTAAAATAAAAATATTTTCAATTAAATTAAAAGATGAACTGGTGTTCATTTTTCAACGAGTTTGGTGGAAGGTGGTGCTGTCATAGACAGCAACATTGTCCACTAAAATTGTTGAAAAATGTACACCAATTTCTTTGCAATAGACACAGTAAAAGAAAGAATATTGAGTTAGACCTGGTAATGGTTAAGTAACCAAAGGTGCTTGTAAATGCAAAATATAACTGCTAATCATTTGAGCATAAAGTATTTTCCCTTGTCATTTGTCAATATTTTCATATCTAGATTCACAAAAATTCCTTTCAACAGCATGATATCATCATGTTGCAGGATGACATAGGATGGGTTATCAGAAAATGGTCTCTGTACCGATATAGGGGAAGGGCAATGGCCATGACAGCAGATACAAATTTGGATCGGAGATTGGAGTGTATGATTATGAAAAAAACGTGGAAACTATAATGTGGGATGGTGTGGTAGGGCATTTCTGGTGGCTTGGCAGTGTAGACAGGACTATGAAAAATAGGTGAGGAAAGCTATAGTTGCGATATTAGAGGTTTAATCAGAAATGTTAAACTGTTTGATAGACAGACCGATAGAGACAGATATGCTATATACTAGTCGTGAGTAACAACGAAAAATTGCTGTGTGATGATTGATCAGTTTGTAACTATTTAAGTCAAGCATGTCTAGCTTCTGATTATGACGTACAATGATACAATGGATATAAGTGAAGTCTTCAACCAACTTACATAAGCACCGGTGGCAAATCCACATTTTATCAGACATATTACATAAACACAATGATGATTTCGAAAATGCTGTAAGTTGTATAATACATAGGTTATGCATAATTAATATATTACAAATTACATGTATTTGCGCAGACAGATTAAAATAAATAAATAAATAAATAAATAATGCAAGAAACTAAATCAAACATTTGTTTAAATCTGGGTTCATACTCTTATTGAAAATCTGACTGTTCCATGAATTTGTGTGAAAAAATAATAATCATGACGATGGAGAATCCAGTTTATCCATCAATCATATGACGTCATAATCAACTATGTGACGTGTAGGCTGACGTCATAAATGAGTCAATTTCGTGTGTCTTAAAGGCTTAATAGTCTGTCAGGTTGTACGAATTGTATGTCTGTACTATTTAATAAACATGCTGTTGAATATGCCAGCAACAGCGCCCCGTCAAAATAGTTTCAAAATATTCAATCGCTTATCTGGTTCTTTCTGGAAATTGAGATTCAGAGATTGCAGGGATTGATTGATCCCAACGCTGGCAAAGCGTGGGTGGAGCTGAGCTTTAGCTATAGATGGGAATACTTAGAACTGAATTCCTCCATTAAAAATTAAATGTGTAAAAGTGCATTATTTCTATTTATCATATAACCTTGGCTTTCAGCCCATGTAATATTTCTCGATATGAACACATGTAATATTCAACGGAAGACTTTCATTGGTTATATAACGCCTAAGAAATACTTTAATTGGCTAGACAATGTACAATAATCCCACATGCCCCGTTTAAAAGTGTAATTAAAAGTAATTTCAAGTCCGAAATAATGACCTTTTGTTTGTCATCCTTTTTTGTGGCGCATTGATTGGTCAGTGCTCTTAGAAAGTGATGCATCAAAGCAACGAAAACGAACAGCGCAAAATATGGCGTTCAAATGGAATTCAGGGATCAAACTTATTGGAAAATATTAAAATATCAGTTTATATGATAAATAGAATCTCAACCTCGGTCCCATTTAACATCACTATTATCAACCTCGTTGGAAATTATCACATTGCGCTCGCTAAAGAAAGCGCTCGCAATTTGATAATTTTTGACTCGGTTGATAGTAGTGATGTTAAATGGTACCTCGCTTAAGATCGTATATAAGATTATCTGAAATAAATACATTTTAGAACTGAAAAATAATTAGCCTTGAGCACAAAATATTAACCCTTTAATGGTCATAGCGGGTCACGATTCACAAAGTGGTCTATTTTCGAAAATGTACATGGGTGATCATCTTCTATTCTGCTATAACTACATCAGTTTAAGAGGTATCATGACATGTGAAGTGTCAAATGAAAGAAGCAATGATGCTGATTAAAACTATGTAAGAAATTCCATTATATGCTGAGGAAAACTTGTCTAATTCTTCTGAGTGTTATAGATAATAATTGCTATGCAAACTATAAATTGTATAGCTATCGGCAAAAATGTATAGCAATCAACTCTTTCACCGATAAATTCCCTGTATCTCAATCTCAGAGCAAACAAATAGGAAAGCTGTTGAATATTTTGAAATTAATATGCCTGGAAGCCATTGCTGCCTAAGGCAGCAATGACTTCCAGGCATATTAATTTCAAAATATTCAACAAAATATGGTATACCTTGTAAAGAAGGTACTTTTTCATGGATATGTTGTTAAAAGGGTTAATGATAGGATTTTGAAAATCATTGATAAATTGCAATCGCGTACAAATTTTGCATAGCAGATACAGCTTTGCATGTTGCAGAATGTATAGCAACTGCTTAAATATGTCTAGCAAATTGAGCTGCGATAAATTATGCTCTGCACGAACCACATAAACCCTGTTAACCCTTTAATGGTCAAGACGGCCAAAACCGGCCTCTGCAGTGGACTCGAGGAATAACCATTTGCATGCCAAGAGGGGACTATTTTAAAAAAATTTATCACTGGAATGACTGGCTCGATAACTGAGCCAGTCATTCTAGAGGTAAATTTTCAAAAATAGTCCTCTCTTGGCCTGCAAATGGACATTCAATAAGCAAATAGTTTGTTTTCTTGACCAAATTTGACCATTAAAGAGTAAAATACAGTCAACTATCATATGAGATAGATATTATTATGGCATGTTATGTACCTAGACTATTGATGACATGACACAATATAATATATAAATGAAGCAGTAATTAGGCATATATAAATGCTGCGACAATAATATCATGAGATCAAACTTAATGGACGGATACGATCTGTCACTCAAGTATCTGACGTCATAATGAGAATATATCTCCTCTTAGCTAGTGTCACAGTTGACACTCAATGGGTTATATATATGTCAACTGTCAACCAAGTCAAAAAAGCTTCTACAGTAGTTTTAACCCTTTAATGGTCATACCGGCCTCTGTTATGGTCTTCTGGAATGTCCATTTACAGGTCAAGATAATACAATTTCTGAAGATTTACCACTAATGACTGGCTCGATAACCGAGCCAGTCATTCCAGTGATAAATTAAAAAAAATTGTATTCTCTTGGCCAGTAAATGAACATTCAATAGGCAGATTTTAGAATTTTCCTGAGCAAATTTGACCATTAAAGGGTTAACAGGGTTTATGTGGTTCGTGCAGAGCATAATTTATCGCATCTCAATTTGCTAGACATATTTAAGCAGTTGCTATACATTCTGCAACATGCAAAGCTGTATCTGCTATGCACAATTTGTACGCGATTGCAATTTATAAAACTTCCCGTATCTCAATCTTGCAACCAAACAAGAAAAGCTGTTAGCCTTAGGCAGCAGTGTCTTACAATCAAATTAATTTTAAAATATTCAACAGAATTTGCTATGTACATGGTGAAGAATGTACCTTTTCAGAGATATATCGTTTATATGGAATTTCTCAGTGGAAGGGTTAAGCTATACTTTAGTAGATACAACGCCTGTAAATTAAGTCCATGACAGATAAAAATGGTAATTACATGTACATGTACTAACATACTCGTTATTAGTGGAGGAAACATCCGACATTAAACAGTTCGAACTGAAAGATTTACTGCCAGGTGAGACACTTTTCATCCTGAATTCGTAGAAGTTGTTGAACATTTTTCAAAAACAATTTGATTTTGTTGCTGCCTTAGGGTTTAACCCTAAAATGCTCAAGATAGGTTAACGTTTTCACCGATAAATCCTTGAAAACGTATATTTTTTACGATATAAAACTTATTCTGTTGAATATTTTGAAATTAATTTGACTGGACGCCATTGCTGAGCAGCAACAGCTTCCAGTCAAATTAATTTCAAAATGTTCAAAAGTTTTCCTCTATATGGTAGAATTGATAATGAGATATGGGGATTACATCGGTGAAAGGGCCAAGATCAAACTTTGTGCTTAGTCAATGACCATTTGAAGGCCAAGCGAGTTATTTTAGAAAGTTTACCACTGGTATGACTGGCTCAGTTACATGTACATGTATCTTTCCAGTCATTGTAGTACTAGATTTAAAAAAATAGTGTTGACTGTAAATGGAAATTAAAAAAATTCACTGCAGACACCAGTTTTGACCGACTTAACCATTAGCCACGTAACCCTTTAATGGTCAAATTTGATCCCGAAAATTTAAATATCTGCCTATTGAATGCCCATTTACGGGCCGAGAGAATACAATTTTGGAAAATTTATCACTGGAATGACTGGCTCGGTTATCGAGCCAGTCATTAGTGGTAAATTTGCAAAAATTGTGTTCTCTAGGCCTGTAAATGGACATTCCACAAGACCATAACAGAGGCCGGTTTTGGCCGGTATGACTATTAAAGGGTTAATGGTCAAGCCGGCCAAAACCGGCGTCTGTCGTGGTCTTGAAGAATCTCCATTTACAGGACAAGAATATTTTTGAAAATTTACCACTAAAATGACTGACTCGATAACCGAGTCAATCACTCCAGTGCTAAATTGTCAAAAATAGTTTTCTCTTGGCCTGCAAATGGACATTTTCTAAGCAACAATTTTTTGCCAAATCATGACCATTAAAGGATTAACTTATCACATGTACTTACAAAATGTATATAATGTCTTTGGCTACCTAAGTCCTTCCCACACCCTGTTGTGCCGATACAGGTCAAAGGCGACATATGGAGACACAGTCGTTAGCTTATTGGTTGGTGGAATGTATCCAAGCAGCTTGAAATCTGGCTTCTCTTTTTGCAAATCAGAGGAGAAGAATTCTAACAAGTCCGGTTCTTTGGCAGTGGGTCTCTGAAAAGAAAGGAAATAAGAAGAGAATAAGCAAGATAAGCTGCTGTTGAAAAAATAAACAATTTAAAATCACAAAATTATGAATAATTTGAAGAAAATCTTGGATTTTTATATTGTTTTTATATTAGGACTAAAAGTATTACATATAAAATTTCTGTAAATCTCGCATTTAAAATGTCTATTAATATTAAGTGTTGTTCTAATGATCTCCAGCTCTGTGATATTAACATATTTAGAATATGTGATTACTCACCCACAGGGTGTAGGGGGTACCAATCTGCGTCATTAATGCCTACAGGATCCATAGTATGTCGTTGGTGGATCCAGTAAGATTCACGGTCCATGTGGCTCCCTCGCTGTCAGGATCGCGCAGTGTTCTTTCTAGGGTAACAACATGTGGGGAAAAATGGCCCATGCCATCCAAAGTGTGGGGACATTGGCAAAATATGGGGGACACACAATTTTTTTATCATATTTTAACCATGAAAATAATTGTGTCCACTTTTCCTGAAAAATCAGGTCTTTTGCAGTAACCACTGCTGTCCGATCCTTATCATTAACCTTAACTATTGCGTTTTCAATCGGTACTGCAATATCAGTATCAGCTCCGTTAGCATCGCTGGGATCAAGCAACACCACCTCAGTGGCAGGCTGATTTTCGGTAATCGGCTCTGATTTTTTTGCAAAAAAGTTCAACAAGGTGATGCGTTTGGAATCTATGCTAGTATCAGAGATCGACATTCGCTAATTGGCCATTTTTTAATTCCTAATTTATGTGGCTACATCATTTCCCAATTGGTCCAATCAAATTATCGGAATTGACTGCGTTCTCTACAAACTCTTCCATCTACATTGAATGCTACATAATGCACAGTGTCATTGGCCTAGCTAGCATTGTACGGGCGAGTTGTCATTGGCTAAACTGCACACGTATGGCTTTGTGTGAAGTTTTCCGACGAAATTAAACAACAGCCATCAGAAGACTGCATATATCCCCAGATCCAAACATTTCAGATAAACATAATCAAGATTGAACATACATGTAACGTTACTTGTAAAGGACACTTTTTTAGAAAAATTAATCAATGAAAAATGAAATACATGCACATGTAGCGACACTGAATTTCGCCTTTCAAATATTATGCCCGGACAAGAAAATTTTGGTGAATTTTAAGTTTTTCATGGGAGATAACTCAGGAAAATATGGATGAATTTCTTCAAAATGGAATAATAGCACTGTTTCTTCAAGTAATATATTCAGTGACAAAGGAATTGAGAGCATAGGGTCAAAATTCTTCAAGATCTGGCACGAACAAGACAATTTTGATGAATTATAAGTATTGCAGGGGAGATAACGACCACAAATCCCCCTAGGGCTTGTCTGTCATTTTATTAACCACATAAACATACTTATCGTTCAATCACTACTTGCTAAATAAATCTACTTACATTTAGTGCCAGAAAGATTTCTAATCTTGAATTTAATGCCTTCTAATGCAAGAACCACAACTCTCTACTCTAGTCCAGGTTTCTGGATGGAGTAGACTCCATTAATGTCAATCAAACAGAGACTTCTGGAATCGTACACAGTAGCTAAACTGTAGGAGTTGTGTTGACATATTGAAATGATTGTCAGAGATGGACGGGCCGACAGACTGACTGACATACATACATTCTATACAAGATGCATGGATGTACAGGCATACGGATAGCACATGACCACCTTCAAGTGGTAATGAGAACCCTTGCCAAGTTTTAAAAAAATCACAGCTAAATTGTAGTTGTGTTGACAAGAAATGATTGGTACTGCAGTTCATGTATTGGCTTAAACGTATTTAAAGCGGAACAACTCTGTAATGAATAATTTTCTGGCCAAGAAAAAAAGCACATACACATCTTCAGATGGTAATGGCTAGATTTACCTTGGTTGAAAAGAATTGTAACTAAACTGTAGGAGTTGCGTGGACAAGGATGGACTGACAGATGAACATACATTTGGGACAGACGGAAGGACATACAAGCAGATATTTAAAGGGTGATAACTCTGTAGTGAAAATTTTTTTTGGCTGCGAAAAAAGCACATGCACATCTGCACATGATACTGTGGACAATATTTTTAATTAATCCATTGAGACCTCTAAGAGTTGCGTTGACAAGAAATGATTGTCAGAGATGGACAGACTGACAGACGGACTTACATACATTTTGGACAGACGGATGGATGTACAGGTACACGGATAGCACATGCACACCTTCACATGGTAATGATAACACTTACCAAGTTTCAAAAGAGACAGAGCTAAACTGTAGGAGTTGCGTTGACAAGAAATGATGGACAATGCAGTTTATGTATCAGCTTTAAGATATTTAAAGGGGGATAACGCGGTAATGAACAATTTTTTGGCCGCGAAAAAAGCACATGCACATGATACTGATAATGTGGACGAAATTTTAAGTTAATCCATTGGGACAGATGGAAGGATGGCTGGACAGACGGACGGACATGCTTATCGCTATATCCCCCTGTCTTCCAGAATTTAGGAGACTATGGCGCAATGGTGCGTCCTGGAACGAACACTGCAGGATCGTGACGAAGAACTTCTATAGCCCTGTATTTGATACAGTTGGTATCGTGGCCAGGCAGCTTAAAATGTTGTGACTGGTATGCCTTTTTTGTTTTTTGTATCTCTGATGTGTTCTTTGATACATATCTGGACTTCATGTGCAGTCTCAGCCGCATATTGCGTGTTACATTTGAGGAGATTCTGTATCTGTATCTGTACTAATACTGGGCAAAATTCATACTGAACATCATGACCAGGTGCATGTCTGGATAAAGATGGCCGCTCCGTCTCAGGAATAAAAGCAGTTTATATATACATATTTAGTGATTGTGGAGGCTTAGATGGGCACCTCCCGGATGTAGCTCTTGAACGTGTCTACATCCAGTGCTGAGATGCTGCTGTCAGCCAGGCCATTCCAGATTGGCACAGTTCTTGGGTTAAAAGAACTCTGTATTGTTGGATGCTAGTCTGGATTGTCTGTAGCTTTTGTGAGTGACTGCGCCTGCTGGTGGATATCAACGCTTTCTGAGGATGGTATTCGGGTGGTATTGCTACATGGCCATTTAGAATTTTGTACATGAATGTCACATTTGTTTTTCTTCTCTGTGCGAGTGACTCCCATCATAGGCTTGTTAGCATGCCAGTAACACTCTGTCTTGGATATTTGCAGAAAGGTCACGCTAGCACAAATCTTGCTGCTTTCCTCTGGACAGCCTCGATGGATTGGCTTCGATCTTTTGTTGGTGGGTCCCAAACTGTAGAGCTGTATTCCAGTTTTGGCCTGACTAGTGTCTGGTAAGCCCGCTCCTTTACTGATTGAGGGCACCCACGAAGGTTTCTGTTGAGGAATCCAAGAACTCTGTGAGCTGAGCTTGTTAAGTTGGAGATGTTCGTTCCATTTTAGGTTACTGGCCAACTCCACGCCGAGGTATGGGTTTGATATGGTCTCTTTTAGGATCTGATCTTGCATTGTGTAGCGAGTACTGTAGCTGGATCTACGCTGGGTGACTTTAAGGATGTTGCCATGTGTCAGTCCATGACATAAGTGTGTCCAGGTCCTTTGGCAGAATCTGTTGGTCTTCACTGGATTCGATGGTGCGGTAGAGAAGACAGTCGTCTGCGAAGAGTCTGATTGTTGAACTTATGTCATCGGCAATATCATTGATGAAGACTAAGAGAATCGGTCCTAATACTGAGCCTTGTGGAACACCAGACAGTACCTCTGTTGAGTTGGATGATTCTCCATTACGGATTACTCTTTGTCTTTGGCGCCTGTCGGTGAGGAAGTCCTCGACCCAGCGAAGGATGTCTCCTGGTATGCCATAGTGCTGGTTTTGAGAGCTTGTGTGGCACCGTATCAAACGCTTTGGCGAAGTCCAGCACTGCTACATCAACTTGTTTCTATTGGTCTAGGCATTTGGTGAGGTCATCCGTTCTGATGACAAGCGGAGCCTCACATGCTCTTTTGGATCGGAATCCATGAGTATGTCGTTCGAGTCTAGGTGTTGCAAAGCCTAAAAACCGAACATTGAAAAATACGCAGAACCTTAATGTTGACACCGCCGCCGTCGGAAAGGTGATACCTATGTCTCGGTCTGCTTCGCAGGCAAGACAAAAATTAATGTCAACGGTCGAAGCAAAATAAGGATATCATTTATCACTTAGAGTTATGCAGGAAATGGCAGTGTGTCCCCCTCCCATACGCGCCATTATACCGGGATCCTGGGGTTCACCCATGAAGAAAATTGAAAATTAAATCCTCTGAGAAGCCATTAAATGACTTCTCACAGCATCTAATTTTCAATTTTCTTCAGGGGATGACCGTACCACAATTATTGTCCAGGGGCCTTCGAAGTAATAAATCTGTCCTTGAGATTGACTGCATCATCAACCTTGATTGATACCACCAGTACCGTAGTTTCAAAATATTCAGCAGCTTACCTGTAGCATTACCCGGTAGGAACCAACAGATTTCGTACAGGGGATAACACAATGAACTGGCACCGTTACGCAAAATTTGGAATCAGCCAGCGAGATTAATGCTGGATAGATGCCTATCATTGGCATTAACCATTTACATTGTCGCTTTACCTTCGCTTGGAATTCGTTATACTGAGCCTTGGGCTGTGCCGCTCTCTGTCTAGTTGCCATAGCAACCACATCATGCGTCGGTACATCCACACTGACGAGTTCTCCTCCATAAAGGTCTGATTTTGCATTAACCTTCGAAGCAGCCTGAAAGTGAAGGATTTTACTCATAACTGATATAACTACATGTACATGGATTAAATTCACAAAATCAAAATGTGTGCAAGAAAATTAAAAAAATTTCTTAGAAAATGTTCATTTGCAGACCAAGTCTACTTTTGAAAGTGGCATCAAGATTTGTCAAGGGAATTAAAAAGATTTCGGAGTGAATATCAAGTTGCAATCCAAGGAAACTGTTTTCACAAATTTACATATGAAAAAACTGGCTCAAACTGACCAAGTCAGTCCAAAGATAACAATTTTTAAACCTCGGCTTTTCTTAGCCTGCAAATGGACATTTCTCAAAAGTACTGCTTGAGCAGACTTGATCGTTAAATGGGCGTTAGTGTTTCAGGTAAGATCTGGGGACTATCACTGATTTTCACTGCACAACACAATTCACCTTTCCAGAGTGTCTATCCCTCATATGACGTCTCAATCAACTACATGACGTGTAGAATGACACCATAATGAATGATGTCATGAATGATGTCGATAAGTACGTCACGAACGCATAGTTGAAGACGGTCTATGCGTTGTTATACAAATTGTATGCCTTTATTATTTAATAAATATTCTGTTGAATATTTTGAAACTAATTTGACAGGGTGCTGTTGCTGCCACAGGAGTCAAATTAGTTACAAAATATTCAACAGCTTCCCTGTATAGTTTTCAGGAAATTGATAGCTAGGGTATTCGGGGATCGATCAATCCCAACATGGCGAGGTGTGGGTGGAGCGTAGCTAGTGATGGGCGGGGCATAGCATTACAATCAATCTTTTTTTACGTTTTGACCCCATCCCCCACCCACATTTGGGGCCAAATGTAATTGTGCTCATGTACTCCACATTGATATTGGTAACTCACATACCAAATTTGGTTGAATTCTGTCCAACGTTTCGGAGGAAATGTGTTACAATCAATTTCCGCACGTTAAAATCTGACTTTTTGACCCTCCCACGCCCCTTTGGGGGGGGGGGGGGGGGTGGTAAAGCAAAATGCTCTTGCACTCTGCAATCCTATGTTATCGGTAACTCACTTAACACATTTGGTTCAGTTCCGTCTAACGGTTTCATAGGAGTTGCATTACAAGTGATTTGATCTTTTGACCCTCCCCCGCCCCCTGGGGGTGGAGCCAAATGCCAATATCGTCTTGCAAAGCGGAATCATATGGGTATTGGTAACCAACATGACCAAATTCGGTTGAATTCGACCCCATGGTTTGGGAGATAGCGTGACGGATGGACAGACAGATGGGTGGAGGCAATTACAATATCCCTGTTTTTTAAGAGGTGGGGATAACAATGACAGGTCAATGGAGGAATCCAGCTTTAGCTATGCCCCGCCCATCTTTAGCTAAATTCCACCCACTCCTCACCCAGAGCTCACTGACTACCAATTTCCAGAAAACTATACATGTAACATGTTTAAAGCAACAGCGTCACCCAGTCAAATTAGTTTCACAATATTCTCCAACATGTCATGTATATCAAATTAGTTTCACAATATTCTCCAACATGTCATGTATATAAAATTAGTTTTACAATATTCTCCAACATGTCATGCATGTTTATTAAATAGTAAAGACATGAATGCATAAGTTATGATGGACTCAACGTTGTTGTACGAATTGTAATTCACACAACAACTCTTAGTCCGCCATCAATTATGCATTCACGATGAACTTATCTATGTCATTCATTATGTAATTGATTATGACATCAGCCTACACGTTGCGTAGTTGATTATGACGTTATATGATTGATGGATAAACTGGAATCCTCCATTGTCCTCTCTTGGACTGCAATGTACATTAAATGAGCCAATATACTGATATTCTCTAGGAATATCTTAACACTCACCTTCTCATTGATCGCGGTTTTCTTCTGCTCAGATTTATTCAATTGTTTCTGGACAGCTTTAAGTACAGCTGGCTGCGATTCGCGTAACGCTTGGATTTTCTGACAAAATCTGAGAGTGCTATTATACTCCGGCTTCGCCAAGGCATTGCTCACGATGTAATTCTCATCAGCTAAATCACTTGTATTTGCAGAAAACGGAAAACTATATCCTCCGGTCAGAGGATATCCCAGAACCTCCTTCACCACACATGGATTACTCTCTATTGTACTGTTTGAATCATTGCAGCTGGCCGGGAGACCAGGCTGACCTGGATTAACTACTGTCTTTGGTTGACTCAAAATATCTGTTAAATAACTAATTTCTCCTTTTTTTAAGTTACTTGTCCGGCTGTCTTTGTCAGCATCTTCATAACTATCTTTATAATCTACATGATAGTGATAAATCTTTGGAATAGATTGATTAAATTCAGTAGGAGATACAGATACAGGGTTATCATCCATACATGAACTATCACTGAGACTACCAACAGTTATTATGTCACTGTCATCGTGATTTGAAGTCAATCTTTCATCAGCAATATTATCTGAATATCTACTTGTAGAATATTGTAACATCTGTCTTTGATTTGAATCACTAAGTGCTTTAACCGATGACCTTGCCACAGTTTCACTGTCATCTGTGTTATCATCACCAATATCAACATCAAATCTGACCTTTTGTTTGACCTTTGACAGATGCTTCTTAGTTTCTGGCTGAAAGCGTAAACCTCCTTTTTGTCCTCCTGCAGCAAGTTTAACGTCTGGCGTAAGACTAAGAGCAGGGTCAGCTATCACGTAGGTTTGCTGAACACTGGGCTTCCAGATGGGCTGAGGAACATACATAGCAGGATGTGTATCATCAATCTCAATATTATTAGATAGATCCGTGTCCCTGTTCATTCTAAAGTCAGAGATCTGAAATGGTAGTGTTGTTAGTGATGCTGATGCCATAATATGAGCTTATTTCAAACATTCAGGAAATGCATCCTTGTGTTGGGCTGATCACGCTGTGTGGCATCTGAACGTAGATAAAATTATAAATACATGTATATATAATTCAAATCTCTCGACTTAACAAGCTCTGAAAATAAAACAAAAAATAAATTAAATATAACATTTAATCTTAGGCCGTCTTCTCACTAGACTTAATCTGGAATAACGCCATACAGAAGCATGGCATCATTTATTCCTGATTAACTCTCTAGTGAGAACACAGCCGTAGTCAGATACTCTGGCATGTGGTAAGCATTTAAGGCTTAAGGCTTGCCGCTTGAGCTTCAGCATAAATTCAATTTTAACAGGCTTGTGAAAGTCATGTTTAGTCAGGGCTATGTGTAGGCTTGCGTGATTATCTGATTAAATCGAAAATCGTGATTCTGTTTTTAATCGTGAATTTATATAATTAAAAATTAAATAATCAAATCATTGTGACTATTTTCTATTGCATAAAATATTTCAAAACCTAACTTTCAATTACTTTTTAATGCAATCGGTCATGAAAAATTACATTTTGCTTGGTGAATGTTACAACGTATGTTCATTTGCAGGGCATGAGAAGACTATTTTTGAAAATGTATTACAGGAATGCCTGAGAATCGAGCCAGGCATTCCAGTGATACATTTTCAAAAATAGTCTTCCCTTGCCCTGCAAATAGACTTTTCAAGATACCATTGCAGTTTTCGTCATTGATATTTTGTGTTGTTATGTCTTGGTAATTTGTTTCCAAGCTGATTTTTTTTTTAATCGAGTAATCACGATTATTCTTTAATAATCGATCGCGATCACTCAATGCAATAATCGCACAAGCCTACATGTAGCTATGTGTGCGACGTTAGTCAGAGAATTAAATGGAGCTGAACTTTTCAGTGCAAAGCTATAAATTTTTATCCATATGATAGCAGGCGAACTGATCTGCTAGCAGAATATTTGAAAAGTGAATCAGTTTTCACATTTGGGACCTACTGCGCATGCGCGAGCGTGCTTAGTGACAGGCGTCACCAAGGAGTGTGCACAGACTGGTGCCAGTCTATTGTAAGGCTAATGCAGGGGGTCCCTCTACCAGAAGCCTGGTTGAGGGTCTACATGGTGATGGTATTGGCATTAAGGAGTATGTAAGTCTGCATAAAAATTTTATTCTGATAGCTAAATGCAGATATTTGATTTAGCAAGTAGTGATTGAACGGTAATGGATGTTTTTGTGGTGTAATAACAACTGTTGGTGACTTGAGCCAATAATACGTCCCGCCGCCTAATTGTCTCTTGTCGATAATACGTCCCGTCGGACTAGGAACCTAATTATTTCAAGCCGATAATATGTCCCGTCACTGCCACAGGGTTAATATAAGAGTAGGAATTTTATCAACAAATTTTGTCAATTTCGTAACTAGCAAACATTCACCAAAATAAAACATGCATAAAAATAAAAATAAACCCTAAAATAAACTTACTGCTTATAAATATCTGCTACATGGTCTACAGATGCAATCTCAGTATTGCGTCATGTGTTTTCGAGGGTGATGTAATCGCGTAAGTTCAACTCTAGTGAGGCAGTAAACTGATGTCATTTTTATAATTTGAGCAAAGGAGAGTCACCCACAATAATGCCATAAACGGGTCTGATACAGAACTAAATTTATAGTTGTAAATCCATGTCAGGTTATATTCCACTTTTCGTGATAACCGGGTAGCAGCAAATTTCAGCACAAACATTTAAAAAGCTAAAATCTTTCGTTTGGAAATTGATAAATGATGTATTGAAAATGAACATTAAGTGTTTTGCCTACCGGAAAATTGAAAAAACTTATTGAAATGCATATCGTATGTTGTAACTATGGCCTGTTTGAATTACCATTGCGGGTAGAGAATAATCAATCTAGATCTGAAAACTACATAAGCAACCCATGCCAGTTCCATGCATGCTATGGCAACAGGTCTGCTCATGCTATGCTACTCAGGACAGTAACTGGCAGATGTCGTTGGATGCAAAAACTGGATTGATTTGTATAATTTCCGTACCAGTTATCAGTATTTTTATCGTGGGTCAAAAAAGTATTAGTCAAAATACATGTTTTTCACTACATTGACATCAAAATGCATAAAATAATCACTTGTACTACACGCATCCTTTAAAAATTACACTTGTGGTGTAAAAATATTGTACCTATTTTATGACACATGATTTGTTGTCATCACCTAAGGGACGCGTGCGTGAAAAAGCCAAAAAGTATGTACCCTCAAAATCACATGACCCTCGAAAACATCTTACCGGACGATATAAGCAGTAAGTTTACTTGAATACCAGTCATTCTGTACCCAAACCAAACTGTACCGGTCAATCCATACCTATCCTTTTGGAGAATCTGTACCCTACTTTTGGATATTCCGTACCTAACTAATTGGATATTCCATACCATCGTAATTGTTAATCCGTACCCATGAAGTTGTAGGGTGCGGATCAACCAATTATGCCTACGGCTGTTGGTATGAAGCATGTATAGTATGGGTGGTTGTATGACGATAACAGCCACCGTCGAACACAGGTTTCTAAATTAATTTCCTATTTCTAACTTATCATTCCTAATTTTTTCAGATGACTAAGAGATGCTGGCCTTTTCTAAAGATCGGACCCTGTTTCTGCAATTTAATTTCTGTAATCCGGATGTTTGAAATCAAAAAATACATTTGAAACGTATGAATAAATTAAATTAAATCGGCTTGGTAATTTTGTATACTATCATGATTCGGATTCATTTTTATATGCGGAAATGAGCAAAATTGACTGCCGTATGTTTGAATAAAAAAATAATTTTGAATTTAAATTTGATTATAAGTGTAAATTTAAGACATACAAATATTTCAATAAAAATTAAATAGATATACTACGGAAAATGTGAATCTACAATGTTTGGAAAAGATCCATTAAGAATTGACTCGATTTCGTCAAAAAGGAAAGATTTGGAATGTACGCGATTGTACTGTACGGAATTTAAAATGAGGAAAATAAATTTGAAAGCCTGAAAGAGAATTTGAATCTTTCAAGTTTGCGTCTGTTTGGCTCGAAAGACTAATACAGACTGATCAGCAATCTAAGGCCAGTGGATGTCCAGCAAGTGCACATATGTTTCTATTTGCTGAAAATGTTTCTGATAGCTGATTAGCTAGAGCAATGTTCATTGTATTTGTCGAGGCTATTCAGCTCATTGTAATGGTTTCCTGCAATTAAATCTCCTAGCCTAGTTAATGCCAACAACATTTAAATCACACATTGCAGTGGTTCAAACTGAATAACCATTGTTGACAGTGGTTCTTAAAGCCCTCGTTCATATGTATGATGATGGTGATGATGGGTTTTTAAAAAATATTAGCACCACCTCCTATATCTAAGGTGAGCCACTTGAGATTTCCTGATGGTGGTTCTAAAAACATGTGAAATAGCACCTGGTGGTTCTAAAAATAAATCTGTTTGTCTGAGGACCACTTAGGTCAATGCAAGGCAGCGGGGAGTTTCACTAAGAGATATGACGCCGCGGCGATTAGTAGGCCTACATGGTTTCGACTTCTGCATGCCAATTCATTACACTAACATTCGTAACCATTGGATCTATGAATTGTTTAAGATTAAGTATGTATTTTGTTATATTGTTGGGTTTTTTTTAATGTTCTTTTCATAACTAAACTGTACTGTGCTGATTAGCCGTAATCGCATAAAAAAGCAATAAACTATATACTGCATACGTAACCCGCATCTTATATCACCTACATTCACAGCAAAAAACAAACACCACATCTCATGTCATAACCATATATGTGTGATGTACATTGTGACATTATGCATCTAAAGATGAACACATTTTAATTACCAACTAGAAACGGCAGTCATTTCGACATATCAATAATAAGGGACATTACTCCCGATAGGTTTAGTGACAATCAAAATAAACTATCCAGGTTTATCTCCCTTATTTGTGCTACATCAGAAGCGCGGGTCTCCAATACATTAATTTTCAAGGTTTTTTCTTTCGAATCCCGTCATGTAATAATGTTTTTAGTTTCAAAATAACACTTGTTTACTTCCTTTCCATCTACATTTGTTCCTAGCAGTCTAGTTGAACATCACCTACAGGATTGATGGTAGTATAAATTATATATATATATATACAACTTATTATATAGGCGCAGTTACAGCCGCTGCCACCATCACCAAAAGTGATGACAATCATGACGAGAGGGGGGGGAGGAATGAGGGTATACAATCTCTGATCAAATCACTGGTAGTCATGTTATTATTTATTTGAAAAAGTATAACTGGGGTTAATAATTTCCAGCAATTTTAATGCTGAAGGGATAAAGAACATTATTTTTTGTGAATATTCTACAACGCCAATAATTTGATTTTCTTTCAAATAGCAATTTTGATTATTGAAGGGTTAAAGATCAGTATTTTCAAGCATTTAAAAAATTGCTTGAATTGACGATGATCCGAAATCCAAAAACAACACATTTTCAATATAGTACGGCGGAAGTCTATGAATAAATACCAGCATATGTTCAAAGAATTCTTTAGCTGACAAAAGTACTAATCCCTAAATATCATCGCTTTATTTCTGATATCAAAGAAAACATAAATATAGGGACACAAGTGAAGTAGAGAACCTATTCTCACTTTTTGTTTTCCAGATATATATAAGTTTTTCTAACCTATTGGCTATTCCGTACCCACCCATTGGATATTCCGTACCGGGTACAGAATATCCAACAGATGGGTATGGAATAACCAATGGATGGGTACAGAATAGCCAATAGGCAGGGCTGGGGTAACTGTAACTTGTAACTGACTGTAACTTAGTTACATTTTTCATGTAACTGAAGTAACTTGTAACTGAAGAATTTTTTCAGTTACAGTAAGTGAAATGTAACCAGTTACATTGCAAAAGTAACTGAAATTTCAGTTACTTTTCAGTTACAATTCAAACTTTTCTAATAGATTTATTACAATCTTCTCATTAAAGTAAGCTGTTGAATATATTGAAGCTAATTTGACTGGAAGATGTTGATGCTTTGGGCAGCAACTTTATTTCCAGGTATCAGGGATATTTATTTTTGAAATTTACCATTGGAATAATTGGCATGAATATTAGGCCAGTCATTCCAGTGGTAAATTTTCAAATATTAATCCTGTAGCCTGCAAAATAGATTTGCTAGGCCAAAGGTTTGAATTTCTTGCCCAATCTTGACCAGTGAAGGGTTATTCTATATCTGCATGTGATATTTACATGCTATTATTCTCAAAATATGCTTGTTAGATATGATAATCTGACTGAATGTTATTGCTACATCAGGCAGTGATAGCTTTAATCAAATTCTTATACAGCTTTTACATTAGGCTACCATAGAAACAGGTTGTGTACTAAATCATTAGAGAATTAAGTTACCTTTTAAGGCTCAAATTTGTTAAAGAAAATTTTATTTTTCTCATAGTAAATATCCATTTGTAGACAATGAGATTATTTTAGAAAATTTACCACTGGAATGACTGACTTGCTTATTGAGCCAGTCATTCCAGTGGTAAATTTTCAAAAGTAATCTTATATTTATCTGGAAATGGGCATTTCTCAACACCACTGCAAAAGTTGTTTGTCCAGCTTTAGTGTTAAAGGGTTAAAAGGATTAAAAACAGCAAATTTTGAATTGTAAAGAAAGGTAAAATCTGCCACAATAGGTGTTAACAGCATGTCCTGTTCTTTTCTTTGTATAATATTGATTAGGCCAGCTTAGGACATCATTTCTCAGCAACTATATTCAAGCTACAGTCAATTCACATATGTGTGGTGATAAAGATCAAAGGACAATGCCATTGATAAAGGTCAAGCCATCAACCATTTTGGTAGCAGACAAATTTATAAAGGCTGTGGAATGAAACTAGTGTACTGGAAAGCTGTTGAATATTTTGAATCTAATTTGACCTGAAAAAAGCTGTTTCTGCCATATGAAGCAACATCTTTTGAAAGTAAAATTTGTCTAAACGTCCTCCATCAGCTTTATTGTATGCATACTTTAAAGTAGCAATTTAAATATGTCTGCTGATACAGCAGACATATTTAAATTGCTACTTTAAAGTACGCATACAATAAAGCTGATGGAGATTTTGAAGCTAATTTCACTGGAAACTTATATTGACATGGTAAATGGTGGATTATCATACTGTAGAAAGTCCATGCTCCAAGGATAATATGTTGAACATACTGAAACCGATTTCACTGAAAAATGTTGATACCTATCAATCCTTTCAGCCAAATTAGTTTCAAAACATCATCCAAATATTTCTTACAATAAAATTAATGTTTGTTATTTGGCTTGCATGGCTGAAAGGGTTAGAGGAAGAAATATGTATGCACATTTTTACAATGAAAGCATCTTATTACTTTGGAAACAAATTGAATGAAATTTGTTATTTCATATATGGCAACAATAAAATTCAGTAAAATTCATTGAACAAATTTCAGCCTGTTTTATATTTTATATTAGGGTTGCACGATTATTCACTTTTCATAATTGCGATCATTTAAGAAAAATAATCGCGATCATACGATTAATCATGAACTATATTAACTACGTCAATGCTGCTTAGAGGACGTTATTATGCTACTGCAGATTGTAAGATTATGGGTTAGGCACATGGGTATATATACATGGACAGAATATCCCTGTTGCTGATTGCAAACAAAGGAATGTATCAAGATTTTTCTAGCCAGAAAACGGAAGGTACTGTATTTCGTTTAATTGTAGCCTATGCTCTAATAGAAGTCCACCCCCTAACTTTGACATATGAGCTCCAATGATTTCTTAACAGTTTCAAAACGGCAAATCTCTGTATTAGAAGCCCACCCACTAACTCAGCAGATAATTTGTAAGAATAGCGTGTATAATAATAACAATCGTGTCACAGGGTGAGTCTGCTTCTGACCGATCTCTGCCCTGATACATTTCCGACCCCTCTAGAAGTCAATACAGGCCTCGGATTTGTAAATTTCGACCACCTATTAGATTAATACTAATAGTAGGCCACGTATGTTCAAGATATAATAAAGTTTATTCCACACTTTTGTAGTTAAAACAGTCTTGGCGTGATTAAATAGCTTCCTTATAAATATATTTCAAGACCAAATTTATGTACCAAACAAGTACGGGAGAAAATGTGCATCAATTTTGTAACGCCGATCAACATTAAATGATCCAAATTGAATTATTACGAATGACAATATAGCCGGCTTCTTAATCTGCCGAGCCAGCGGCTCTTTTGCGATGGGAGGCGGCGTGTTCTCGCGAGATATTATACGCTAACGGGAGTTTATCAAACGGGTACCCGTTATTCAGATCAGTATAATACTCAGTTCCTATCGCGCAATGATAATATATAGAAATTCCCGAGTTCCGAGTCCCCGATTCCAGAATATTTATATCCGAGTACTCGCTCTAAAATAAACTCTTCAATTGGAGGCGAATCATGTGATTTGTATTTTTTTCGCGACGCCATTTTATATCAAATTGTGGATTAATTTTGATGTAATAAACGACCTTTATTAAAGGATACGCAATATTTAGGCGCTCAAATCAAATAATTTCACTTCCCCGGTGATGTTTTGAGGTATACATTAAACATAGGTGTAGGCGGTGAGAATTTTTACGGGAGAAAATGCGTTGAATTTCCGTGGTATCAGTTCTGGAACTTTTTTGGGAAAACCGTTAGCGCATAACTATTCAGAGAATGGGGAACGCGGGATAAGTGTGTGTGATTACAACAACAATGACAAATAGCGACCAAGTAAACAATCTTTATTCATCTAAAACTAATGATGAGTCAATACAAACAAATCAGTTATTTATTTATTCAGTTTATTTAATCATTCACACATTCGGCTGATAGTCGGATGTTTGTTTCCATGCTTGGTAACGTCAGCAGAGTTTCACAAGCGTAAAAGTGTCTTGACAAAAATTTCAACATGGCAATTATACGATTATTTGATTTTATAATCGTCCATGATCATTTTGAATTATATAATCGCGATTAATCAAATAATCGAAAAATCGTGCAACCCTATTTTATATCTTAAATAAATTCAGTTCTGTCAGTATATTACATCAGTGGTTATAGTGGTATTTTGTTCCTACTATATATCTCAAATTGGTTGATTACATTACACTTTGTATGATGACTTTCATGTCCACATAGTTCTTCATAGTAATTATCAGACAAAGTAACTAATGTAACTGAAATGTAACTTTAGTTACATTATGCAAAGTAACTGAAATGTAACTAGTTACATTGCTCAACCAATGTAACTTTAACTGTAACTGACATAGTCCAATGTAACTGTAGTTAAATTAAAATTTAAATGTAACTGTAGAGTACGGATTGTCCAAAATTAAGGTGTGGATTGACCAATATCAAGGTATGGAATGTCCAAAAAATATGGTATGGAATAACGGGTACGGAATTGCTAGGGTACGGTTTGACTACATACATACCGTTCACTTTAGGATTTAGTTTTATTTTAATGCATCGCATGTTTTATTTCAGAGAATCGGTGCTGGTTACGAAATTGACTGCATTTGTTGATAACATTTCTACTCTTATAAGAAATCCCCGAAAATGTGCTTACACACTCGAAACCCCATTATCCGATGATAAAAATAATGAATATGAACTTAACTCAATAACCGTTACCAGTTTCCGTTACAATTAGATGGCACGAAAATAACGATAATAAATAAATTTCTGACAATTGGCAAAAGACGCAAGGATGCATGCCCTCCTGGTGGGCATTCAAATTGTATGATATCTTACTTTCAGTTTAAACAGGGGACATTAAAATCGTTTACCTTCGTTTATCATTTTTGTGATCGCCGCCGAATCAAGTTTTGACAGGAAAATTATGTGAAAAGTTTTACAAAATACGTCCCATGGGGCTATTTATTACATAAATTACCGCACTTTAGGCGCCGCCAGTGAAATGCAACTAAACTGCTGTACGCACATCCCACAGACCACGCATTTTACAGCCATTATATTTAGTCATTCAAGCAGTCGTAGAATTGACAATATATCCGTGTTATTGATGGTGATGTATTTAGTAATGTTCCAACTCAGGGATCCACCACATCATAGGCCTTGCCGTTGGTGGATGCCTGTTTTGTACTGTTGGATTATTTACCTATATCGAAATAAAGAATCGTAAATTTAAATCTTGAACTCAATTTTCCACTTTTCTTGACATTCTCAAACAAGAGACGTAATATGATAACACTATATACCAAAACACACTATTTGAACAGCTACCTATTATATATACCGATAATATATACAGTGTGGCGGGGTATTGGTGTGGAGGTGGATGTTGGTCCTGGTGCTGACCGATGGTCGTGCTGGGTCATGGTTGTGCTGGTGGCAGTGCTGTTGATGGTGGTGGTAGCGGCACATATTTAGTCCAAATAACTCTCCATAGATTTAACAACCTCAATGTTGACCCAATCTGTCAACTCGATCTGCCAGAGCAGCCATAATCAATGACTACGTCCTTAGCCTATGTCCCGCTCTGATTAGATATAGGACAGACTGTCTGAACCAAATCAAACAGCTCATTATCTCCGCATTAGATATATCAATATGGAATGTAATAGCCTCTGATTTAACCTGTCTATCTCAACTTATCATCAACTGTGCTACGTACTTGTAGACGCTATAGTCTCCTTCCTAATGACCACACCTTGCTCTGCAATATTGAAAACCTCAGTAGAAGATTATGCTACAGTATACACTGTGGCAGAACTTACATTTCTACCCTACCGTCATAGTTATCCATATTCTCTATCTCAACCTTAAGTACAATGCTTGTCTGATCTTAATGCAACTGTTGATGTATATAAAATCATCGTAATCATCATCGTACTAACAAACGTCCACTCACATAGCTACACTGTTCGGGGCCGTAATTGCAGACCTGTGATTTCTCGCTATGTGAAGTAACATTACGCTAATGGGTTGGAGGTAGCCAATCAGATTTCTGCCTACTTCACGCGATAGGTGAGGCTTCATCTGGTGACCTAATTTACAATCGCAAAAAAACAACGGTGATCATGATGCTGTTGATCTGGAAAGAGACGTCTGCAAAAGTTTGCAAAAGTTTTGCCCTAAACAAGTTATTTGAGTAACAGAAAATGTGTAGATTGGTTTTCGGTAACAAAAACCGCTAGTTTGGTTTACGCAGACAAGTAAATTTGTCGTCTTCCTGATTTCTTATCGAGCCATCTCATTGGCGCAAGTTGACTGACCCCAGTTCATTAATATGTATGAGGCTTCATGAACTTAGCGCAAAGATCAAAGGCATGCATGCATGGGAATGTAGTGGGAGGGCGAGGATCGTGCAATAGGATGATGCGTAATCATGTGTTGTATTTTAATTGTCTGATCATTTATCTTTGTTTATTATTTTATTTTGTTTTAATTTATTATCGTCCCTTGGTCCTCTCCCACACTTGTAGTATAGTTTGTTTTAATAAAACAAATGTCTACCACTGCTGTTATTATTGGATGATTATCATCACTCAACAACAACAACAACAACAACAACAACAACAACAACAACAACAACAACAACAACAACAGTATGCCCAGTGGGCACATGACGTTGTTTCAACATATAATCAAACCTATGTTGATTACATCTCGCCAATATCAAATGTGTGCCTTTGGTAAACAGTGCAAGGACCAATATCGAATTTGATATTGGCGTGCCCATTAGTCGAAGGTCCAATATCGAATTTGATATCAGTGCACCTGTTGGTCAACGATGCAGCGACCAATATTCAATTATATTTTAGAAAAATGTTGGTTAACGGCGCAGGAACAATTATCAAATTCGATATCGGTGTGCCCATTGGTCAACAGCACAATATCAAGTGTAATTATATTTGCGCGATTTAAAACAATATCAAGCTAGATAATTGTATAATCTCTGATTTCCCGCTAATTGGCGTATTGATATTGACGCAGGGGTTATATATTATCTGTTCTATATTACCGTATTATTGCAAGGGTATATAATCTATTCTGTAGGTTATAATATTTATTGCGTCAGTTGATTGAAGGTCTTTTTAATGAATTATTACAGAAGTAAAGTTTGTGAATTATCGTGTTTTAAAATGTACGGTGTCCGTCAATAGTTTCCATTCCTCTTTGATATTCTCACATGTATGTAGCCGACACAACCTTATATAACATCTGAGTAAACATCTATATATTTTGTAAAACCTGAGAAAATAAAAGGTGGGCCTGACTAGGCCTATTAATAATTAAGGCTCGGTACAAGCAGGCAAGCAGGCAATCGGAAATTGGTGTCAAATTATATTGTTTCATATGGGCGCAAATATAGCAATTGATATTGGTCCCCTGAACCATTGACCAGCGCCAATATCAATTTCTATATTGGTCTCTGTGCCGTTGGTCAATATTCGATATTGGGGCGTTACATATAGTCAGAGATAGATAACCTATAGACTATTGGGTAGGATGTTCCAGAAAATGTAGGCCTATTTATTGAAATGACTGCTTATCATACGTTTTAAAAGAATCGGATGAGTGCATTTTTACTGACAAATGATTCTAGGACTAAAATAATAACGGTAGTCAATTTGTATATATTATGACAGTGATACAACGTAATTACAATGTCGATCGATCTCTAAAGGGCAGTCGATTCTTAATTTCGTTTGGGAAAATGTGCAAAAATTATCACGTGCAATATATCAACTCCAATGCTGCTATGCAGGAATGCTGCTGAATATTATGGAAATACTTTCATCATGAGTAGCTGCGGTCTTTGGCTTAAGATTGAAAATTTTTTTATTCTCATGCTCTAAGTTGTTGCTGCCTTAAGAAGCAACGGCTTACATGTAAAATATTTTTTATTTTAACATATTAAAATTTAATATCTTGCAACACATGGGATGCAAATGCAGTAACCTAAGCTGGCACATGACATTGTTTCAATGTTGAAACAATGTTGAAATTGCGTAATGATGTAATAGCAATGTTGATTAAATGTTGAAACAATGTCAGTTCGAATTTGCTCCGTTATAAATTTATGTTAGGTGGAAATGTCGACCCGCAACCTTGAAGTTAGGCCTAATAATGTTAATAACAATAGAGAATGTACGATGTAGCATACTGGCAAATGTAAAAAAGTTAAATTTTTGATACAATCTTGGCAAGCATGCTTAATCCCTTCTATGTCAATCTCTGATGAAGAAAAAAGTGGTTGCCATTTTTTATGAACCTTTAGAGTAGTTATCTTGGATTTCAAGATGGCCGACTATGATTTATTATAAATGCTTGTATCTCAGCTTTTAAATGGAATAGAAACTTGATTTTAGATAAATAGAACTTGCGATCGTTCGGTTGACTAGCGATTTAGATCGTTTGTTCAAGTGTTAGTTATTTAATGATAATAGGTGGGCCAGGGTAATTCTAGAAAATACAAGCCAAAGTAAAATCTCTTATTTGATGCTATCCACTTCTATTTAGATGACATATCAATCCATCACTTTTGAAGGAAACATTACTAATCTATATTAAGACATTTAATTGCAATATTTCTTGAAGACGTCACATCTAAAGGCAAAACTGGATAATTGATATCCATACCAAATATTTAAATAGCAAACATATAAGCTTTCTTAGGTTAGTTGTTAGTTGCATAAAATATGTGTGTGTGTGTGTGTGGGGGGGGGGTGGGGTGGGGGGGGGAAGGGGGGGGGGGGGTAACAATTAAACACCCACATTAACAATAATCTTAATCTTATAGCTGTATGATGTGCAGGAGTGCTGGCTAGCTGCGGTTCTTGGGGTTGCGGATCCCGTATCATGTCTCCCCAGAAAGTACAAAGACCGGCCTCTAGAGCTGGTGGAACACACATGTTCCAGTGGGGCCATGCAACCATTGCCACCGAGATTGAACCACACGGTGTCGTTCCTGCTGTTTGTGTCACCAATGTGTCGATCCATTCTAATTTAGAGGAACGGACAAGATGTTAATAATTAAACAGTCAAATTTAATAAGTACTATACAAACAATTTTATTCGTTTGACAGTAATGATCACAATAATACACAACATAGCATCATCCGGTGTCCTTTCCACATGGTTTCACCGGAGGTACCACACATATCCTGGAATCTGCAGAGGTATCCCCGTAAGACAGCATCGCAACGAAGTCACTAAATTGTTTAATAAAAACTAGTATACCCCTAACACACATACAAATAAAATGTTGTTGTTGCTAGCGGAAAGGGCCTCACATGGGCCGCCATCACAGGAAAATGCCTTCAATGCCGAAGCAGAGGAAAAGAACTGGCAAAAAGGGGCAGTCTTTTGTTCAAACAGAAAATGCCAAGTGCTGAAAATTCTAGTGAAGCTACAGTTACGGTGATGCACACTGGTTTACGTGAAGACGGGATGAACGATTTCCGAGGAATTCCCAGGTCACCGTCTTATGTAGTTCCAAAGTTGCTGCATTGGTAGTTGCCACTTTATTTATGCTGGCCTTCTGCTACATCCTAGCCTACCAATTAGTTGTTAGCAATGAAGACAAGCTTTGGCCGCAAGTGGCAGGGATTCCTACCTAACTTTAGATACGTTTAACCATCGGGCGAAGATGCTCATCTTCCCATAAGTTGCCCTGCATAGCAGCTACCTCCGAAAGATAGCGTGCATACATGTTACGGAGCAAGGCTCCCAAATCAAATAAGGATCTGGTTACCCTGCCCCGCAACCACATATAACATCACCAGGACAAGTTTCACAGTCCACATAAGCAATTATTAGAAAGCATTATGTCATTTATGGTGGAGATAGAGAGACGGATATCCATCACTAGCATCCTTCCCATGAGGGTGAGGTGGGTTATATGACCTCATCCAGACATTACAACGAATTGGATGGAGATCCGCATCTCATCCGTCGCCACGTGCTACAGAGTTAACATTTGACCTGTCATTAGGGTTAAGTTCCATGATGCCCAGAGATGCACTGCAGGCCGGTATTACAACATATTAATTAATATTATTATTTCGCAGTGCTATCCTACTTTGGCAGGGGTATCTACCTAACTAGTATCTGAAGATACAGGGGATGTGTATGTAGATCGGCACTTTATCTATCACCGCTCGGAAACCTCCGATAGTTTCCCAGGGTCAGATCCTGATAACGTGTCGATGGGAATCCAAACAATTAATAAGTCTCGCGGCTGGAGGGTCATAGAAAGGTAACTGGCCAATCTTACACAATCTTGCTGGTGTGTGGGGCTACATTACCACAACAATCGGAAAAGAGGCGTATACTATGCGTCTCTTGCGGAGAAATTGTCCCTAACCACTTTAAGCTTATCCTATCGAGCTAGAATAGTCAGGTTTAGTCGGTAACATGTCAGACTCAAACAATTAGAGCATGATCAGCGACCTCAGTATAAAATTGATGCTGGCGGGAATATAGTAATGCGGATATATAGGTTGCTGTATAGTATTTCCTAGCATACTGCGGTCTAGAGTTTTTACAAATAATCAAAACATATTAACTAGATGGCTACTTGCCATATACACAACTAACCAATACACAATGTAACGAATATGATGATAAAGTATCACAGGTCATTGGACCTTATGGTGCGGCTAGTTGAAAGCACCCACAGTAAACAAGGATAATATTCACAGTGAGAAACAGAAAATATAAGATGCAGTCTTAAGACCGGTAATGTACCTATTAGTCATCAGTACCAATAAACGGAAATAATTAAATGTTCAATAGTATAGCTACTTGAGTACCTATTAGTCATCTGTACGGATAAAGTTCAAGAGTCACTGAAATTGAGGCACTACTAGGTAGACAGCACGAGATGGCATGATCACTGATGCTGGAAAGATTTACGCAAGAAGGTTTCGAAGATAATTCAGCCATTTCTGGACCGTTTTTAAAATAGTAAAAAGTTCTATAATCCTGGTTTAATTATTCTGGTCCTGATAGGTCCAAGGAACGACGAGAACGGTGTGATTTGAATAAATCACGGGTACCGACTCATTACATTATAGGCATACACTCTCTCGCAATCTCGACATGTGTTGTCAGGGAAGCTCTGACGCGTGCGCATGCGCACTATGCATTTTAACGGACTTACCATTTTTAACGAAACCCTCTCCCATAGGGCTTATATATGTGTACTATCCTACTCAGGGGGGGGGGGGGCGTGCTTGGAGCGAATCCGGAATGGCCGTTCCGTACCCAGCTTAACTGGGGCAGTCAGTACCCGTCCGGTCGAGCCGTGCTACAACCTCTTCCAATACTGACACGTATTGCCAGGGAAAGTTACGCATTCTTACGGACGTAGCCATTTTCTAGAAAAACTCTCTCTTATGGCTTTATACACATGTGCTATCCTACCCAGGGGGCGTGCTTGGAATGTACCCAGAGTGGTCGTTCCATACCCAGCCTAGCTGGAATGGTTCATACCCGTCTGGCCGATCCGCGCTACACCTACAACACAGGAATCTGCAGCAATTATTTTGGTGAGACACAGCTATGCAATAATTTGTATTGGTGTGTTGGATGACCGTAGTCAGCCAAGGGACACGGTTTCAATTTTAAAAACATATATAATAATAAGAAAAGTATGTCAAAAATAAAATATTAATAATTTTTATCTTCCGCACACCTATTCACACATTCTGCTGCATCCACGACAATAATGTCCACAAACGTCTGCCGAGAAATTACCCCAACGAGATTGGATCCCACGACTCATGCTTGACGGCCGTGGTGGGTGGCCTTCTGATGCTGATATTACGTTATCTATGTTAATAATGTTTGCGGCGCTCAAGTTCGATGAATCTGCGGGTAAGTTAGCGGATGCACTAGTGGTTGTGGTGACGATCATGGGTGAAGTCCTGACGGTTGCTGGTTCCGAATTTGCTGACATCACTGTGGTGGTGGCGGTGGTGGTAGTGGTGCTTGCTGAAGGTCGACTGAATGATGTGGAGATGCTGCGGAGTTGTGGATATTTTTCTAATTTTTAGAGCCTGAATAAGTCTACTCGCGGATGTTCTGGGTATTGCTCGGATCTTGGGTTGGTAAGCTATGCGTCATTTCCCCGAGTATGGTCTGTCCGGCGTGGTAGATTTTCTGATGGGAGGATCTATTGCAATGATGGTGCTGTGCATTGATGTCGGCGTGCTGGTGTGGGGGTCTGTAGTGGTGATGGCGGGTTCTGTGAGACTTATCTTCTCGTCGATAACTAAACTGAGCGAAGATATTGAACTGTCTGAAATGTCCTGTAAAACTTGATCATGGATTTTCTCAGGAGTTGTTATCACTACCGAAATTGGCTCTCCTATCATGGATGCGGATGGTGTTGTAATGCTGAGTGTTGCCAGTGTTCTCACTGCGGGTGCTGCCTAATGGATTGGGTGTACCTTGGAGTGGAAGAAGTCGCATTGCCCCCTTCAGCCTCCCCGGTGTGTTTCCCTGTCCCCGCCACACCGGCACTGATTGATTTCATGGACTAGCAGTTCAGTTCACTTCAGTTTGGTAGTTCCCGCCTTTTCATTAGGCGCACCCATATCACTCTGGTATTGCTGTCGGTTACTAGGGGTTCCTTCAGGTTTCTGGCGTGTTCTGTGAATTGCAAATGTCAGGAACATAATTTACTAAGTGGTAGAAGTCTATAAAATTATCTAAGCAAGTTTGGAGTTCTTACACAAGCACAACGAAGTATTTTAGGTGATATTAGTTGTTCACTATGTCCTAGTGGGACCAGACAATTCTATATTCTCACCCACAGGTGCTGGCACCGTCTGGTGTGTAATTTGTGTAGGAAGTCTCTGCTGCATTTCTCGATGATAGATAGTAGCTCATTGCTGGTGGAGATCACATGATATGCTCCATCACTGGTCATCATTAGAGAAGCATCGAGTGTCAGCTGAGTTAGAGATTCAGGATCAGTAGGTAGGCTGGTTACCTCCCCTTCATGGTGGATGACAAGCAGTGTCGTGCGGACACAGTTAACATACTTCTGACAATGGTTTGCATAGATGCAGCACCTGCTAAATCTATCCTCTGCTTCGTATTCACAGAATAGGAAAGTAGGATCGACTTGGTGCTGGCTGAATTTCACTAGATTCCTTTGTAGGGTCTAACTTCCTGTCAGAATATTGTCCCTCGTTACAGCCTTCTCCACATCTCTTGTATCAGTTTGTACCATTGACCATACGTAGTGCACGCATCCCATCTGTAGGGATAATGGTGTGAGGTACCATAGAGACACTCTTGCTTTGAGCTCAAGACACCATTTCTCTGTCCAGTTTCACCTACCACTGTCTTCACCATTGTTTTCCACCAAGGCCTGGCGATGGGCCCATCTAGTAGTTACCATGCTGAGGGAAAGTTATATTTGAACACCAATCACATTACCTTTGAAAACCAGCTTGGGGATGCTAGGCCCTTCAGAGCTATCTGCAGCAGGGCCAATGGATGCTCTAATGAAAACACACTCCTGTAAATGTTACAAAAGGTGTAAGGATCTTCCTATCAATCATCGCTTTTATTGGTGCCGCCCCAAGGAAGGCATACACTGCCACATTGACACATCTGTCGGGCAGTGACTGCAGTTGCTTCAGCTTCTTCCTCTGGGTAGTTTCCAGGAGACCCATGTCGCTGGTGCTCAGGCAATCCCATATGTTAGTTTAGGGCTAACATAGAACTGCCATATTTTGTGGTTCACCATTGGGCTTATGCCTCACTTGCCATGCAGTCCCGCCCCCATAAGGGCATACACAGTTTTCGATGCACTGGTAATCAATGGTTCCACGTCCACTTTACCATCAGCTAGGCTTGTCACACCAAGGTGGAGCATTCTGTCTTGTGTTGGAACGACTTCTCTCCCCAGTCGGAGTGTTGGTGCACTCTGATATTTTTTATTGATCATCATACTGACACATTTGCTGACGTTATGGAGAAATCACTCACTAATTGTGTACTGTTTAGCCACGTTAAGCATCACTTGCATCTGGAGGGGAGAGTCTGACAAACAAATGACGTCATCTGCACAAGCTGGTGCTGAGATATTCACACTGCCAATCATGGTACCTAAGCTCATCTCTTCAACTTCCAGTAGCCATTGGTTAATGTAGTGAAGATAGCAGTGCGTTCACACAATTCCTCATTGTCTTACTCCCTGTTGGAGTTCAACGTACTGCCTCTGATGTATGATCTAGCCATTTCACTCTCGATTTTGCCCCTATGAACAGTTCCTCTAGGATGTTCCAAAGATCGCCGGGCAAGCTGATCTGGTGCAGTTTGTGCATCAACCCTTAGTTCAAACAATGTCGAAGGCGCTCTGCATCTAACGCCACCATATGGAGTGGCTTCCTCAGCTGCTTTGCTCCCATTTTTGCTTCTGTTACCAAGACTGCCGCATTTATGCTTGGGCTGCCTTCTCTGAAGCCACGCTGAGACTTGCATAGGTGGGCGTCAAGGATACCATACGCTCTTGCTAGCCAGATTTTCTCAATGACTTCCTGTACCACAGTTAGTATGGTGATACCACGATAGTTTCCTGGATGGACAGGTGATTTGCCCTTCTTTAGTATTGGCGATATTCGGCCTTGCTTGACAATTTCAGGAACACAATTGGTCTTGAAAATAGTATTTACTAGTTTTGTCATGCAATTGATTATTGCTTCTCCTGATTTTTGCAAATCCTCTGCTGTTAATCCCATGGCATCCATTGCCTTTCCTCTATTCAAACACAGTGAATTCTCTCTACAATAAGCTAAATTAAGCAAATTTTATGGCAGTCTATATCACATGCTTTGGATGCATCTATGAATGTGATCAATAGCCAGAGTGCATTGGCCTTAGCTTCAGTTATACAATCGGTAGGTATAAAAGCTGCATGAACCACAATTGTAACTTAAGTTATCTTAACCTCCTATATAGAAGACCCATCTAGGCTGTCATCTCTCTAACTCTTATCGACGTGTCCGGTACTATTTTAATTTTATTTATTTATTTTTTTACCCTCACCTACCATTACCATTTACCACATCAGGACGTCATTGAATTGTAGGGTCGGGGTCAAAATGATACCACCTCCCTCAACTGGCCGCCGTTCGGCAATCCGTGGCCCCCACCGCCCTCTCAATCCCTGGGGCATAGGAATTTGAGACATGTGATCGTGGGTGGTGTATGCCTCTAGATGGTGTTCTCCCGGACCTCAGGATACCGGCCAGTGGCCGGCCCATGTAGGCTCAGACAAACATGTAGTCTCTGCCAGAGTCACATCGGCATGATGGGACCACCCGTAGTGTCTTCCATCTACCTTGACAACATTCACCTGGTAGGAGGCTAAAGTGCATTTGCACCACGGCAGACTTTAGCATGTTCACATGTTATGCAGAGAATCTGGTGCCGAGCAGGTGTCTCCAGCAGACAACCACGTCCTACCCTCTCCACACCATAGAAGTGGCAGACAGACTCGATCTCTTCACGTGGGTGAAAGCGGTCGTAAATGTTTCTCCGCAAGGGGTCCACTCAAGGATTGTGCTGGGGGTCATCCCGGAAGTGGGCCCACTTGGCATCCAATATCATGGCAGTCTCAGTGCCCTGTGCCACTGCTGTAGACGCCAGCATGAGCAGTATGATGAGAATCATGGCTATACATGAAGAGTTAAACTAAACAGAGTGAACCCCTCGAGAAATATCTGTGCCAGATTGAGCCCTGCTCCATCCGGTTCGATAGTGATCTTCATCCCCTCAGGGGAAGGGGATAGCTGCTTCACTTTGCCGCCGGCTAAGAAAGGTAGCTCCAGGACTATATGAGTCATTTGCGGGCTAGTGAGTCCAACTTGCTGAAGCAGTTTAAGAGCACCCTTGGCTTTGGTGACATGTGACACACCATCCTCCTCGAGGTTAACAGCTTCTTCTAGTCCATCGAATGGACGACGCAGCAGGAGCTTTCCACCTGTAACCCCAATCTGGTGACCGACCCTCGTCAGGGAGACACCTTCACCTATGTAGGTGAGGAATGATGATCCCGATTGTAGAGCTTTCGAACTGTCCCATTCCTTTTCACAACAGTGGAGAGGGGAGTAACCTCTATGTCAATTACTGTGGGAGGCCTATATAGTGGCAACCATGTTTGCCAGTTACCACCAGGTCCAGCGCGGTACCACACTTCATTCTTCTTAAACATGAATTGCAGGTTTTTTACCAGGGTCAATAGCCTCATGGCTCATCGGCGGGGCACCGCTCGAATAGGATTTGACCAGATGAAAGCTGAAGTCATCATTTATGGTGTTGATGTCTGACACCTCTGTATCCGAGACCTCAATCAACGGCTCGAGGATGTACTACCTCTTTGGGAAATCGCACTGAAACATGATCTTGTGGCCATCTATGATGCGGCCCAGATGCCCCTTCGACACATCCATGAGGTCTGTGAGCAGCTCCATCCCATCACCACCAATGGGGTGGAGGGAGAATGCCTTTGAGTTTGCTTCGTACTGTAGGGCGAACGACTTGCCATCGCTCTCTTCTACCTTGGCAGCATCAACTGTGTATACATCTGCCAGGTCAGCAAGACCAGTCGAGTGAGCAAATATGGGTTCCATAGCACGCGATAGAAGGGGTATAAACAAGACATATATAACCATGCCGATTGTCCGACTGCTGCTCTCCGGTGGTGAGAACATAATCTCACCCACTCTAGAGGGGAGACGGGTGGTATAGTACCGTGTAGAATGGGTCCTCTTCAAGGTGCCCCAGCGGGGCACAACATACATACATGCCGATGTGCTACATCAACCACTGGGCAGTGCACACAGCAGCTCACTGGTAGAAGTCGGCCAGGACGTTATAGAGTATCTCCCAGGTGCCAACAGCAACCTATGGAAAGCTATCAGTCCTAGCCTGTTCACACCTTGAAGATTTCCCGATCTTCTTCACTCACTTATTTGTGGGCTCCTCCTTCGCCTGTATAACCTTGTATGTTTGGCTGCTGTGACAACCGGTTATATTGATGAAGATGGAGCACGACACTAGCTCGCCTCGTAGGTACAGAGACCTGACGATATTTATAGAAGTGCCTGGGCCTGATCGGACTGCGCGTTTCAGAGTGGTTGGTTCGACACGGTGGTCTTCCGTGTTCTCCAGAGTAACAACGAACTACACCAAACTTTTGCCTTGGATTACACTCAAGGTGATAGTTTTATTTCTAGCTTTAACTGTATAATAAAATCTACAAAGTTTGTCAATTTATGCTGTTACCAGTTTCCGTATTTACAGCAATAAATAAATTCAATCAATGTTTCCTAAGCTTCACAAACTTCAACCAGCTCTTGCCTACTTAAAGCCATTCAGCAAGAGCGTTTCACAAGGTGCGAGGCGGACCGAACTCTCGATTAAAGTTAAAGTCCCCCTTATATACTATCTCAGTTTCTATTCTCCCTCCATCTTGGTTTCGCACCGCCGGAGGTTGCTCTGATTCTCATTGGATTATGACATCACTTTGACTAATCAAAACTCCGACCCTCTCTCCCCGGGAGGGTGCTTTCTACCTAGCACTTGCGGTTTGGCTGGTTCTTGAGTGATGGGATCTGTCATCCCCCTAATTTTTAGAATTCCAGCTGGCTTCCCATGTCATTCCTGACGAATGACCTGCCCAGAATGACGAATGCTTGTTTGATAACAAGGCTTGCTGGTGGATTAGCACGCCTCTACGATTTATATGTTTTTGATAATAACTTTCGATTGTGTCCTAGCACGCCTCTACAATTAATATGTTTTTGATAATAACTTTCGATTGTGTACCTAATGCCTACAGGACGCTAAGATGTCCATGTCATGTTCATTACCTATTAGTCGACAACTTGTAGAATGCTAGAGTTAATCGGCACACGAGTTACCATTCCTCATAGCCGGATTATTTTCGGCTTATCTTGTCCCACGCTTCTGTGAGAACACAGACCGCTACGTAACTAACTAAGTCCGTTTGTCCTATCTAATCCCTTTGATTGATTCCAACCTGGTGCTAACCATCATGAGTCATACTCGATTCAGTTTCTACAAAACTATACCTTAACACTAGCTGACGTACCTACTGCCAGTCATCCAGTGCTGATAATATATATCCAAATAATAAGGTGCTGGTAATACATCTAAATATAGATGATGATCAGTGCTGGTAACATATCTACCCATAGCCGCTGATCCGTGCATCTTAATAAACATGGTGACATGGTCTATTAGCTCACCTGGTATTCACACATGAATTTCACTCGGGACTTACTCGTACATATAAGATGTCCAGCGGGGTCATGACTTCCCACAAGACAATCCCATATCTACAACCTGTAAATCACCTGTTTGACAGCCCCTCCATTAACATATACTCCAGCACGGTTGGGATATCGGATGCCCATTTAGAGTTTACACTCTTATTACTCATTGACCTGACGACAACATGAAAGAGGTTCACCCCTTCATGACCCCTATCACAGATAAAGGCCTTAAACGAACAGATGTCCGCACTGCAACAAGAAGGAGAGCGACTACAGCGGGAGAGCTGGTATCAACAGAACGCGAGCATTGCAAGGACGCGAAGGAACAGTGAAGTTTCCAAATACTGGCAGGACCTCCTGAAGAAGAGTAAGCGGGACGTAGGAGTCATGACAGATGGTGATGAGCCAGATGTCTTCACATACGACCATGAGCCAGATGTCTTCACAGACGAGGATGAGCCAGAGGTCATACAGTGGGAGGAGGAGATGGCACAGAAGTGTAAGACCAAGAAAGCCATCCAGCGGCGGACCTACTATCTTGGTGATAAGGTGAAGTTCAATATGTCACGTCTCAGAAAGCTTCTGGCACCCGTCATAGTGCTGGATTACCACTGTCTAAAAGACGTCTGTCTCAACACCTGCAAGCTGGTATGGTTCGCCAGGCTCTCCAAAATGAACCCTGCTATGACTCATGAGCAGATTCTGCAGGTGATGCTCGTTTAAGCCTAACAGATATACTATGGCAAAATCAGAGTGGCGGAATCAACCAGGACTATACCCCTCCTTGACTGCTGATGGGGGCGGTACCATCCATGGCTGCCGACTCCAGCAGATAGATACCATCAGGCAGAATCTCGTCCGTGAGGCAGAAAAGTACAGCAGAAAGTGCAAATGATATAAGACAGCATACAACGTCCTCGCGTGTACAACCACTGCTGCAGGTGTGATTGGAGCCAGTGCTGGTGTGGCGGCTGTTGCCACTCCCGCTACAGGGGTGGGTGCCCTCGTCGCCATCCCGCTGGGTGGTGTGACACTAGCCGCCACTGTCTTGGCCACGGGCTTGGGGATGGGGCAGCAGCAGATCACAAAGAGGCTGGAGAAGCATGCTAAGTACGTGAAACTGGCACAGAGTATGCTACGGACTATCGACGAGTCTGTCAGCAAAGCTCTCGAGGATGGCCAGGTCACCGATGAAGAGTACCACCATATATTGAAGGTCCAAGCCCTGTACCACATGGAGAAACCTAAAGTGCGACAGCAATACCTCAAAGGCTCCAGCCGGCGGGTTGATATGGATGAGCTAAAAAACGAGATGTTACGGCGAGGTCACCTCACCAGTTTCTGTAGTCGAGACGACTACAAATAGTGTGCTGTCTGTACGGTAGCTTTAAGCACACCAGCATAGATGGCCTTCCATCTGAACCTCACGACAGTCAGCCGGAGCCAACCACCCCTCCTGGGTACACCCTTGACTGGCCTGAGAGGTCTACTGGATGATATACCAGAGCTAACACCATTCTCCATCACAGTGGATGGACGGTCCCGAACCATCATCTCCGTCAACCCATGACCGCTGACCAACCACCCAATCACCATCAAGGATGCGGCCAGCAGACTACAGAGAGAGTTCAGCACTCATCCAGACTATCGGTGGCATGGTGGTGACAACGGCAGCCTAGGGGTTATGTACGGTGACCCGAGACTTGACTACTCAGGATTCCCCTATCAAACACCCCGACGAGTAGGCCGCCGGAAGACAGCGACATTTTCGTTCAATCCAGACTCCGCCCCTGGAGTGCTGGTGCAAAATATGCACATCACTGGCTTGCGGCAGGACTATCCAGATGTGTGGAAGTACTTTGTCCCACACACCACCTCAGGCCTCACACCAGCAGGGATCGTTCGGATCAACCAGTCCCTGGAAGCACTGTGCTACTGCCTCCTTACAGCACAGACCAAGCTGCGGCATTCCATAGATGGTGTTAGTGGAGCAAAGGTCCAGGCCATGTTCATTAGTCTCGTTGAGGATATGATCATCGTGGCAGATACCAGTAGTCTTATTGCTAAGTTCCAGCAGGGGTTGCAGAAGGCCCGTCACAAACTTGACTTTGCTATTTCACCACACCTACGGCTGATTCCGAGCAACATGATCATGAACATCGAAGACCTCCAAGTCAGGGCCTATAACAACAGGATAGTCGAGGGGAGTTCCTCCGGTGTCCACTTCGGCTTCAACACTGCTATCAACGCACCTACGTGTAGTACGGGCCATACAGTCATTCCGACCCAGCCACTGCAGCCAGTCGACATGACGCTTCCCATGGCAGCTCCGACCCGACACTGCAGCCAGTCGACATGACACCGCTTCCCGTGGTAGCTCTACGAGTGTTGTCAGGCCTAGCTATCGTGGCACTCGGGATCAGCGGACTCCACCGCTAGCAAATCATCTATAAGACTATCCTGAATCTCTACAGTAGCAGTGGGGACCACGGTGAGACACTGCACCAGCTTGGCCTGCCCTACAGCCCATATACACGCTGCCAACATGCACATCCAAGGGCTGGAGGATTCGGCAGTGCATTCTTTTTCCAGCTTGTAGTATCGCAGAGCCTTGTTCAGCTCTGAGTCAGGTGAGGCCATGGAGGTCTGCAACTGCTGGAACACATCTGACAGATACAGCAGATCTGCCACATACCAAATCCTAGGAAGAGCTTCACAGCTATCAGCTCCTCTGTCAGCTCAGCACCGGAGAGCTGAGCGAGCTCATCTGGTGTCTTCTTCTTGTAGTCCTTCAACTCCCTCTGGAAGACCTCATAGTACTGCTCACATAGCGTGAGCCTGGACATGTTTAAGATGTCTCAATAGAGAGATGAATATACCTGAGTACCAACCCAGCCACCTGGCAGATGCAGACTGGGAAGATCTTACTAGCTCTCTCGACAGGGGACACAGACGTTTAACCACATGGTATACTCAGTACTTAAACAATGACGTCAATGGTACAGATCGTGAAGCAACTGCCCGAGAGCCAGGCGAGTCTTCAGAAGGTGGAGAACCTGCTGTGAACCAAGACACAGAAGTTACTGACCAAAGCAAAACCTTTGGCAGTCCATGTCGCCAGTAACGTGGTGGCGAATGTGGCCGTGGTGAAGATGGCAAGGGGAAATGAGGTTCTTCCTGCCGCCACTGTTTCCTCTTTCTTGAGGAGCTCTACTATCAGCCTGGTGGATATTACCATGAGCCCCCTCAACTACTCGAGGCTGCACGTCACAAGGGCCACAACCTCACATTGGCCAGTGGCTCAGCCGCCAGGTGATGTGCCAGATATACAGACCTCGTCCATGGCACATCAGGCATGCCCATTTCGAGGAAACTGTCTCGAACAGACTTCACCAGGCGGATGTTCTATTCCTTCCACACGACTCGGTTGGTCGTAAGACCTACAAGTATGCCCTCACCATCGTAGATGTCGCCAGCAGGTACAAGGCGGCAGTACTGCTCACAGACAAGTCAGCTGGCCAGGTGGCCCAGGCATTCCAGGGTGTCTATGAGGTTTCAGAAATTCCCCTCCAGTGGCCGGAATTGTTGCAGGTGGATGAGGGTAAGGAGTTCAGAGGGGAGACTGCAGCCCTCATGGGGAAACAGAGTGTGGCAGTTAGGCGAGGCGAGCTAGGGCATCACCGTGCCCAGGCTATCGTTGAGCGGTGGAATCGGACACTGGCAGAGAGACTGTTCCCACACCAATATGGCCAGGAAATGGCCGCGCCGAGTAAACGTTCTAGAGTATTGGTGAGAGGGCTGCCTGCTGTGGTGGAGAGATCCAATGCCGAGGTTACTAGGCTAATCGGGAAGAAGCCGATAGAGGCTATCAGACACTCTGCTGGTCACAGCTCTAGAGGAGCGAACAAGGGAGAGGTGTGCCTACCACCTGATGCTCTGGTATTGATCCCTACGAATACCAGTTTCACGTGGGACGCTAGTTTGTTGGAGAAATGTACCAAACGATTCATGTCCCTCAAAGCAACTTTGACTACCTCTTTAATCGCATCTATATCACCAGAGGTAGCGGTACCGAATAGAGACAAGGCTATGTCCCCGACAAAGTCAAATAAGCCACGTTTGCGTCGTACACTGTCCCTACTCACCATAGTTTGTTGTGTCCTAACAGCGATCTTCTTAATATTGTTAACACAATGTTGCAAACCGAAAATGTCTTGATTGCTCAACGAAGTCTTTTGACCGATGTCCGCAATAAGAACACGAAATTGCACTAACCGTTCAAGAAATTTGGCGGCCAAATAAGGGTGGTCGATAGACACCACTATGGTCCATTCAGCCCGGATAACAGATATATCTTCGGGGTTAGTTATCATTACCTCGTTCGGTAATCTATGTACACTAGACTTTTTACACAGTCCATTTACTAAACTCACTAGAGCTACTACCATACCTAATCATAAAATATACTTGATTCCACGCTCTGCGATGTTTACTGGTACAAATCATAGACAGAAGGATCACGAGCGGCAGCTACGTCGCCTTATAACTGCCTCTATACGATCGATGAAGTCATCGTACAGGGTGCGGCCGAATGCGCCAATCCTGAGTCTCTTGCTGTCAGACTCGACATCAGGAACGTGACTGCCCTTGCGCATAAAGTGGCGTGGTGCTGGCAGTGTTTCCATTGGTTCCGGCTCACTCTCAGGTACCTCCTCCGAGCTGTCCATCACTACTGGGGGAGGAGTCACGTGAGTTTCCATTTGTGACTCATGGCTTCGAGTCTCACTCGCACCAGGTTGGCTGATGTTATTATCAACCATCCTACCCACCTTGCTCACCCTTGGCTCATCATCAGAAGCTGGTCGCTTCCTACGAGCTCTCTTACCAGGGGTTGCCCTAGTGTCGGACTCGGGCCCTTCTTCGGACCTTGGGATCACCAGCACTCTGGGATGATGGCCATCTTTCGTACCCTTCGCAGGGTTACGAACAGGGCGTGGCCGTACCTTGTCCCAGCACATTTCTGAGTCGACTACGCGTAACTTTGATATATTCAGTACGCGCACCTTCCCAGACCTTTGATGCCGGACATGAGCCACTGGCCTGTTGATCTTAAAGATCTCATATTCGGGGTCACTGCGAGAGGTCAACTTCATCCGTTCCTCCGCCTTCACGACCACCGAATCACCCACCTTAAATACACCAGCATTTGCACGCTTGTCAATCTGTTCCCGGTGGACTTCACGAGACTTAGCCGTTTCCGTGCGAGCACGCAGTAGGGCATTGTTGAGACAGGTCAGCCTCTCACCCAAATCCTGCGATGCGTCTATCGGAATGGCAAACGGAAGTCTTGCCCATCGACCGTATGTCAGATAAAATGGCGTATACTCTGTCATGGTATGACGAGTACTGCGGTAAGCGGTTAAAGCCGCACCCAATTCGTCCTCCCACGCGCGAGAAGTGTTGTTCACCCCTTTCTGGATTAAGTCCTTAAGGGTGCGATTAAACCTCTCGGTACGCCCATTAGTTTGTGGGTGGTAAGGACTCGACCGTCTATGATCGATCCCATGCTCTCTGAATCACTCCTCCAGAGATTTAGAGCAAAACTCTTTTCCCTGATCGGTTATCACGATCTCAGGGACACCATGACGAGCGACGTACTTATTGAAGAACTTGTCTTCAACATTTAGAGACATGTTAGCTGGAATCGGATATGCCTCTGCCCACGCAGAACAGTGATCGACTATCGTCATGAAATACACATTACCCGTACTCGACTCTAACAGTGGACCTATCAAATCCATACCAATTATCTGACTCGGATAATTGGGCATGGGCATCTCACTGTACCGTGGTCGAGTAGTGACAGGTCGGTTGACCTGGCACGACGTACACGTCTCTAGCATACGTACCACGTCTTTCCTTAAAGACGTCCATACAAACGAATCTCTTACCATACCGATGGTCTTCTGCAGACCTTGGTGACCGGCTCATTCATGAGCCATCCGGAGCACTTTCTCACGGAACAGGGTAGGTAATATGATCCTGGGGTACTCAGCGTCCAATGCTGAAGGCGTAATTAAAGAATATAATATACCGTTCTTGACCATATACTCCTCCGGGGTGTTCTTGAACAACTCCGGGTATTCCTTGGTCTGCTCGGCACACAACTCGCTGTAGGGAATGTCAAATACCTCTAGAGGGACATGCGATAACGCACCCTCATCCACATTCGGTATGACAAAATCGCCTGTGTCTAGGGTGGCGATCTCCACTGGACGACGTAACCTGGACAACATGTCCGCTCGAATATTCTTCGAGCCCTGGATGTATTCTATCTTACATCCGTACTCAGCAATCAGCACTGCCCAGCGCTGCACTTTCGTGTTTTTAACCTCTCCCACAAACAAACTCTTTAGGGGTTTGTGGTCAGTATACACGGTGAACTGCGCGCCAAATAGATAAGGCTTAAGCTTCTTCAATGCGTATATCACAGCATAAGCTTCCTTTTCTATTACAGGCCAGTTTAGCTGACTGTCCTTCAGGGTAGAGCTTACATACTGTATTACTCTTTCCACACCCTTACCATCTACCTGTACCAATATCGCACCTATCGCATAGCTAGACGCATCAGTATAAAGCTTATACGGAGCATTTAAATTCGGATAGGTGAGAACCGGTTCACTACACAGCAAGTTTTGTAATTTCTTAAATGCTTGCTGCTCTTCCTTACCCCATTCAAAACGGTTATACTTCTTGGTCAATTCTATCAAAGGCTTAGCAATTTCGGCATAGCCTCGCACACAAGAGCGGTAATAACCTGCAGCTCCAAGGAAACTTCTCACCTCACCCACATCGCGTGGCGGTGACATTTCTCTTATGACCTTGACCTTCTGAACCTGAGGAACCACTCCTTGTGCCGAAACACGATACCCCAACAAGTCCACAGACTTACGGGCAAACTCGCATTTCTTTTTCTTAACCTGTAAATTGTATTCCTGAATCCTACGCATAACCGTACGCAAATGCTGTGCATGTTCAGCCGGATTTCTTGAATATACGACAATAGCCAGACTTCAAGTCCATAGTCAAAAATATCGTTGCGCCGCGCATCGAGTAAAAAATATCCATTATATTTGGCAATGGATAACTGTCTTTCCGACATACAGAATTCAACTTCCTGTAGTCGACACAAAACCTCGTGTCCCCATCCTTCTTAGGGACTAACGTAATGGGCGATGACGATGGTCTTATGACGCCCGCTGCCAGAATCTCGGCCACTTGATTCTTGACCACATATTGATTGGTGAGCGGTAGACGGTAGGCGTTCTGCCTTATAGGAAACGCATCTCCTGTTGGTACCGTACATTTTACTTTGGGAATCATACCTAAAGTCTTTGGATGAGCCATATCAAAGTTATCCGCAAAGTCCTCAAGCACTTTGTCGATAGCTTTATATCTGGTCGTTTCCTTGCAACTCTCATAAACATAATTCGTCTGTTCCCTATAGGGATACCTAAAGGGATATACCTGGCCAAACCATACTACTACTTTGGCCTGAAAGTCAATCTTTGCATTTCCCAAGTGCAAAGCATCTGCACCAAGCAAACATTCATGCCGCATTCTCGCTACTACCGTACTCGGAATAGGACAGGCGTCCTTGAATTTTACTTGAGTTTCCCCCAAAAGCTCTATTGCGGAACCATTTACTGCCTAGAGCGTCTTCACTCTTTTCAATGCCTAGCATTCAACATGCTACGCCATATATCCTTGCGAATCAAGGATGTACTAGCACCAGTATCCACTAAGGCATGCAAGTACTCACACTGATCCGTTGGACCGTTTTTACCCATTTTCAGACGGATTAGAAACCGCTCGGTTGGTGAATTCACCAACAGTTTCCTCCATCGTCATTTGATGGACTCCTCCGTCCACTGTCTACTTCGGCATAACTATTTCGACGGGAGGATGAGTCCTGTCCGACACCGTATGAATAACGGCCATGCTCATCCATCCCTTCTCCGGTCAACACAAAACCATCGCGGTCGATATACTCGTCCCGATCGCGCATCTGATTGGTCATATCTTTCCGGAGGTTCCGTGAACAGTCACGTGGTGTGACACTTCTCTCCGGATGCCGTCAGTCGATGATGTCGATGTCCATGTCGTCGGTGCATGGCTGCTTGATGGCCCTCCGCATCGGATTACCTGGCGGTGTTCGTGGGGTGGAAATGTTTGTGGGTCCCCGTCCATACTCCAGGCAGTCCTGAGCGAAATGACCTTCTCGCCCGCAGCCGAAACATTTCCCCACGGTCGCTCGCATATGGTCGCTCACATACTTTCCGAGCGTCCCACAATCCTGGGCCAGGTGCCCCTCCTTCCCGCAGCTAAAACATGTCACTGGCAATGCTCGTCGCAGCTGCTTGGGTCGTGGGACAGGCTTCCGGTTGACGTTCTGTCATGGCTGCATCGCCTGACGGCAGTCGCTTTTGTAATGGCCGACCTGGCCACAGTTATAGCAGGTTACGTACTGTGGGTCCCTGCTGGCTCTGGTGGGTCGGGGCGATGGTGGTGCGCCTGGCTTAGCCGGCAGGGTGGCCTTCTTCTCGGGCTTGGCGGCCCCAGTTACGGGCTTCTGTTCCCGTAACTGCAGGTCGCTGACCAAGCCACACAGTTGCTCGATCATCTTGCTCTGCTGAGCAATCTGCTGCTTCAATGTTCGCACCATGCTCCAGATCTCTCTTTCGTCTTCTGGGCCCACCATATTCACTTCCATGCTCTCCTCCTGCCTGTCATCTATTTTCATCGTGCGGAGAAGGTCATCGCAGGTGGCTTCCTCCTCGGCGATCTCGATGGTGCGGGCTAACGTAGTGGACTTCTTCCTGACGATTCGCTTGCTTAGGCGGTGGTCAGACAGTCCCTTGAGATAGATCCCCAAGATGGTCCTACGGTTATCAGCATTCTCGACAGGATAAGCTCGGGTGCTTAGTTCTCGAAATCTCCTGTTGAAGGTGATGACCGTCTCGTTTCGCCTCTGCCTGACCCCCTCCAAATCATACTTGATTCGCTCCCCTTCATTTGCCGACACGAAATTCAAAGTTATATATTCATGAAAGTCGTCGAAAGTTACATCCTCTCTTACCTTCCCCACTAAAAACCCATCGATGGCTCTCGATAGCTGGCCTCTTGCCGCTCGGGTGATAATGTAGGCAGGTATGCCTTCTAGTCTCCCCTCATTCGCGACCCACGCTCGTCGGGTCTCGTCGAGGAAGGTCCTCACCTCCTCTGTTACCACGCCGTCACAGGGCTGAATGCGGTATATCGTGTCCATGATTTCTTTGCGGTACACACGCTCGGCCTCCCGACGATTGCTGCTTTCGACAATGGCCCCCGCCATGGCTACGCCCATCATCTGCATAGCGGCGATGGTCTCCGGTCTCAGCTGGGGTAGCGTTTCTCTTGGGTCCCATTGCCATTCTAGGTTTACTTATAATGAAGGTCAATAACAATTCTTCGGAGACGGGGCTGCTCGGGGCAGACTACCTCAGTGGTGATCTTTACAGCGGAACCCTCGCGATACTCGCGATGCTGGGTGATCCGGGTGCTGTCGGATAACTTGGCCGCGTCTAGGAATACCTGTACGCGGTCAGCGACGTCTTTCAATACGATCGCTGAATTGGAGAGTGGTGTTTCTGGTTGGGCCATAAACTTATCTACTCACTGTTGACACTCTGGATCCTGGCTGGTGAAGCCACTGAAGATTTCCCGATCTTCTTCACTCACTTATTTGTGGGCTCCTCCTTCATCGGTATAACCTTGGATGTTTGGCTGCTGCGACAACCGGTTATATTGACGAAGATGGAGCGCGACACTAGCTCGCCTCGTAGGTACAGAGACCTGACGATATTTATAGAAGTGCCTGGGCCTGATCGGACTGCACATTTCAGAGTGGTTGGTTCGACATGGTGGTCTTCCATGTTCTCCAGAGTAACAACGAACTACACCAAACTTTTGCCTTGGATTACACTCACGGTGATCATTTTATTTCTAGCTTTAACTGTATAATAAAATCTACAAAGTTTGTCAATTTATGCTATTACCAGTTTCCGTATTTACAGCAATAAATAAATTCAATCAATGTTTCCTAAGCTTCCCACACTTCAACCAGCTCTTGCCTACTTAAAGCCATTCAGCAAGAGCATTTCACAAGGTGCGAGGCGGACCGAACTCTCGATTAAAGTTAAAGTCCCACTTATATACTATCTCAGTTTCTATTCTCCCTCCATCTTGGTTTCGTACCGCCGGAGGTTGCTCTGATTCTCATTGGATTATGACATCACTTTGACTAATCAAAACTCCGACCCTCCATCCCGGGGAGGGTGCTTTCTACCTAGCACTTGCGGTTTGGCTGGTTATTGAGTGATGGGATCTGTCATCCCCCTAACTTTATTTTAGAATTCCAGCTGGCTTCCCATGTCATTCCTGACGAATGACCTGCCCAGAATGACGAATGCTTGTTTGATAACAAGGCTTGCTGGTGGATTAGCACGCCTCTACAATTTATATGTTTTTGATAATAACTTTCGATTGTGTCCTAGCACGCCTCTACAATTGATATGTTTTTGATAATAACTTTCGATTGTGTACCTAATGCCTACAGGACGCTACGATGTCCATGTCATGTTCATTACCTATTAGTCGACAACTTGTAGAATGCTAGAGTTAATCGGCACACGAGTTACCATTCCTCATAGCCGGATTATTTTCGGCTTATCTTGTCAAACACTTCCGTGAGAACACAGACCGCTACGTAACTAACTAAGTCCGTGTGTCCTATCTAATCCCTTTGATTGATTCCAACCTGGTGCTAACCATCATGAGTCATACTCGACTCAGTTTCTACGAAACTATACCTTAACACTAGCTGACGTACCTACTGCCAGTCATCCAGTGCTGATAATATATATCCAAATAATAAGGTGCTGGTAATACATCTAAATATAGATGATGATCAGTGCTGGTAACATATCTAACCATAGCCACTGATCCGTGCATCTTAATATACATGGTGACATAGTCTATTAGCTCACCTGGTATTCACACACGAATTTCACTCGGGACTTACTCGTACATATAAGATGTCCAGCGGGGTCATCATGACTTCCCACAAGACAATCCCATATCTACAACCTGTAAATCACCTGTTTGACAGCCCCTCCATTAACATATACTCCAGCACGGTTGGGATATCAGATGCCCATTTAGAGTTTACACTCTTATTACTCATTGACCTGACGACAACATGAAAGAGGTTCACCCCTTCATGACCCCATCACAGATAAAGGCCTTAAACGACCAGATGTCCGCACTGCAACAAGAAGGAGAGCAACTACAGCGGGAGAGCTGGTATCAACAGAACGCGAGCATTGCAAGGACGCGAAGGAACAGTGAAGTTTCCAAATACTGGCAGGACCTCCTGAAGAAGAGTAAGCGGGACGTAGGAGTCATGACAGATGGTGATGAGCCAGATGTCTTAACATACGACGATGAGCCAGATGTCTTCACAGACGAGGATGAGCCAGAGGTCATACAGTGGGAGGAGGAGATGGCACAGAAGTGTAAGACCAAGAAAGCCATCCAGCGGCGGACCTACTATCTTGGTGATAAGGTGAAGTTCAATATGTCACGTCTCAGAAAGCTTCTGGCACCCGTCATAGTGCTGGATTACCACTGTCTAAAAGACGTCTGTCTCAACACCTGCAAGCTGGTATGGTTCGCCAGGCTCTCCAAAATGAACCCTGCTATGACTCATGAGCAGATTCTGCAGGTGATGCTCGTTTAAGCCTAACAGATATACTATGGCAAAATCAGAGTGGCGGAATCAACCAGGACTATACCCCTCCTTGACTGCTGATGGGGGCGGTACCATCCATGGCTGCCGACTCCAGCAGATAGATACCATCAGGCAGAATCTCGTCCGTGAGGCAGAAAAGTACAGCAGAAAGTGCAAATGATATAAGACAGCATACAACGTCCTCGCGTGTACAACCACTGCTGCAGGTGTGATTGGAGCCAGTGCTGGTGTGGCGGCTGTCGCCACTCTCACTACAGGGGTGGGTGCCCTCGTCGCCATCCCGCTGGGTGGTGTGACACTAGCCGCCACTGTCTTGGCCACGGGCATGGGGATGGGGCAGCAGCAGATCACAAGGAGGCTGGAGAAGCATGCTAAGTACGTGAAACTGGCACAGAGTATGCTACGGACTATCGACGAGTCTGTCAGCAAAGCTCTCGAGGATGGCCAGGTCACCGATGAAGAGTACCACCATATATTGAAGGTCCAAGCCCTGTACCACATGGAGAAACCTAAAGTGCGACAGCAATACCTCAAAGGCTCCAGCCGGTGGGTTGATATGGATGAGCTAAAAAACGAGATGTTACGGCGAGGTCACCTCACCGGTTTCTGGAGTCGAGATGACTACAAATAATGTGCTGCCTGTACGGTAGCTTTAAGCACACCAGCATAGATGGCCTTCCCTCTGAACCTCACGACAGTCAGCCGGAGCCAACCACCCCTCCTGACTCTCTACAGTAGCAGTGGGGACCACGGTGAGACACTGAACCAGCTTGGCCTGCCCTACAGCCCCTATACACGCTGCCAACATGCACATCCAAGGGCTGGAGGATTCGGCAGTGCATCCTTTTTCCAGCTTGTAGTATCGCAGAGCCTTGTTCAGCTCTGAGTCAGGTGAGGCCATGGAGGTCTGCAACTGCTGGAACACATCTGACAGATAGAGCAGATCTGCCACATACCAAATCCTAGGAAGAGCTTCACAGCTATCAGCTCCTCTGTCAGCTCAGCACCGGAGAGCTGAGCGAGCTCATCTGGTGTCTTCTTCTTGTAGTCCTTCAACTCCCTCTGGAAGACCTCATAGTACTGCTCACATAGCGTGAGCCCGGACATGTTTAAGATGTCTCAATAGAGAGATGAATATACCTGAGTACCAACCCAGCCACCTGGCAGATGCAGACTGGGAAGATCTTATTAGCTCTCTCGACAGGGGACACAGACGTTTAACCACGTGGTATACTCAGTGCTTAAACAATGACGTCAACGGTACAGATCGTGAAGCAACTGCCCGAGAGCCAGGCGAGTCTTCAGAAGGTGGAGAACCTGCTGTGAACCAAGACACAGAAGTTACTGACCAAAGCAAAACCTTGGCAGTCCATGTCGCCAGTAACGTGGCCAGAATATGGCCGTGGTGAAGATGGCAAGGGGAAATGAGGTTCTTCCTGCCGCCACTGTGTCCTCTTTCTTGAGGAGCTCTACTATCAGCCTGGTGGATATTACCATGAGCCCCCTCAACTACTCGAGGCTGCACGTCACAAGGGCCACAACCTCACATTGGAGACAGTTAGCCAGTGGCTCAGCCGCCAGGTGATGTGCCAGATATACAGACCTCGTCCACGGCACATCAGGCATGCCCATTTCGAGGAAACTGTCTCGAACAGACTTCACCAGGCGGATGTTCTATTCCTTCCACACGACTTGGTTGGTCGTAAGGCCTACAAGTATGCCCTCACCATCGTAGATGTCGCCAGCAGGTACAAGGCGGCAGTACCGCTCACAGACAAGTCAGCTGGCCAGGTGGCCCAGGCATTCCAGGGTGTCTATGAGGTTTCGGAAATTCCCCTCCAGTGGCCGGAATTGTTGCAGGTGGATGAGGGTAAGGAGTTCAGAGGGGAGACTGCAGCCCTCATGTGGAAACAGAGTGTGGCAGTTAGGCGAGGCGAGCTAGGGCATCACCGTGCCCAGGCTATCGTTGAGCGGTGGAATCGGACACTGGCAGAGAGACTGTTCCCACACCAATATGCCCAGGAAATGGCCGCGCCGAGTAAACGTTCTAGAGTATGGGTGAGAGGGCTGCCTGCTGTGGTGGAGAGATCCAATGCCGAGGTTACTAGGCTAATCGGGAAGAAGCCGGTAGAGGCTATCAGACACTCTGCTGGTCACAGCTCTAGCAGAGCGAACAAGGGAGAGGTGTGCCTACCACCTGCTGCTCTGGTTTGGTGCCTGTATGAGCCTGGTGAGCTGGAAGGTGGTCGATGGCGTGCAACATATCCTAACTGGTTGATAGATGTTCACAGCCTTGACAGGTATGTGGAGGCGGAGGGGCGGCCTACACTTTACTACCTGGCACGCCAGCACGGAGTACCTAGGCGACCATTTGTTATAGAAGAGCTTCAGCTAGTCCCTGAAGACACACAGCTACCACCCCCTAGGATGCTAACATGATACTCGATGGGCTCGGTATGAACCCCATCTGGCAGCACATAGCGCTTATCATAGTAAACGGAGAGTCTGAGTTTTTCATGGGCATACGTCACCATACCCTGGTTGTGCATGCATAGGCCTCGGTTTTTAGCTGTCCACCCCGCCATGTACGGCACTGTAGAACCTCTGCCAAGAGACCTCATTCTGCCTCTTTGACATTCCCTTTGCCAAGCACTTACTTGCAGCTGCGCTCTCCACGTAGTAGCATTTGGAGCAGAGAGCGATGCCACGAGAGCCTTCGAACTCGAGCTTGAACAGTCCCGGAGTCCATCCAGACCATTTGTCCCAAGCTAGCCAGTCCCGCTTATGAGCCTCGTACTCTGCTCGCATCTCAGGACGAATGACGTCGTCGAGGTTGGAGCCTGCTATAATGATCTACGCGGAGTCAGTGTCCATCTGCAGGTACTCAAAGCTGTAGCAATCGAGGAAGTCGTAGTAGAACTCCAGAATTCGCAGCTTCGCGAGCTCATAAACGGCTATCCCCACCTGGAAGGGCCTTCGAATAGTGATTCTCGGCTTGCGACTCTGGAGCTCGTATGACTCACCGATCTCCTCGAGATCTTCAAACCATGCACTACGCAGGGCCTTGTCTACCACGCATTCATCCTTCGTGAAGCTGGTGTTACTATGGTGTTCTAGGGCCTCGATGAGCTTCCTGTAGGCACTGTTGCCGAGGAGTTTGAAGAGATCTGCCAAGAGCGCTTTACTCTTATCTACATCTCCCGAGCGGCGGGCCTCCGTAACATTCTCCATGAAGCACTTGAATGGGCGCTTGGGCTCATAGTCTATGGTGCGGTATACAGCAGTGATCTCCAGGCCATGGGTTATATACCACTTGAGTGTCGGTGCGTACAGCAGCTGCTTCTTGCCAGAGAGGGCGCCGACCAGTTTCTGGGTTGTGGGTCGCTTCCGCCCTGTACGCTCTAGATATGCCTGCATCTCAGAAGAGATGGCCTCTACCGGGATCTCGCGGTTATAGAAAAGCGCGGGCATTTCCTCGAACTTTGCCCACAGAGCCTTAGGGACCTCTATATCCACCTCAGCAAATCCAAACCAGCGGTCAGCTAGGAGCTCCTCTTTAAAGCTGGCTGCACCACTGGCACCGGACCAATGGCACACTGTCTCCTTACGACAGGGCATCTCTTTGGCCATCGTTGACAGGTACAGAGCATTTGCGTCGTAGCCGAGTAGACATTGGCAGACCCGCTCACTCTCGCGGATACGTGTCGCACCTGCCTCGTGGTATCTGGTGAACATGATGCTGGGCCCTCCAACAACCGCATCCTTCAGCATTTCGTAGCCCTCCTTGCCCGGAGAGTAGAGGCTAACATCCGGCATGTGCTGAGTGGTTCCACGTAGGAGGTACTGCAGTGACACAACTGGGAGAGACACCGCATCTTTGAGAATGTCTATTTCTCATTCTGTGTAGAACACCCGCATCTGCTCTAGGACTTCGATGAATGGACTGACGTCCAGGTTGTTGTAGTATTGCAGCCAGTCGGCGAATCTCTGTATTCTGTGCTCGCTGAATGTCTGGTTACATTGTTCCCACTCTGTCGCGTCAAGAGGTAGTCATCCTTGAGCTTAGATGTCCATGCTGAGTAGTCAGGAAACCCTGGATAGTTGAGCTTCTCATGTGTGTCAAACCATTCATACGGGACCCAGCTCTTCTGCTGTGTACACCCGTAAGCTTTGACCCATACCTCGTACGAGACTTCTGGGCTGAGGTAGTTCAGCACATCGAGAAACTGTAGCTCAGGTGTTATGAGGAACATGGTCTGACTAGTCTTCTTGGCGACTCTCACTGTACCTGTACTGTCAGTCAGCTCATCGACAAAGTACTTCTTGATGAGGTTCAGGTCACACCACCCAGAGTTGAACCCCAGTACAGGCACTTGGTCACACCACTCGTTGATCAGTCGCTGCTGTCACTGTGGGAGCTTGTCCAGGTCTGTCGGTATGTACTGTGCCCTAACCCTTGTCCGGATTAGAGATGCTCGCCGTTGGGTCACCAGCATGAACTCTCTGATCAGTTCTTTGGGGTCAGGATTGCAGAGGTGAGTAGGCTCACTCGTGACCCCCTCTAAGGAGCAGCCAAGTGACACAGAGATAGGTATGTAAGTACTCTCGATCGTGAGAGTCTCCGTAGGATGAGTCTTGATACCATCTAGGAGTGCTTCGAAGTCGTAAACTATGAAGTGTGGGTATGGGACAGTCTGAACTCGTTTAGGGACGCTTGGACAGCATTTTATACAGCACTCCCACTGTGCCACAAGCGTGCATCCAGACACTCTCAGCTTCTCCTCTCTCAGGACTGTCTTGCGGTATCTTTGTTCGGCATCCTCACCTCGCTGGTGTTGTGGACACCTGTGCCAGTGACAGCCATGGAACTGGTAAACGGTGTTGGTGGTCAGATCATAACCATCTATGGGAGCACCCTCGATCCAACGCTCGCCACCATGCCCACACTCTACATGGCGTATGTGTATGCCTCTGTTTCTCGACTCATACTCGACCCAACGAGTAGCTGCTGAACTGGATGGTTGGGTCGGATAGAAGGCTTTCTCATATGCAGACTGTGGTGCCTCAACTTTCTCGCCAGGACACATGATTTTTGTTTTGCTACCTGTACAGTAATCGGCGTGGCGTTGAACATGGCATGCCTTTGTAAACCTCTGCTGACAGTGACTGCAGACTAGTGTATTTGCCAGCTTGGAGATGTTCTTGATGTAGAAGGCATGGTCGTCCCACACTCTGATGGTCATGGTGTCACGGTAGTGAGCTGCTTGACTGATCATGTGCCAGCTGCCCTCTTCAGTTGCTTCATACACGCGAATCCCGATCTTGGCGAAGAACTCTACCTTGTCCAGCTGATCCAGTGAGGTCTTGTGGACATCAGGTTCTGTCTTGCCGTAGAACTGTGTGGCAAGCTCTCATGCAGGAGCTGTACTGCTATCAGCTCTCGCTCCTCGATGGACTGCTAGACATCTCCAGAGACACATGTTGTCCCTGTAGGTGTGGAGGGCAGTCATACTCTTCTTCTGTCGTAGCCAGTCTGGGAGGGGGCCTGTCCCAAGCAGAGGTTGGTGGTCGATGAGAGCCCTGACCTCAACGTTGATTGATCGAACGAAAGCCCACTTGGTGTTGGGTCGATCGATATTGTCTGTGTCGAGGCGGGCTTGCTCTCTTGCCGCCACCCAGTCCTGAGCTGCTCCTATCGTGTTCAGCCACGGGCTCCCTGGAGCATTCTTGTGGAAGAGCATCACCCTACCGTCTTCGATGTGACGGATGCGATAGGTATGAGTGTAGCGGAGGAAGAAGGCGTTCTGGACAGTCTGCTGGATCTTTTGCATGATCTTCCCTGTGAGGTCTCCTTCTAGACCTCTGAAGAATGTCCAGCATACTGACCGGCATCCTCTATCCTCTGTCTCCATTTCGCCGAGACGCTGGTCGAGAATGTGTTCGCCCTCTCGCCTCATGCTCTGGGCTAAAGGTTCAGACCTCGGCCCCCTCATCACTCGGTTGGTGATCCTAGGTAGGAGAGGTAAGCGCTCAAGTGGATGGTCCACCCTACGCCTTGCTACAGTCTTGGCTCGCAAGCTAGCAGTCACCTCCTCGTCCAGCTGATGAAGCTCACGTATCTGCTGCGCTTTCTTGTGGGGATTCCAAGGATCATCTTTGGCATGCGCTGGAATCCTTCCCGTCTTCATTGCTCGGGAGAGTCACTTCTGCCACTCCTCGGCATGGACCTGTCCGATCATCTGGAGCAGGTCGGCTTTCTTGGCCTTAGGGTAGCCTCTAAGGCCAAATTGCTTTGCAATAGCGTGAAGCTGTGCAACAGTACTCATGGTGTATGTCCCTGTGGATGCCTGTCTCTAAATGGGCATTCAGGCCCTATTATGTGTGGCGATCAGTACCTGTTGGGTGGACCGTCGTGTCGATGTGATGTGGATGCTTGTCTCTAAATGGGCGCTCAGACCCTATTATGTGTGGGGATCACAAAGCGATCAGTACATGTGGGTGGCCCGTCGTGTCATGTGATACCAAAGGAGACTATGTGTGAGAGAGTGTATGCTTATATTGTACCGAGAAATCACTTTATTCTCGTCGTTCTTGGTAGCAATCAGGACCGGAATGAAGCGAGAATTTCAAAACTGTTTACCATTTTGAAATCGGACCAGAAATGGCCGAGTTATCCACAAGTGCCAATAGTGAGATTTGAACCCGTGATTTTAAGTTTGCTAATAAGTACAAGGATTCAACGCATTAACTACCTCGCCCATGTATTGGTAATTAAAGCTGATAAGTTATGTGTTCGCATTGCTGCGCTACAAGTGTGAGATGTGGTCGATGTTCAGGAGCTGATACGTGGGAGTGGTGCGCGCATTGAGAGGTTGGTGGGCGAGGATCACTGGGTTATTTCTTGTTTCGAAGCGAGAATTTCAAAACTGTTTGCCATTTTAAAATCGGCCCAGAAATGGTCGAGTTATCCACAAATGCTTATAGTGAGATTTGAACCTGTGATTTTTAGCTTGTCAATAAACACATAAACGAGGATCTAACGCATTAACTACCTTGGCCATGTATTAGTATCATTGCTGCGCTACATGTGGTTGATGTGGTCGCTGTTCAGGAGCTGATACGTGGGAGTAGTGCGCGCATTGAGAGGCTGGTGGGCGAGGGATCACTGCATTATTTCTTGTTTCCACTCTTGTTCCAACTCGATAGCAGCATCCACATCAAAACTGCAAACCGTTTCTAAATAATTCATATACTTGACGTGATGTCTTACAGGTAAAGAGTAATTGTAGACATGTTTACCTTTTGCTAATAACGAGATTTGAAAATGTGATTTTACAATTTTAAAGGTGCCTGATACAACGCACTTACTCTCTTGGCCATGTATGTGTTAGTAAATAAAGCTGATAAGTTATGTGTTCACAGGTTACTGCGCTATGAGCACTCTAGATCTTGACGTCACTTCGAGATAACACGTATCAGCGATTTCAGAACTCAGAGATAACATTACTAAGCCACGTGTCAGTATTGTGAGAGAGTGTATGCTTATATTGTACCGAGAAATCACTTCATTCTCGGCGTTCTTGGCACCGATTAGGACCGGAATGAAGTGAGAATTTCAAAACTGTTTGCTATTTTAATTTCGGACCAGAAATTACCGAGTTATCCACAAATGGTAATAGCGAGATTTGAACCTGTGATTTTAAGTTTGGATCTCACGCCTTAACTACCTTGGCCATGTACGCATGAGTAATTATAGCTGATAATTATCTGTTCTCATTGCTGTATTGCTGCGCTTATCAGTCCCTCTCGATCTTGACGCCACTTCGAGATAACGTATATATTATAGACTGTAATTTTGTAGTTACCAGTGTGTTATTGATTTGTTTGCTATTATTGCACAAGTGTAGTTACCAGTGAGTTATTGATCTGTTTGCTATTATTGGACAGCAATTAGTATCATTATTTATGATCTAATTATCGGTTCTCCATTGGCTCAGTTGATAACAGCGCTGAATTCTAATTAAAAAACATGGTTCAAATCTCTCAAAAGACCTCAGCTAGATGGTACCAAGTTCGAAATGGTATGCACTAGTGTAGGGGTACAATGACAAAAAAATATGAGCAACGGAGAACCACCAAAAAAAACCCGCAGAGATAGAGAGAGAGAGGCTGGCCAGAGAGAGCCGGCGATAATAAGCAGGGGTTCTCTCGAAGAGGTGGTGCAGGAGTTTTATAGTTTTTTTATTTTTTATTTTTTATTTTATTTTATTTTTTGACAGTATTACTCGATCTTTACCCGTCGTTACCCGTGAAGCATGACATCACGTCAAGGCCTTGGCTCTAAGTGGGCGTTCAAGTAGTGTGATACTACCTCCCTCTGAACAACCTATGCCCCATGGATTGAGAGGGCAGTGGGGGCCACGGATTGCCGAACGGCAGTCAGTTGAAGGAGGTGGTATCATTTTGATCCCAACCCTACTACGGTACTCATTGAGAACGGATATGACACCTTCAACGTAGTGTGAGTCCACGCCATCAGCCATGCCGCTTATCCTTAGCCACCATCCATCATCTGCATAATTTATACCTGAACCTACATGTCCAACAACTGACTTTCCTATCAGAGCGTATTCACAACTGAGCTCCCTATATAGGGCCTGACACTCAGAGTGAGTTCTTTTACGTCCCCCATGGCACAGAGACCACACGAGACGGGACCGACTGCTTTGCAGGACAGAGAACTGTGCAGGTCTTTACACCTATATACATGCCTTGGTGCGGGGTCGAATCTCTAACATTTGGATTCGATTCTCGCGGCAGAGGTGAACGCTCTAGACCTCTGAGCTGCGCAGCCCCACACCACTGCGCCACACACGAAATTTCTCTATTTATTGTAAAATAGCCGGGATTAGCGCTAGCGGGTTTCGGGCCAGTGTGACAATCGGGTTGTGTGTCAGAATTAGAAGACTAAGATCAAAATGTCATCAATACGGAGTCTTGTAAAGTTTTTCCCACCGAAGCAAGCCCTGCTTTCATTATTGCAAGTGAGTTACATTGCAAATAAACCTACAGGATAATATAACTGTCACACTAAAAATAGAATTATACTTTAGAATTTGCAATTTCTCTCAATTTAAAAATGACCTTGAAATGGTCGGACTAGACTAGTCAAGATTCTTTATTTCAATATAGAATATAGATTAGATAAATAATCCAACAGTACAAAGCAGGCATCCACCAAGGCGGACCCATATCACTCATTCACTACTGTCATGATTATGATGATACACAACATTCACATTTACAATTGTCACACATTGTGTGTATGCAGACTATAATTATATTTATAATACCATGATTAATTGATTGCATGATTGAAGATGAATTTTAAACTGCAATGGACATGCTTCACCAGTATAGTGTCAACAAACTGCTCCAACTGGAATTGATTCTTTATTGCAGTGAAAGAATGTCCTGTGAATGAGTCATTATGTCATATCTTCGACTTGAATATGCTGCAGTTAGTGTGTGGTGACCTCGGTGTACAATATTAAAATAGTGGCATTGCCATTTCTATAATTAATAAATATCATGTTGTAGCAATTTTAGCTCACCTGCTCAGAATGTTACCGGACAGAGCAGCTGACTACTGCAGTAAAACTGTTTCCATCCGTAAGACAAATTTATATATGTGTTAAAGACTTCCAAGAGTGGCACAATTCATCCAGTACTTAACCCTATAATAGTCAAATTTGGTCATAAAAATTGAATATCTGCCTATTGACTGTCCATTTACAAGCCAAGAGAATACAATTTTTGAAAATTTATTACTGGAATGACTGGCTCGGTTATCGAGCCAGTCATTCCTGTGGTAAATTTTTGAAAATTGTAATTTCGGTCAGTAAATAGACTTTCCACAACACCATAACAAAGGCTGGTCTTGACCAGCATGACCATTAAAGGATTAACACAGTCTCCTCTAGTATCTCAGATGTGGGAGAACTATCGTTGTTACTCCTCCGGCTACTTACAGGAACCTACACATGGAAACAATTTCTTTAGTAGCATCTTTACTAACGACACGCCACGAAAATTACACGTTCCTGCAGTCCAGGGCAAACACTGCAGATCAACAAAATTTTAACACATTGGTTGGGGGTGGGGGGGGGGAACAACATCAGGGCCTATATACGTACTCACGGTGAGTATTTATTTTATTTCGTCTTAACCCGTTCACACTCAAATTTGTTAAAGAAAATTTCTGTTTTCTCATAGAAGATGTCCATTTTCATACCAAGAGAAGACTGTTTTTGAAAATTTACCACTAGAATGACTAGCTCCAGTCATAAATTTTCAAAAATAGTCTTCTCTTGGTATGAAAATGGACATCTTCTATGAGAAAACAGAAATTTTCTTTAACAAATTTGAGTGTGAACGGGTTAAGACGAAATAAAATAAATACTCACCGTGAGTACGTATATAGGCCCTGATGTTCTCTCGTTCTGCAAATTGACATTTCTTAAGACCACTACACAAGCCGTTTTTGGCTGATATGAGGGAAAGGGTTACTATAATTAATGCTAGTTTTCAAGAGCATTTTCCAGGGCATAATTTATCTGGTATCGCATCTCAATTTGCTACACATATTTAGCGAGTGGCTATACATTCCGCAACACGCAAAGCTGTATCTGCTATGCAAAATTTGTACATGATTGCAATTTATCATTGAATTTTATTAAGTTCTATCATTGACCCTTTCAACGACTAATCCCTGAAAAAGTAAATTGTTTACAATGTAAAGCATATTCTGTTGAATATTTTGAAATTAATATGACTGGAAGCCATTGCTTCCTTAAGCCATGCCTAAGGCAGCAATGGCTTCCAGTCACATTAATTTCAAAATATTCAACAGCTATCCTGCTATGAGATTGAGATACAGGGAATTTATCGGTAAAAGAGTTAATTGCTATACATTTTTGCAGACAACTATGCAATTTATAATTTGCATAACAATATCTGCTATGCAAATATCAAATTCTAAATTATGCCCTGTTTACAGAAAAGGGGAAACCTGGAAGTACAGTTGTGCAACCTAATATACTTGCCCCTTTGGGCAACAACATATTTTTCTAATTTTCGAGCCCTGAACGAGATGTAAGCAATGCCAGTATGTGAACCGTACAATGTTCAAAGAAATCAAGACTACTGTTGTGTATTTCCTATGGTAGACATGAAACTTGCGTTTTCTGCTGATTATTTTGCAAATAATTTAAAGGAAAATTGTTGCTGCTATCGCAAGCAAAAATTATCAGTCAAATTGCTATAAAAAATATCTAGCCTAGCACGTTTCACGTCTACCATAGGAAATAGACAATTAGAATCAAACTACTATACGATTACTACACGCTATCCAGATAGATCCGTGCACTTCGAAGGTCAACCTTACAATGGCATTAGTGTTACACGGGAATGGTTTTATACTGAGCTTTGGCAGAAGCGAGATCAATAGAATCCAAAATAATGGCGCCTGCAAATATCTTTATTTAACCCTCTGGGCCCTACCAAGAATTTACAAAAAAGTGCTAGAAACCCTACAGCCAAAAGCTAGAAACTTGCTTAGAAACCTAGCCTGTTAGCGGTAGTGGAGTGATAGCGGCGTAGTGCTACCATGCCAACTATATTAACTATTTTTGGCAAAGTCACAGATTACTATATATAAAACTATATATCATTAGAAAGGGCAATAAAATACCTTTAAGTACATATAAAATTTGTATGAATAAAATATATTTTAGTTAGTCAACGTGCCTCTCAAAATGGCCACACCTTATAGGATAAATACATTGGTCTATTTTTGCAAAGTTTATCGAATTTTTTTTTAATTTTACAAATGCCATTGATAAAATTAATCACAATGGTATTAAAACTAACAGATACCAAAGTTTCGTGAAGGTTTTCATCCGATAAGATGTGAAAATGACAATTATATTATGTCATGGTACCGTAAGATTTCGAGAAATTCCGGTCATGATTTGGGGGGGAAGCCTCATTCAATGTTGAATAATTCCTTTATACATAATCGAACACATACCAGGGTTTCTCAGCGTTGACAGCGAATAAATGGCAAATTTTATGCTATGTAGCATTACTGGGTGCACTCAGCCGTTTAAAAAGCGAACGCGAATGTTTTACACTAAGATTCTATAGCATCGGACATTTTTTCGTAGCGGCGTCCCATATAGGAATCGTTTATCGTGAAAGATCGCCAGAGAACGACAGGAATTTGTAGAATTGTACCCGTATATAATATACGAGTACCACGCTCATTACCCGTTATTGGCAACACCGTATCGCGTACTATAAGATTGATGCGTCTGATTGGTCGGGAATACATGAATATTAATTTTTCCGGCAAGATGGCGACACGATCAGCTGTTTTGCAAAATAGTTGTGTGTTCAAATATGTCAATCTATGCATATTTCTTGTACGCCACAAACTAAAAAGTAGACAGATCACTAGATTAACGATATTGCCAATCGGGAAGTGGGATGCCGATATATTTGACAACTTTCGCATCTCAACTCGGCCTAATTAATGCTAGTAATTTGAAGAGTAAGTTATCTCGGAAATTGTAAACAAAGAGTTGAAAGACACGCATCGCTGATTGAGATTATCGGATTGTTTATCTATAACCTTATTGTGATTTCGAGACCAGAGGTAAACGAAATTGATTTATATATTTTTGGTTCAGCTGCTCTCTTAACACAATCTATAACTTTCTCGGTTAAATTAGTCATTGAGTAACTGAAAACTTACAAGTAACAGCACATTTACTAATAATCATTGATGACTGGAACTTACAAATAATTCCTTAGAAAACAAATATTTCACTATTGCCCTGGTTACAAACATTCTATCACCATTTACTGTGTGGCCAGTATCCTCTGATCAAAGATATAGAGAACCGGGGCCCTGAAATAAACTTGTGTGCCCAAAATCAAAAACAATTGTCACATTTGAACCTGAAATTCCAGAACTCCACATTTACAGTCATTATAAATGTAAGATGTTGAATATTTGGAATCCAATGTGAAGCTGGTGCTGCCTTAGCCAGTTTAATTAGTTTCAAAATATTCAACAGAACTTTGAAACATTTCGTAGCAAATTTATTATTCGCTCTTGTCGATTGAAAAGGTTAATCCAGTAACTAGTAGTCATACTCCCTCCTTGGACGATATATGCCCACCATTTATTATATTATTCATTTCATTTATGCGCTAAAATCTGAGGGTGGTGTATGACCATAACACCCGTTGTCGGGTCATAATGTTTACCAGTATATCCCTTAGTCTGAGTCTGCTCTGACTCAACCTGCCCCTGTGACAGATATTTGGACAGACTGTCAGTCTGTGACAGTCTGTCCAAATATCTGTCACTGGGAAGGGTTGAGTCAGAGCAGACTCGGACTATACAGTATATCCCTATGACCTTGCGCCGTACATGTATATTGTTAACCATTTAACATTTGAGTCAGACCAAAACTGCTGCAGTTGTCGAGGAAAATGTAAATTTTCCGACCAAAGTAAGATTATTTTTGAAAATGTATCACTGGAATGACTTGCTCTTGGTCTGCATATGGGCATTGTCTATGAGAAAATTTAAATTTTCATGAAAAAATTGGATTGTTAAAGTCAATATAACACTTCTAGCATTTGGATATTTCTAATTTATCCTTCCTATTTTTTGCAGGTGACTGATGGGCGATGGCTTCTAAACTCTAAACGGACTCAGTTTTTCCTGCTACGCCTAATGGATTTACTAACATGGATTTTATAAAAATAAAAATTTGATGACCTGTGTTACTCTATAATCTAATTTTTGTATGGAAACAGTATATTTGAACTAAAACATGATGATGTACGTTCGAAACATGATCGGCTACTACACACATCAATGGCTGACAGCTATGCCGGCGGCTGTTCTGGATCGACTGCTGACTGTTATCAACCGTATTCCTGAGGGCTCAGCTAATGTGCATCTCACATAAGCTCTATGTATCATTTGAGATTGGGTGGGATTTGAATCAAATATCAATAAATTAAATTTAATCTCTTAATTATACCTACACGTTTTGAAAAAACTGCAGGGATATTACAATCGCCTCCATCTGTCTGTCTGTCCATCCATCTCCTCAGAAAGCATTTGGTAGAATTCAATCAAAATTATTGTGTAAATTACCGATATGCTTGTGGATTGGGAGACACCATTTACACTAGGCTCCATTCCCAGAGGGGTGTGGGTGGGGAGGGAGGGGGGGGTATAGGGTTGATGGAAGACTGTCAAAGTTAAAGGAATATAACCAAATCTGGTGATTTACCATATCATGGCCCTATGGGTGTAGAATGTGAGACAACCTAATACATTAGGCTGTGACACTGCTCGGGTCGGAAGAGGCTGATGGGGGAGGGGCAAAATGTCAACTGAATTTGTTATGTGAGTAGCGGCGACAGCAGAGTGAAATCTACACAATGTAACGTGCACAAGATAAAGGTAAGAGATGAATTGCCCATATCTCATTTTAATGGGAAAAAATTAAAATTTATAAAGGAAAGCTGGTGAATATTTTAGAATTAGTTTGCCTTTGCTGACCTGGTGAGTTGGGCAGCAACAGTTTCCCGTCAAATCAAAGTACTTGAAATTGGTTTCAAAATATTCACCAAGTTAGCTGTATCTATGGTTACCATGAAATTTGGAATTCAGGATTCAAAGTATATAAACTGATCCCAACACGTGAAAATCATCGATGGAGCTTATGTAGAGATGGGCGGGGCAAAGCTAAAAAATTATCCATTAGAAAATCTAAATTTCTGCTCTCCTTCCCTTTGTCAATTCCAGTTTTTACTATGTTTAACCCTTTCGTGACAAGTCCTGAAAACAATGTGGCATGGCAAATGATGGTTGTAGCCTAATTTCTCAATCCGAAAGAAAATTACATTTTAGTATGATGACTGAATTAATTATACCTACCAACCTTGTCTCTTTGAGTCCATTCATTATCCCCATACCTACCTTGTCTCCTCGAGTCCATTCATTATCTCCATGTTTTGAAAAGGAAATTTATTGTAAGCAGAGATTGGAGTCTTCCAGATTTATCTAGATTTCTGGATTTTTCATAGACCACTCTCGCACACCAGTTGACACCCTCTCCATGAATTGAAATTAAGCCAAATGAGCCACTATGTTCAGATAGGACTAGTGATTACTAGATTCTACTTTAGCCCTTCAAATTTTCTATACAGACCAAGGGAAGACTATTTTTAAGATTTTACAACTGGAATGACTGGCTCAATTACCGAGCATTCTAGTGGTAAATTTTCAAAAAGTCTTGCTCTGTTAATCAACATTTCTTAAGATCACAGCAGAGGCATTCATTGGCCACCATGACCATTAAAGGGTTGACAATGAAATTGTTGCCATTGGGCTGGTCATTGTATTAACCCTGGTCAATTTCTACTAGCCTCTGGCTCATGTTAATTTTAACTCCTGCTCTCACAGATCACTTCCTCTGATGACATCCAGATTTTTCAAATCAATCCACTCGTCTCTGTGTAATGAAACTAATTAAAACAAATTTGGTATGTGATTATGGAGTGCAGAGGAGACTCCCCCAGGGATGGGATGGGTAAAGAGGTCAAAGTGGTGAGCATGGGGATTTGCTATAATGCGTCATCGACCAAGCAATCTAGTTATCACTCACTTACCATCATTGTCGAAGACTTGATGCTTGATAAATAACATTATGAACAGGAGTAATCAGAGATTGTAAACCACCGCCGAGACCACCCTACCGTTTTTGTCATATCCAAATTTGTTAAATCTTTATGTATGATCACACAAAGTCTGGAAACTCTTGTATAGGTTATGTTGGTTTGTTGTGTTAAAATTTTTAACGAATCGGATCAGAAGTTTTTTAGATGCAATACTGGATGCATGCACACACATAATACCCTTTCCCCTTATATTAGGGCAAGGGTAATAATCCAGGAATGAATAGCAATAAAGATCAAAAGTACCTGCAATCTAAAGAAACAATCTGTTGTGTATATTTTGACAAATTCAATTGGAATCTATTGTTGTCCAAAACAACACCAGTTTCCAATCAAATTGGACTCGATATATTCAACAAATCTACTATACATAGTCCAGTCTGATTACCTAAGATGAGATTCTCTCTCTCCCTCTCACTTCGAGTAAACTTTATTTGATATTTACACTGATAGCTTACAAATAATACAGTATTCAACCCTTTAATACGCAAGCTTTACCACTGGAACATGTTGTCACCTAATGCAGCAACATCTTCCAGTCCAATCGATCTCAAAATATTCAACAATTTAATCACCAGTCCTACTAAGTAATATGACACTCTTACATAGAAGAAACTGTATTTGACATACATGTAGTTTACAATGGCAGCTTATACAATAAGTGAATCGAAATAAAATGGTACAGTAGATTTACATCAAGCGCATCAGATTTAACCCTTACCACTCTTATGTCAATATTCTATCTTTTAATGTGCCAATAGCCTGGAAAACTGGTACTGTTCTACTTCTACTAATAGAAACTGGTGTACATTTTTTAACAACTTTGGTTTGGTAGATGATGTTGCTATCTATGACAGCAACATCTTCCACCAAATCTGTTGAGACAAGAACACCAGTTCTTTTAATTTAATTTGAAAATTTAAAATTTTGACAGAATGGTAGAGGTTAATAAAATAGTGCAGAAGATAGAATTACAGAATCATCATTTTCATGAAATCTCAACCAGATAACTGTCCTATTCGCCATATGATCCTGAAGAAAAAAAGAGGAGAAACATTTACAAGATGAAAGAACAATAGAAAACGGAAATAAAACTGGAACAGTCAACAAAGGTGATTTCAAAGAGCTAATATGTCTCATGACTGCCATTACTTTAATAATGCATGTTACGGGCCCGTATTGACCCAGTAGCAGCCCCGTAACATGCGGTATCATGATAGATGATTGAGGAACAGAAATTAGACCGTAGATGCAGGCCAATATCTCCCTAGAAGCTAAATGACGGGTGTGATATAATGGTATTAATGGGCAAGCTATGTAAGGATGCACACTTTAAATTTTGTAGGCGTCAGTGTAGCTGTTCAGCTGTATGTAATATTTTACCGACGCAATTATAAATTAGGTTAGACATTCTCACTAAGCGATTCCGGCCATCAAGGAGTCGAGTACTCGGTTAAATAAAGGAATCGACACGCTATCGTTGACGATTTTACGCTAGGAATTTTATTCACAGAAAACTATTTATATTTTCCCGTAGAAATTTGTAAACAAACTGAATTAACCAATCAACAGTGGATTTATAAAATTCAGTCATCTGCCGTAATGTAACGCTACGTTTGATTGGATAAAACGCCCGTAATGCTTGCGTATTTAGCGATCGAAAACTGGTGCTCTTAAAACCGTCCAGACGGCGCGTAGGTCTCTAGGCAAGTTTATTGAAAACCGTCCAGACGGCTCGTAGGTTTATTTGTACGCTTTTTGCGCGCCGTCTAGACGGCTCGTAGGTTCCTTAGGGTTAATTATGATGCATGGGCACGCAAGATCCCACATTTAGAAGTACAGAATATAGTAAATTAGGATTTAGTAATGTAGAATGTGTTAAATACATTGCTTTCAAGCTTAACCCTTTGAAAGGATAAATTACATGTAGCACAAGGCAAACTAACAGAAAATCTGTTGAATGTTGTGAAATTAATATGGCTTCCAGTCATATTAATTTCAAAATATTCAACAGAATATGCTATACATCGTAAAAATTTACTTTTTAAGGATTGAAATTGTTAATGAAACTGGCTCAACCTGCTATAGAGTCATCAGATATATAACTTGATTTTCTGTTCATAATCTTAAAATATGAATGGAAAATTTTAGGTCGCCATCTGGGCTAGTGAGTTTGAAATTTCTTGATCAAATTCAAGGGTTAAAGGGTGAATGCTGTAATATGATAACCAAGAAGGTCATCTTAACCCTTTAACCCTCATATCGGCGAAAAACTGCCTCTGCAGTGGTCTTGAGAAAGTGTCGATTTGCAGACCACGAGAAGACGTTTTGAAAATTTGCAACTGGAGTGGTAAATTTTCAAAAATTGTCTTCTCGTGGTCTGCAAATGGACACTCTCCTTCGATCAATACTTAGCATTCTATTACTTCTGATAACAAGCTAGGAAGCTAGCTGGCTCTAGGAATCTAGATTTAGTAAGCTTTACTGGAACCGGGTACCCGGTTCCCAACAAAAGGGTACCCGTCTGCCAGTGAGGCACATTCTTGTTTGCAACAAGAGCATACATGCTTTTGCATTTGGAGATTCTTAGCATTAATTAAAGTTTTTCTAAGTCTTCTGTGCTTGTGTTAGCTGTTTCGCGTCAATGTTAGCTGTTTCGCGTCAAGGATTTATTGGATTAACATGGAAGGAGCCGTTGAAACTCGGGTATTATTTAATGTTATTCTATAGCTGTATAGAGACTTAGGTCTCTAAAATCTCGTCCGTGTCGCATGTACCAATCATGCCCGAATCTGAGATGTGTGTTAACAACGAAATATGCCAGATTGGTCACCTTGCTTAATCCCAACAGGCGATCAGCAGTTATATGAAATAGGTGTTGGCTATACAGCGTTTTAACAGGAAAACCGGCTGACGCCGTTCTCCGTATTATCCGAGCGGGTGACGTCACACCCGTGTTGTTTCTCGGATTCTTATGTGAAGAAAATGTTTCCAGAAAATTTTAGAATTATGTCAAGTTTTGCGTGGTTATCACGATCTGTTTGCATTGATCGGTGGTTTAAAAATTCTTGATTTAAGATGTGTTCTGCGGGTTTACCATGTTCTACAGCAGTTTGTTTATCATTTTGTTGTTTTCTTCACATATCGTTTTGACCTTCGTTTGAGAGTATAATTTTAAATCTACCCACGGTGGTGTCATCCCTGATGCCGAAGGCTGTAGGGCAGTCTCTTCCCGTGTCTGGTACGGACCCTGTCCTTAGACAGGGTTCTGGACTGGCTACCGAGGGAGCCATCTCGTATGGCTCCCTGGCAGTCCCGTCGGGCTCCGGCCTGATGGGTTCAGTCTCTGCGACCACCTGGTGGTCCAGTAGCGGTGGCCGGTTCGTCAGGCATGGGAGCCATTCGCCAGGACGGCTCCAGTGTCTCCTCATCTGGGGACGACTCTTCGGGGTCTGAAGATGAGGAGGCCGAGAAGGAGAGACTGTTACGGCCTGAGATGCCGCGGGTGGAGTGTATGGAGGTCGATTGCGTCCTGGACGGAACTGCCCTCCATCTGTCTGGCTTGAGGCCACTCCGGTATCGGGCACCCGTCCAGTGCTGGTTGGTTTGCCGCCAACGACACGGTGACAGATGTTGCTGGCCAGGCTTGGTACACGCCTATCTACTCCATGGAATGATGAACTCCATGGGGTGGCGGCAGAACCGTGTGGTACTGGTGTGTCTGGCATACCAGCGGTGGCTCCTAGCCGGGAAGCCATTGCTGGTAGAACCGTGAATACGTCAATGGGTGATGTATTCATGGGCGTGTCCTCTTCAGAGACAGACTGGGCCAAGGCTCTGGCTTGGCTAGCCATGGTGGACCCGTCTGTGGTTTCGGCCACGGCCGAAGAGGATACGCCCCATCCGTCGGTTGCGTCAATTAGGACGGGGGTCTTGCCTGCGGCTCGGATCCAGCCCATCGGACTGGATCCAAGGTTTAAGGAGTTGTTAGATGCTATTTATAGCAAACAACTCCTGACCAAGGGGCAGCTCCCTGTTGCCTCCAGGTAGGTGCGGGCAAGGTGTATTCCCCGAGGAGAGTATGACAAATATGGTGTGGTTCCAACGGTCACTGAGAATGACCGCTGGGTACTTGGGGTCCAGAGTGCTGGAGCAGGTGGCCCCTGCTCCGGCGCTTGTGGACAGGTCCCAGGTACACCACGAGGAAGTCCTGGCCCTATGCGATGAGAGAATGAGAGCAGCAATGAGTGCTGTGAATCATTCCTATTGCCTTCTTCAGTCTGTGTGGGCTGAAGGGGGGGGGGGGGCAGGCCACCCTGTGCCACCTGTGGCGCCATCTTGTGTCAATGACGGCCTGGTGCTGTCAATGGGCGCATTGGCAAGGGTGCAGGTGTGAGTAACGAAGTCCAGGAGGCAGATGGTCCTAGACTATATGCGTCCAGCTACTGCCATCAGGGAGCGTTTGCTTGGAACGCCCCTGAACGGCCCTAACATCTTTGGTGGCCAAGCGCGGGCCATCTTAGAGGACACGGCAAATATCGCGCATAATCGGTTGGCTGTGAATCTACAGCTAGAACTAGTGCGACAGGCGCACGCACTAAGGGCTGTAGCCAAGCCGCTGACCGTACAACCGTCTTCCAAGAAACAGAAAAAGTATAAAAGCAAGGCGAAAGCCAAGCCAGCTTCTTATGCTATTGCTGGGTCTTCGCAGCTGCCTCCGGCGAAGAAGTGTGTAGAGGTTCTTGCCCACCCCACTTTGCTCCTGATCGCCCGAGAGGCGGGAAGGGGAAGGGTAAGTCCTCAAAGGGCGGAAAGAAGGGAGCTGATCGTACCTCAGGGTATGGAAGCTCCCTTCATATCTGCCTGGACCGCGCCTGTGCGACAGCAACAGTGGTGCCAGTCAGACCAGTCAAGCCAAGACCAAAATGGTTCTCTCTCGTCAAGAGAGGTGGGGGGGGGAGTGGATTGCGAGCCAGACACCCGCGTTAGGCATCATTGCGTCTATAGTGGGTGGAAGGCTCGTGCGTTTCATCGAGGCTTGGCGAGGTGTGACGTCGGACAGTCTGGTCCTGGGATGGATATCCCAGGGGTACATGCCAGAGTGGTGAGATTTTCCACTGCAAAATCTGTCTGGCACCTGTCTGGACACCCGTACCAAGGGAGCCAGACAAGTTAGAAGCCAGTCGAAACGAAGTGTCAGGTAGGCTTGCGCGATTTTTGCTTTGAAACATCGTGATCGATTTTATAGATAAAATCACGATTTTCAATTAAATTGTATGTTCAAATTCCCAAAGGTATAAACCGAGGTAATGTGACTTGTTTCTAGAAAAAGTTGAAATAAATAATACAAAAAATATCACGAAATTAGAACACATGTTCATGCGACAAATTCTTACCATGCTACGTCTATGCTTAATGTATACCTTATATCCATCATCGCGGGAGTGAAATTATTAATTGGGACGGCCTAAATATTTCGTATAGTTTAAGAGGAGAAAAAAAAAATAAATTACATGATGTATAAGCTTCCGCTTATAGCCTCCCTTTGTAGGACGAGTTTAGGTCATTACCGGAGTAACGCGATACCCGGGAGCTACTGCATAATTCACATACATAGGACGGTAGCTTTGAGTAGGTATGAGTGTAATGGCGTAAACTCGTCCTATATTGCAGTTTATAGTTGCTTTCAGAATGTACGATTTACATTTAAGAGTAATCAACAGAACGCACAGTTCAAAATCAAACAATCTGGAATGCTGTTGCTTTATTTTCTTTAATTTGACATGACAACCGAATCAAAAAGGAAAAATTATTACACCGTCTGAAATTGCTAACTAGAATTAAAAGGACTTATGTTCACTGATTGCCTAACACTCTGCAACTAAGGTTGTATTTGGCATTTCACGACAGACTCGGGGTCTGCAGCGAAAGAAAGAAAATTATATTATTACCACTACGGTGGGTGCTCCTATCAAGAGGAGGATTATACGAACATAACATAACATATGACGATTCCACGGAGTAACTAGCTGGTTTTCTCAATGACAAAGGTGTTACCTCGCTATTGTTAGCTTGTTTATTGTAGCGCTTTGTGTTTTGATTAGTAATTATTCGGCACGGGCATGGCGCGGCGGGATATACACACAATGAACACAGGCGTGAATCGATTATAATTGTACTCATGTACTGATAAAATGCGACGGAAGACACTTAGATTTTAAAGAAACATGAAATTTTTGATGATTTTACCGATTTTTCCTCAATTACATCGTAAAAATCATGATTTTAAAAATAAATCGAACTTCACGATTAAATCAAAAAATCGCGCAAGCCAGGTTTGCTTCTGAAGGGAGCAATAAAACCAGCAAACCAGAACACTCCAGGCTTCTATTCAAACATGTTCCTTGTCCCCAAGAGCACAAGGGGTGGAGACCCATACTCAATCTCAGGCCATTGAATTGGTTTATCCATACGCCTCGGTTTCAGAGGGAAACTCTGAGGTCGGTAATGGCAGGATTGAGGAAAGAAATGTGGTGTGTGTTAATCGATCTGAAAGATGCATATTCCCACATTCCAATGAACAGGGGTTGTCACAGGTTTCTGAGATTCACGTTTCAGAATCAGGTATGGGAGTTTGTAGTCCTCCCATTTGGCCTGTCGACAGCTCCGAGGGTTTTCACCAGAGTGGTCCTTGCGGTGACAGCATTTCTCAGAAGAGAGCACGTGGCACTTCACACCTACATAGACGATTGGCTTATCAAGACGGACACGCCATCCAGGTTAGGAGTGGATACTGCTCTGACTCTGAAGTTGCTTTCAGATCTCGGCTGGATAGTCAACAAGGATGAAATCCAAATTGACACCCACTCAACATTTTGTTTATTTGGGGATGCGATTCGATCTCAAGGAGGGCAGGGTTTACCCGTCAGAGCCCAGAATGGTGTCTGTTACAGACCTGCCAACCCCTATGGATTGTCCGTTGTTTGTACGGAAATAGCATCCAAACTACGCATTTACGGGCGGCGAGTGAAAATATGGAAATAAAAAATTGTGCAATTACGGTAATACGGACAAGGTGGTAAAATTACGAATTTCTGTTTGTGAGTCTATAAAAACGGCGACCGCTTATCAAAACATGTCGGTTTCCATTATGTCAAGATGTGATAATTGCTCAATCTAGCCGACGTTTGAGAACAGCCCATAGAGTTAAAATGGCAGTAGTGTGCTTATGCTCATATCTTTATTTCGGCATATTATATACATGTAGCCCCCAAAAGGGACTCGATTCTCTTTTGATAATTGGAAGAGAATTTGAATAGAGGCAAATTTATATATTTTTATGAGAAATGAAATTGTATTGGCTCTATTAATCTGACACTATTCAACTACGTAATAGAATTAGCATACACGCTCTATGGCTATTCTATATAGATCTATGAAACAGCCTGCCAAGATTCTCTAATCTTGTTAATCGGCATCTTTTGCCTTATTACAGCGTTGGATTAATAGAATGTGAAAGTTAGCACTATACGAGAATAACGGAAGTTTGTTTACGATGGCTACAGATATGCAATTCAACTATATAAATATACCTATGTAAATCGATAATCATCCGTTCAAAGCGTGAGAAAATCAAAATAATCTTTTTATATTTTAATATAATAAGTCTTCACCGAAATATTGTAACATGAATTTCGTGGTAATATATATTTCTGTGACCGCGGTATGAGATTTTGTGCACATGGGATTTCAGTCTTTGTTTTCCGATTTTGGTGTCTAAATATGGAAAATATTCACCAAACATCATGGAAGCGCTCAGCGCCATCTTATAATGCTGCATTACCAATAAAACGACAGTTCAAAAGATGTGTATAAGCGAGAATATACAGAAAGATGACCAGGTTTAAAGAACAGAAAAACGTGATACATACATGTACATGCACATTCTGTTTCTGATTCTATCCAAAATGTAATGGTAAATTAACTCACACAATAATTCAATACTAGATGACTATATTTAAATTTTACCACCTGAATGACTGGCTCGATAACGGTCAGTCATTCCAGTGGTAAAATTTCATAGATATTCTTCTCTCGCCTTGTTTAAAATCATGTGTTTTGCTGCTTTTTTAATCACTACTGAACTACTGAAAGGTTCCTCAAACTACTGAAAATCCATTACTGAAAGAGTGTGTGAAACTACTGAAAATCATGTTTTTTCACATGAAACTACTGATTGCTTGACCTGGGGGTTGGCAGCTCTGCTGTTAGCCATCCTCAAGAATTTTTCGATTGGGAAACCACATTCAGGCCAGGCGGTTTCTTCAGATGCTTTGCATGATGGTCTCCATGGAGCAGGTAATCCCGTACGCTGCTCTGATGCGAAGACGTATCCAGTTGTATCTGATGTCTCTGTGGAAACAGAGAACAGAACCCATGTCAAAGCTGGTACCAGTTTTGGAGCCAATAATGTCGCATCTTGTATGGTGGAAAAAGCATCACGAATCTCCTTGTAGGGGTTTCACTGCACCTACCCCGCCCCCAGCTGTCCGTGTACACGGATGCATCGCTGGAGGGGTGGGGGGGGGGCCTGCCTGGGAGAACACCAGGTCTCGGGCGCATGGACTCTCCAAGAGAGCCAGCTGCATATCAATCTTGGAAATGATGGCAGTGGAACTGGCATTGGTAAAGTTTCTTCCAAAAGTCATGGGCAAGGTGATATTGATACGGTCGGACTACTCGACAGTAGTATCATACTTAAATCGCCAAGGCCGGACCAAGTCACCCACACTGTGTATGAAGGTGTGGTACTTGATTCAATGGTGCAGGAATTACTCAGTTGTTTTGAAAGCAGCTCGCATTCCTGGGCGATTGAACATTCTGGCGGATGCTTTGTGTCTCAGACAGGATTCTGCCAACAGAATGGTCTCTCAACCCTCCAGTTCTTCAAAGGATCTTCGAGCATTGGGGCAAACCAAACATGGACTTGTTCGTCACAAAGGAAAATGCTCAAATCATGACTTATGTCTCGCCAATTCCAGATCAAAATGCCGTCGGTACAGACGCTCTGACGATAAGCTGGAGATGGATGCACGCTTACGCGTATCCGCCCACCATTCTTCTGTCAAAGATTTTGGTGATGGTCAGAGAGGAACTGTGCCTGGTCCTGCTAATAGCGCCATTTTGGCCCAGCAGGGCGTGGTTCACGGATCTTCTGTCTGGATCTGCTGGTGGACAATCCAGTGCAGTTACCCGAGATTCCGAACATAATCTCCCAGGCCAAGGGACGCTTCCTACACGAGCGTCCCGAAATGTTCAAATTGACTGCATGGATGTTATCAAACAACGTTCCACGTTGGAAGGCTTTTCTCGACAGGCTGCGAGCTTCATCGGAGCCGCGAGGTGGAGGTCAACCTTCAAGTCATATAACCACAAGGTTAACAAATTTGCAGAGTGGTGTGAAGGGAAGGGTATTGATACCTTTCAATCCACTATTCAGCAAATAGCAGACTTTCTCTGTGAGCTGTTCTATTGAGGACTAGCTCCTGTCACAATTGCTGGATACAAATCAGCTTTGGCATCAGTTATTCCATGTCTAGCCAACAGGGATAGTCCAGAGGTGGCCCAGTTAAATGTGATGGTGAAGGGAATGAGCAATTGCCTACCGAGACAACCGGTAGTCATTCCAGCCGGGAGTCTATCGTTAGTGCTTAATGTACTGGCCAAGCACCCTTTCGGACCTTTGGGTTCGGCTGGTCTAAAGCATTTGACTCTAAAGGCGGTTTTTCTATTGGCAGCTTCCTCAGCAAGAAGGCGCAGTGAGATTCATGCGCTTTCAGCAGAGAGGGGCCGATTTATTGTCTCCGGAGAGGGTCTGTGACTGCTGCCAAGAGCAGAGTTTATGTCAAAGAATCAATCTGAAATATCCCGGCAAACCGATCATTATACCAAAACTAACTAAGTTTGATCGTGATGCCAGTGTCTGGCGATATTATTGTTATTATTATCATTATCGTCTCATTTCTGGCGGTATTGACAATTCATATATTGTAATAATTCGATAATAAAGCATTTCATGCGAATTTGACGAGTCTGGTCTCTTCATTTCCGTATTCATGGTAGTCAAAAGTAATCATTTTCGGCACTATTATTGCCATAAATATATGTCTATGTGTTATATACATACCCCTACTGTTCTTAGTATAGTTATCCTTCCATGCCCAATTAAATGTTGTTCCAATGGAGACAAGGTAAATCCGAAAATCGTAGTTGCTGACAACGTTGAATACGCAAATTGCCTCGTTTTGATTATATTATTGGAATACCACCTTCGCTTTCCATAGCTGATGACGCGATTGCCGTCATTACAAGGCAATAAATAAAACAACAACCATCCAAATACCCTAGCGGTATAAATTCACTTGGTATGACGATAAATTCAAGCGATCTAACTAAACCGGTGAAGCCATAACTGTAATCTCTCTATTCTTCACTTGTTCAAGAATAATTCACCCCACACGTGTGTATAAATGTACCCTTGGGTGAGTATTGATCAGTCTATACCAGTAATAGCATTGATATGCTGAATGCACTAAAGGCAGCCAAATTATGAATGAAACAAGCCCGGCTGATTATATTGAAAATGATTTGATTAAAATTTATTGTGCCATGTCAATAATTTCCAATCAAATTATCTCCAAAATATTCAGCTAAAATCGGACAAGTTATTAATAACTAATAACCTCTTAGATCATCTTTTCTAGAAGACAGCAGATCTTATAGGGTGAAATGTGTTGTATTCACTAATTTCACGCGTTCCCTTTCTCCGAGATCTAACAATACTTACCATTCTATTACGGACCCTGCCTCCCAGCCCCACAGAGGCAAGCCATAGGTATTCTCTTGTTTGGTAGCTATGTAAACAATATGAGCCTCACTGGCAGACGGGTACCCGGTTCCAGGAGCCGGTAAAGCTGACTAAATCTAGATTCCTAGAGCCAGCTAGCTTCCTAACTTGTTATCAGAAGGAATAGAATGGTAAGTATTGTTAGATCTCAGAGAAAGGAAAATTTAAATTTCCTTCATTCTTTGAGAAAATTTATATTTTCTTGAAAAAATTAAGGCTTTAAAGGGTTAATCTTGCTGTTTTTCCAGAAACGATGTACACAGACTGCAGCAGCACCAACACTTCAGGCCAAGATGAAGAAATTCTCTATTTACAGATATGTAAGTTTGCTTCTTTTCTAATGTCTCTCAACCACAGTGGTTGAACTATTTGCCTGTCACTGACAAGCAGGTTTTTGCTGTTGACACCCAGAAAAAATATACCTGTCCCCTGCGACACGTACTGAGTTGGGTCATCAATCTTTTACCGGTCATTCACAACAAAGGAGACAACTCTTGGTCACAATTCCTATTATTTTTAAATAGCCAATTTTTTTCATGGAAAATGCATTTTTGAAAACTGCTTGAAAAGTTTTCGAACATACATGTACTGTGATGTACATGTTCCATGCAAATATTTGACTATAGAAATCGTAGGAGTTATCTCCATTGCCGCTTGAAGCCAATAATGGGTTAAACATGCCAAATTCTACCTGCATCATCATTTCATTGCGTTTTATAGCAGTATTTCGCCTGAAGATATTGATTGTTTTGTGTGATATCCTGGATGTAACATCTGTGCGGGAAAGTTCCACAAGACCAAACCCCCCAATGTCAATACTGGGCATGAGATGAAATATGTCGACGATGTGGACTTCATAGACGAGGAAAAGAAACCCCTTGACGAACTTCTCCCAAAAGCTGCACGCAAACTAAAAATTGAGAATCTCTATGAATGAATCCAAAACAGAGTTCACCCATATATACCTATCGACAAAACATGAAACTATAGAAAATGATGACCCACTTCGTAGCGGCGAACCATGGAGGAAAAGTAAAATCCTGGGCTCACTGCTTTGCAGTACTGCTGACATTTCTGCACGCTGCATCATGAGGAACATAGCTTTCCAGTCCTGGAAGCTATGGATTCGTAGATCAAAGATGCCCTTGATAAAGAGGCTACATTTATACAATGCAACCTGCATATCCTTGATGCTGTATAACTGTAACGGCTGTGCAGCTCTAAAGGCAGCTCTAGACAAACTCGATGCCTGCCACTGCAAACACCTACGCACCATCACTGGACACCGATGGCCAGGCAGCATAATTTCCAACGATGCACTATACAAGATGTGT
>CM067359.1:138440947-138673165 GCA_034401795.1 Chaetoderma sp. LZ-2023a | reverse complement strand
GCATGACACGTGTGTTAGTCAGAGCGTAGTCTGGCGGATGCCAGCCCCACCACCGCGCATGCGCAGACTAGCACTTCCTCTTTGCTAGATTATTGGCAAAGAGAACACACATGTTTTTTGATTCATAAGCTTTTCTTACTCTTAAACTGTTTTATTTGTGTTATTTTGGAGTGTTAGTGGCTGATTTGGATGGCGGGAGGATACACTTCGCCACAGAAGGACTTAGGACCTTTAAATCAGGTGACTTCTAGTAAAATTAGCGAGTTTTCTTCCCGGTGTATTGTGTTTCCGGGACTCGCGTTTACCGTGATAAGCGCCTTGGTTAGTTGGTTTATGTCAACTCGGTGCTTCCTAGGACTAATTTCTCTTTCTGTTTATGTCCACAGGTCTGTATGACGCTAGGTGGTGACATCACGGAAGCAGAGAGTTAGTTTTTCTCTCCACCATGGTTCCATTTCCTACTAACACTGTTAGGTTATCTAACCAAATGGAAAATTATGTCCAGTGAGTTGGAGGCCTAGTATAAAGGTCTTCTCACTTTGCCCTCTTGATCCAATTCCTTCCCCATGAGGTGGAGAGAGTTAAGAGGCGTGCAGATGGTGGAGTTCTCCGGTTCGTCACGTTGGATGGTTTGTCTATACAAAGTGTCAGGTATCTAGTTATTGATAATGTGGTAATGTTAATTATTGTAAACAAACAAAGGGAGATAATTAACATTTTTGCCAGAAAAGAGTTATCTATATGTATCTGATGGTTGTGTAGTCGACTTATCCATTCAGCATACAATTCGTCCTTGCACTTGGATGTTTTGTTGGGATCGAATTTTTTCCTGTCACGGGATTAATGACGTCATAATCAGCCTGGCTATGTATTTATCAGCAATTCAAGCGCTATGCTGGTTTCTGATGTATTTTGATCTTTATGATCGTTTTCCTTCTCTTTGAGTTGGATTGAGTTTCTAAGCTTAACTAGTTGCTCATACTCCTTGTCCTTTGCCCTGTTTCAGGGACCGGGTTGCGCGTCCTGTGGACGTTTTGTTCATCAAAAGTTCTGGCCTCATCTGTGCTATCTATGTAGCCCTTGTGGTCCCTTGGTTAATTGTGACATATGTAAGCACTGGGGGGGCGAGTTAATGTCCGAATTCTTGTGCTGCTTACAGGCGACGGACAAGGTGGTAGAGGAGGAGAAGAAGAAGAAGCGGAAACGAGAGGTTGTAAGTAGGAAGGGTAAGGGGAAGGTCTCGTCCGCGGTGGATGTGGAGGCCTTCCGGACCGAGATGTTGGGAGAGATGAAGAGGACATTAAAGGATTTGGTTCCAGGGTTGCTTCGTGGCATGCTTCCTGGACCAAATCCTTTACTGTCCTCATCATCGGCTTCGGAGCAGGTAATCCCCGCCTCTGGATCGGTTTTCCTTAGACCGCTTCCGTTGTTCGACGATTCAGAGGTGGCCCCATTAGAGGGGGCGTTCCACGACCCTGGCAGCAGGCTTATTGCCGCGCCGATAGGGGACCGTGGACGGTTGTCGCTGGAACCCGCGGGCTGCTTATCAGTCCAGGGGTATCCGCACGCCGCGGTGGCCAGTACCTCCTATGGCACCGTTCCTGGTCAGCCCGGGTTAGCTCTCTTTGCTGACCCGGGGTCTAATCTTTCTGACCAGGGTGATGAGGATTACCTGCTAGGGTCGCCGTCTGACGACGTGGACATGGATGAAGACGTTTGTGCACCCCTCGCGGGGAATGCAGGCGCCTTATTCCACGGTTTTACTCACCCTGGAGTAGAGTCCGCGGCTCAGGTGGTGGCCCAGGGCGCTGCTGATGGCCAGCGGTACCGCATACCTCGGCTTGCCGAGGGTGTTGCTGGTGCTGGCCGGGCCCGTGGTGGCGATATATATACCCCGCGCTATGCCACGGTGCCTGCTCCTGGTCAAACCAGTGATATTCTCATGCCGGTGCTGTCAGGCCCGCATGTTTTCCCTGGCTTGCCAGGTGTATCAGCGTACCCGCCGTCAAGCTCTACTGCTTGCGCTCAGGAGGAAGACGACGGACCCCGTCTTGTAGAGCGCTCGCAGTTAGCCACGGAGGAGGATTGGTATGACGCTTGCCAGTGGCTGGTGAGCGTTAGGCCTGATCTGCCCGTGGAGCAGTCCACTAGCCAGCGTGTTCACACGCCGTGGTTAGCTGGGAAACCGACTGCTAACGCTATGCCTTCTCTGCCGCTGGCGGAGCATGTCGTTGACATGTTCAAGGCGGCGGAGACGTCCATTAACTCGAGTGGACGTCTCGCGAAGGCCCCTCGTGAGGTGGCCAGGCGTTGTCGCATCGTGCCCCTGGATTACCAGCGGTACGGTGTGGTACCCAAGCCCGGCGTGGATGACCGCGCGGCTTTGGGTGAGGATGCGCGGCCAGGCTCCCGTTCTGACACGGGGGTCTTGTGCTCGAACGCGTTGCGTTCGGCGAATGCCGCGTTGCGTGATGCGGAGGAGAGTGGGAGGGCTTCGATTGCCGCTCTGTCCCACGTCTCCCAGCTGTTACAGGGGGTAGTAACGGCATCCGCATCGCGCCAGCCAAGCCCGGTTACGGTCCAGCGAGCCATCCAGGATGGTATTAACCTGGCGCTGGACTGTATGACTCGGGCGGTGACCAGGAGTGTCCGGGCAAGACGCACGTTTGCCCTGGACAATCTGTGCCCGTCTCAGGACCTGTATAATAGGCTACTCCGTACGCCTATGACGGGTCCTGGTCTTTTTGGAGGTGAGGGATGTCGCCACCTCCAGGAGACGGTCACCCTGGTGAATAACCAGAGGGCGCTGCGCGAGCAGTTTGAAGTGCTGCGTCGTGCTAACGTTCGCGCCGCGGCCCCTGCGTATCGTCCCCTGCTGGCTCGAGGTGGTGTTGGCCAAGTCAGAGGCCAGCCACCGTCGCAGCGTCGGCCTCGGCCGCGTGCGATTCGGCCAGCAGCGAGGGGGGGCGCAGGTTCCTCAGGCGCCGTCAGCCAGGCAACCGCCCGCGCACCGAGGTGCGCGCGGGGCGGGGCGGGGCGCGCGAGGATCTGGGCGTGGTTATCGGTCCTGACAGGACGCTTACCGCGGTAAGAACCACTCCGGTGTGTATGGCAACGGAGACAGTGCCGCTCTTGCATGCCTTGTGTCCACCGCGGTCCCTAGGTGGACCGGTGGGAGGCCGGCTAGCCGACCACATGCAAGAGTGGGAACGGTTAACTCAGGACCGTTTAGTCTTGCGATGGCTTTCCGTCGGGTATCATCCAGAGTGGATGACAGGCCCGCCGTCGCGACTGTCTCTAGTGCCAGTCTGGACTCCCATTCCGAGAGATCCAGAGCAAAGGTTGTGTATCGAGGAGGAGATAAATTCCCTCGTACAAAAAGGAGCTATTCAGCCGGCACAAAGGTGTCCGGGCTTCTATTCAACCCTGTTCTTAGTAACAAAACGCACCGGAGGGTGGAGACCGATTCTCAACCTCAAGCCACTGAACAAGTTCATCGAGACGCCCAGTTTCAAGATGGAAACGGTGCGCTCGGTGTTGGCGGGGTTGGAGAGGGGGATGTGGACGGCGTCAATAGATTTGAAGGACGCTTATTTCCACATCCCCATCCACGGGAGTTTCTGTCGCTTCCTGAGATTTGCATTCCAGGGCAGACAGTGGGAATTCAGGGTGTTGCCCTTCGGAATTTCCACGGCTCCTCGGGTTTTCACCCGTGTGGTTCTTGCGATCACAGCATACCTCCGCAGGAGAAGCATAGCAGTCCACACGTACATAGACGACTGGCTGTTGAAAGCGCACACCCGGGAAAGTTTGTCGGCCAATCTGGAGATTGTTTTGAAAACTCTCACAGACTTAGGCTGGATGATCAATTTCCCAAAATCAGAGCTGACTCCATCCCAGAAGTTTGTTTACCTGGGGATGTTCTTCGATCTAGAGACAGGATATGTTTATCCTACTCAGGAGAGAGTTCAGAAACTCATCTCATTAATTCAGTCAGTGTGCGACAGTCGTCATGTCCTGGCACGGGTTTACTTGAGAATGCTGGGGTTGATGGTTTCGTTGGAACCAGTCATTCCTCAGGCCGCCTTACGCAGGCGGCCGATCCAGTTATTTCTCATGACACAATGGACCCAGAGTACAGGTTCGCTGGACTCGAATGTGTCAGTGTTGGCGCCTCTCATTCACCACCTGCAATGGTGGTTGAATACAGAGAATCTCTTGCCGGGGGTTTTGCTAACCCCTCCCCACCCTCAGGTGACTGTGTATACAGATGCATCGATGGAGGGCTGGGGAGCTTGCCTGGAAGAATCCACGATATCAGGGCTTTGGAATCTGGAACAGTCAAAGGAACATATAAATCTACTGGAGCTAAGAGCAGTAGTCCTGGGCCTGGAACATTTCTTACAGAAAGTTCAGGGCAAGATTGTTCTTATTCGTTCAGACAACTCAACAGTTGTGACTTACATAAACCGCCAGGGCGGAACGAAGTCGCCCAGTCTCTGTATGATGACATGGAAACTGCTTTGTTGGTGTCTGGATCACCAGATTACCTTGAAAGCAGTTCATATTCCGGGAAGGTTAAACCTGCTAGCAGACTCATTGAGCTGAAGGATGAGTGTTTTACCCACGGAATGGCAACTAAATCAATGTGTGGCGGATCGTCTGTTCGACCATTGGGGGAAACCCAACATCGATTTGTTCGCAACGAAGAAGAATGCGAAGATGACGACGTACGTCTCTCCGATTCCGGATCCAAGCACTTTCGCAACAGATGCGTTAGCTATCAGCTGGGGGAGAATGTATGCATACGCATTCCCTCCAGCAATCCGGATTCCAAAAATTCTTCAGAAAATCAGACAAGAGGAATGCCAAGTGCTTCTGATCGCCCCGGATTGGCCAAGCCGATCATGGTATACGGATCTGCTGGACCTTCTGGTCTGCAATCCGGTTCCTCTGCCTCTGATGGACGATATTATCTTCCAGGGCAAGGCCCTTCACAACAATCCGTCAATGTTCAGATTGACTGCGTGGATGTTGTCAAGGAATCTAGAATTAAGGAGGGCTTTTCTAAGCAAGCAGCCATGTTTATGGCCAAAGCCAGGAGGGGGTCAACCTCCAGAGCATATAATTATAAAATCAACAGATTTGCAGAATGGTGCTCAAAAAGATGTATTGATCCAATGGATTCATCTATTCAAGTAGTAGCTGATTTCCTCTGTCACCTCTATGATGCCTATAGCCTCAAGCCTAACTCTATTGCTGGTTATAAATCAGCATTAATGTCTGTTATTCCTTGCTTGGCTAAGAGGGGAAGTGATGAAGTAAATACATTAAATGTATTAATTAAAGGCATGGGCAATCTAAGACCAAGGAATCCACCTGTGATTCCGTCTTGGAGTTTATCGCTAGTGCTTCAAGTACTAGGTGATAAGCCTTTTGAACCACTTAGTTCCATTTCTATGAAACTATTAACACTGAAGACTGTGTTTTTAATTGCTGCGGCCTCGGCTAGGCGTAGGAGTGAAATTCATGCCTTATCAGCCGAGGATGACCGTTTTGTGGTTTCAGGGGAAGGCCTTAAGCTGCCACCTAGGGTTAATTTCTTGGCTAAAAATCAGTCGTTGAAATATCCAGGTCAACCTATTATTTTGCCTGCTTTAACTAGATATGATCCTAATTCTAAAGCATGGTGTCCCGTCCGGGCGCTGCGCCGGTACAAACAACGTACGGCGGAGTGGCGCACCGACCAGTCAGCGTTATGGTTGTCATATATTGAACCCCATGGCAGGGCTTCTAAGGACACCATTTCCAGGTGGATTGTGGAATGCATTCAGTTTTGCCATAAATCCGCCACCGGGAAGCAGGTTGACGTGGCCAAGGCTCACAGTGTCCGCGGCGTAGTGACATCCACGGCCCTATTTAATGGGGTCCCTGTGGATGATATTATGTCGGTGGCTCAGTGGCACTGTGAGTCAAGTTTTACAGACCATTATCTCCGTGACACCTCTAATCCTCTCGCCTTGTCGGTTTTGAAAAAATAACTCGGTTTATATTTTTTGAGGAGCTTTTTCCTCATTACTTATATATTTCACAATTAATTTATGGAAACACCCACTTTTTTGGGCCTGCATCAGTCTTTACCAATGAGAAAAAAAGGAAGATGATGTCAGCAGCCATTTTCAACAAGGTCAGTCTTGTTCATGTGTTGTCCGTTGTTGATTGTATTGTCACGATTACCCGTTATTAATATGGTGATGGTTTGTGTATTTGTGTGGTTCATTGTTGAGAGTTACGAAAATGGAGCTTTTTCGTCTCTGTCCTGTAGTACATGGCACTTGTACGTAGAGAGCGTATAGGACATTGAGGTCAGGCGACTCTTCCTCCCAGGAAGGAGGGGGGGGGGGAGCGCATATGACATCGGTCATCTCTCATACATCGGTAGTGTTATCCGATGGTTAGTCAAATCCTGACTGTTTTTTCTTACAGTTTCAGAAGTTTTAAGTGCCTTAAACGCAGAAAAGCGTATAGGGATGAGCTGGTCTTTTGACCTCGCCTCCCTCCCGCCAGATTCACTTTCGAATTCTGGCAATATCAAAAGTATTAGGGAGGTAAGTATACTCTTGATGTGAAATAAACGAAATCTAGGATTTCTTTTTTCACGAGAGAGTTGATACTTACCTCCCTAGATACGGACCCGGCCTCTCCACCCCACAGAGGCTCGGTCTTCAGGCTCTTAATAGTTGCATGTGTGTCAGCCAATAATCTAGTCAGAGGAAGTGCTAGTCTGCGCATGCGCGGTGGTGGGGCTGGCATCCGCCAGACTACGCTCTGACTCCCTGCCCAGTAGGGGCACCTAACTGTTTTAAATCTGAGTGTTTATTGAGTGAAAGCCAATATTTAGCAATATCAAAAGTATTAGGGAGGTAAGTATCAACTCTCTCGTGAAAAAAGAAATCCTAGATTTCGTTTATTTTGCATATAGAAAGCTCTTAGTTTTCTCAAAGTTTTCTTTGTGCCTAATTAAGCTAGTTTCATGCCTGGAATTATTGAATTACCATGGAAGGAGGTACTGAAACTCGGATCATATTCTTTCATGTTATTCTCTAGCATATATGGAGACTTAAGTCTGAAATTTCATCTGTGTTGCATGTCCCAATTTCTGACCCCGAATCTGGGGCGTGTGGTTCCAACGAAATATGCCAGATAAGATCGCCTCCTTTCATCCTAACGACGATCTGGCAGTAATATGGAATTGGATGTTGGCTATATGGTTTTTAACACTAAAATCGGCTGACGGCGTTCTCCGTAGAATTATGTCAAGTTTTGTGTGGTAATCACGATCTGTTTGCATTGATCGATGGTTTCAAAATTCTTGATAAAGATGTGTGTTCTGTCGCTTTTACCGTGTTCTATAGCAGTTTGTTTTAGTGCATTTTGTTGTTTCCTTCATGTATCGTTTTGGCCTTCGTTTGAGAAGTATAATTTTGAAATTAATTCTTAAATATACCGCGAATGCAATTCGATATGATTCCAGTTTCTGTGTGATCCCTCAGGATCAGTTTATGGATGTATTAGTGGCCCGCTATCGTTCTTGTTGCCAGCTTACGCGATCTTGGTTGTAACGTTGTGGGTGTGGGGTGCCGGAGGGTTTACATTTAATTTGTGGTCAAAATATTTGAAAATTATTTGTCTGCTTTCCATTCCTGTTTCGTTCCGCTTGCTTATTTGAGGTTTTGTGCTTATTTTTTAGGCCAAGCCTACCCCGCCATCTTGCTCTGAGTGCCACAAGTTTGTGAAGGTTGCCTATAAGGACCATGTCTGTTTTAGATGCTCCAAGTGTAACGTTGACATTAGATGTAATGTTTGTGCAGTGTGGCCGGTTGAGTTTCTAGTTGAGTTCCTTGACCAGAAGGACTTAGCTGGGTCTGACGCTGGGTCAGGCGGTGCGAAAAGAAATCGTGGAGTGTGGGGACGCTCCACGTCTGCGGTCGTCAGAGATGGCCCCTCTGGCCTGGTTTGGGCCCGCTATGCAAGGCTTCATGCATAGCGTCCTACCCATGCTGGTCTTGTCTCTGGTACCGAAGACTGTAGGGTAATCTCTCTGCCCGGTTCGGACCCTGTCCTTGGACAGGGTTCTGGACTGGCTACCGAGGGGGCCCATCTCGTATGGCTCCCTGGCAGTCGCATCGGACTCCAGCCTGGCGTGTACTGCTTCTCTGAGGCCACCTCCGGGTGGTCCAGTAGCCGTGGCCGATCTATCTGGCATGGAAGCCATTCGCTAGGACGGCTCCAGTGCTTTCTCATCTGGTGACGACTCTTCGGAGTCTGAGTATGAGGAGGTCGAAGAGGAGAGGTTGTTGCGGCCTGAGATACCGCGGGTGGAGTGCATGGAGGTCGATTCCGTCCTGGACAGAACCGCCTTCCATCTGTCTGGCTTGGCGCAAGCCAGGGCAGCCGCTCCACCCGTGGTTGAGGCCACATCGGTACCAGGCACCCGTCCAGTGCTGGTTGGTTTGCCACCAACCAACACGGTGTCCAGTGTTGCTGGCCAGGCTTGGTACACACCTATCTCGCCTGGTCTAGCGGCCACATGTGAGGTGCGGGTGACGCCCGTGTATGGCCACGGTTCCATTACCGCTTTGGGTCCGCATGGTTTTTCATGCGGGCCTACCCCATGGAACAGTATGTTTCATGGTGTGGCGGCGGAACCGAAAGGTACCGGTGTTGCTGGCTGTCCAGCAGTGACTCCTAGCCGGGAGGCCGATGCTGGTAGACCTGTGAATACGTCAACAGGTGATGTATTCATGGGGGTGTCTTCTTGGGAGATGGATTGGGCTGCGGCTCTGGCTTGGCTAGCCAGGGTGGACCTTCTCCTTCGATCAATACTCACCATTCTGTTACTTCTGATATACAGCTGGCCCTGACAGCGGCTCTAGGATTATAGACTTAGAAAGCTTTACCGACTCCTGGGAACCGGGTACTCGGCTCCCAACTGCCGAGTACCCGTTTACCATAGAGCTCATTCTTGTTTGCATAGCGACAAGAGCAATACATGCTTTTTGCATTAAGGATTTTAGTGTTTTAAAATAATCTAAGTCTTTAATCAGTGATAGTTTGTGTGTTCTGAAAGGATTAACTAAGGACTATGGAGAATACCGCCCAAGACAACCAGGTTGTATTGTTCTTTATTATCCATAGTTAAAAGACTTAGGTCTCTAAATTTCGCTGTGTCGCATGTTCCAATTTCTGTCCCCATAGAATCTGGGACGTGTGCTAACAACGATATATGCCAGACGATCGCCTTCTTTAAACCCCAACAGGCGATCGGCAGATATGAAAATAGGTGTTTGCTACGGTATTTCAAACACGAATATCGGCTGACGTCGTTCTCCGTAGAATCCGAGCGGGTGACGTCACACCCGGTCGCTCGGATGTTTATGTGAAGAAAAATATTTTCATTAATTCGCGCATCTTATTCTGGGTGCTGCGTACTAAAAATGGTACCGGAAACTTTAGAATGATCAAGTTTACGTGTGATCACGATCGGTTTGCAATGATCGGTGGTTTCAAAATTCTTGAGTAGATGTGTGGTCTGCGGTTTTACCGTGTGAGACAGCAGTTTTGTTATACATTTTGTTGTTTTCTTCACATATCGTGCTGCGTTCGTTAGGAGTATAATTTATATTGATTAGTAAATATACCCTGAATGCTATGCGATATGATTCCTGGAGCCGTTACACATCCTGGAGGATCTATTACGAAATCCAGGAGGCAAATGGTCATTGACCATATGCGTCCGGCTACGGCAGTCAGGGAGCGTCTCCTTGGGACACCCCTGACAGGGCCTAGCATCTTCGGTGGCCAAGCGTGGGCCAGCTTAGAGGATACCGCCAGTATCGCGCAGAATCGGTTAGCGGTAAACCTACAGCTAGAGCTAGTGCGACAAGCGCATGCACTAGGGCCTGTGTGGAAACCGCTAACGGGACAACCTTCAAAGGAGCAGAAGAAGCATAAGGGCAAGGCGAAAGCTAGGCCTGTTGCGACTTCTGCTTCAGCTGGGGTTTCACAGCCGCCGCCGGCGAAGAAGCCCAGGAAGGTTGTAGAGGCGCCTACCCTCCCCAATGTTGCTCCTGACCGCCCTAGAGGTGGGAAGGGCAAGGGGAAGGGTAAGGGTAAGGCCTCAAAGGGCGGACAGAAGGGGCCGAAGCGTACCTGAGGGTACGAAAGCTCCCTTCATATCCGCCTGGACCGCGCCTGTGTGACAGGAACAGCGGTGCCAGTTATACCCGTCGTGCCTAGAACGAAATGGTTCTCTCTCTCTCTCGTTAAGAAAGAGTGGGGGGGGCGGACTGCGAGCCGGACAACCCCGTTAGACGTCGAGGCGTCTATGGTGGGTGGAAGGCTCATGCGTTTCGTCGAGGCCTGGCAAGGTGTGACGTCAGACAGTCTGGTCCTGGGATGGTTATCCCAGGGTTACATGCCGGAGTGGTGGGACTTTCCACCACAAAATCTGTCTTTGGCACCTGTCTGGACACCCGTACCAAGGGAGCCAGACAAGTTAGAAGCCGTTCAAAAGGAAGTGTCGGGTTTGCTTCTGAAGGGAGCAATAAAACCAGCAAATCGAAACACTCCAGGCTTCTATTCAAACATGTTCCTTGTCCCCAAGAGCACAGGGGGATGGAGACCCATACTCAATCTCAGGCCATTAAATTGGTTTAGCCATACGCCTCGGTTCCAGATGGAAATGCCGAGGTCGGTAATGCGGGATTGAGGAAAGGAATGTGGAGTGTATCGATCGATCTGAAAAATGCATATTTCCACATTCCTATGAATCGGAGTTGGCACAGGTTTCTGAGATTTGCGTTTCAGAATCAAGTATGGGAGTTTACAGTCCCCCGTTTGGCCTGTCGACAGCTCCGAGGGTTTTCACAAGAGTGGTCCTTGCGGTGACAGCGTTTCTCAGAAAAGAGAACGTGGCGCTACACACCTACATAGACGACTGGCTGCTTAAGGCAGACTCGGCAGCCAGGTTGAACGTGGATACTGCTCTGACTCTGAAGTTACTTTCAGATCTATGCTGCATAGTCAACGAGGAGAAATCCGAGTTGACGCCCACTCAACGTTTCGTTTATTTGGGGATGCGATTCGACCTTGAGGAGGGCAGGGTTTACCCATCAGAGCCCAGAGTGGTGTCTCTGTTAGCCATCCTCAAGAGTTTTCGAGTGGGAAACCACATTCAAGGCGAGGCGGTTCCTTCAGATGCTGGGCATGATGGTCTCCATGGAGCAGGTTATCCCGTACGATGCTCTAATGCGAAGGCCTATCCAGTTGTATCTGATGTCTCTGTGGAAACAGAGAACAGAACCCCTGTCAAAACTGTTGCCAGTTTTGGAGCCGATAATATCGGATCTTCTATGGTGGAAACAGCGTCAGAATCTCCTATTAGGGGTTTCGCTGCACCTACCCCGCCTCCAGCTGTCCGTCTACACGGATGCATCGCTGGAAGGGTGGGGTGCCTGCCTGGGAGAACCAGGTCTCGGGCACATGGACTCTCCCGGAGAGTCAGCTGCATATCAATCTGTTGGAAATGATGGCAGTGGAACTGGCGTTGGAAGAGTTCCTTCCGATGATCAGGGGCAGGGTGATATTGATACGGTCGGTCGATTCGACAGTAGTATCATATATAAATCACCAAGGCGGGACCAGGTCGCCCACTCTGTGTATCAGGGTGTGGCACTTGATTCAATGGTGCAGGAATTACTCGGTTGTTTTGAAAGCAGCTCGTATTCCTGGCCGATTGAACATTCTGGCGGATGCTTTGTCTCGCAGACAGAGAATCCTGCCAACAGAATGGTCCCTCAACCCTCCAGTTCTGCGACGGATCTTCGAGCATTGGGGCAAACCCAACGTGGACGATTACAGATCCAAATGCCGTCGATACAGACGCTCTGGCGATAAGCTGGAGAGGGATGCACGCTTACGCGTACCCACCCACCATTCTTCTACCGAAGGTTTTGGTGAAGGTCAGGGAGGAACCGTGTCTGGTCCTGCTAATAGCGCCGTATTGGCTGAGCAGGGCGTGGTTCACGGATCTTCTAGATCTGCTGGTGGAAAATCCTGTGCAGTTGCCCGAGATTCCGAACATAATCTCCCAGGCCAAGGGACGCTTCCTACACGAGTGTCCCGAAATGTTCAATGACTGCGTGGATGTTATCAAACAACGTTCCACGTCGGAAGGCTTTTCTCGACAGGCTGCTGATTTCATCGCGGCCGCGAGAAGGAGGTCAACCTTCAAGTCATATAACAACAAGGTTAACAGATTTGCAGACTGGTGTGAAGAAAAGGGTATTGATACCTTTCAATCCACTATCAGCAAATAGCAGACTTTCTCTGTGAGCTGTTCTTTTGAGGACTAGCTCCCGTCACAGTTGCTGGATACAAGTCAGCTTTGGCATCAGTTATCCCTTGTCTAGCCAACAGGGATAGTCCAGAGGTGGCCCAGTTAAATGTGATGTTGAAGGGAATGAGCAATCTCCGACCGAGACAACCGGTAGTCATTCCAGCCTGGAGTCTATCTTTAGTGCTTAATGTACTGGCCAAGCACCCTTTCGAACCGTTGCGTTCGGCTAGTCTAAAGCATTTGACTCTAAAGGCGGTCTTTCTATTGGCAGCTTCCTCAGCTAGAAGGCGCAGTGAGATCCATGCGCTTTCGGCAGAGAGGAACCGATTTATTGTTTCTGGAGAAGGTCTGCGTCTTCTGCCAAGAGCAGAGGTTATGTCAAAGAACCAATCTTTGAGATATCCCGGCAAACCGATCATTATACCGAAGTTAACTAGGTTTGATCGTGATGCCAGTGTCTGGTGCCCGGTCTGTGCTTTGACTAAGTACAAGAAACGGACTGACTCGTTACGGTCGAACGATAGACATCTGTGGATCTGCCATAAAAAGTCTTATGGCGCCGCATCCATGGATACTATCTCTCGTTGGGTGGTCGAATGCATTCAGACTACTCAGGAGATGGCGACTGGGCACCAGGTGCAAGGCGTAAGGGCAGACAATGTCAGAGGAATAGCCGCCTCGACCGCCCTTTACAATGGTGTTCCGTTATAGGACATCATGGCCGTTGCACAATGGCACTGTGAGTCCTCATTCACGGATTACTATATGAGGGATGTGTCAGACTCAGCCAATCCACTCGCTTTAGCTGTTTTGAAACGATAGTTAGTGACCACACTGCTTTTCACCCTTTTCTCACTTCGGTAAGAAAAGAACCTAAAGCAGGCATGGTCAGGCGAGAGGATGTCAACCAGATTGTGTCACTGATGGCCGAACCGGTGAATGGTTGGAGGCGGTACGTCTGAAGTCCAATTATCATAAGGTAATTCAATAGTGAGTTTTTTGTATTATGGATATGTATCATGTTCATTCATCTTATATATTCATGCTCATTCCCAGGCTAATACATGGAGTATGCAGGGAGCAGTTAACCCTCTTGGCATATTTGTGTTTTCAGGCGAGATACATGTTCGTTAGTTCTCTCCCTTTTCTTAGGAGGATAAAGGGGGGAGGACTGTGACGCGAATGTGATTCGGTTCCGTGAACTTGACGGTCCTTTTAGGTCTCCGTTAGTCAAGTTTGAAGTCTAAAATCTTTCTCCAAGGGGCAAAATTAGCATTTATGGCTTGCCCCTTCCCACCAGGTTACTGATCAAATCTGGTGTATATCAGAAGTAACAGAATGGTGAGTATTGATCGAAGGAGAATGCAGGAAATGTTAATTTCCCTTTCTCCGAGATCTAACAATACTCACCATTCTGTTACGGACCCAGCCTCCCAGCCCCACGGAGGCAAGCCATAGTTTTCTCTTGTTTGGTGGCTATGCAAACAATATGAGCTCTATGGTAAACGGGTACTCGGCAGTTGGGAGCCGAGTACCCGGTTCCCAGGAGTCGGTAAAGCTTTCTAAGTCTATAATCCTAGAGCCGCTGTCAGGGCCAGCTGTATATCAGAAGTAACAGAATGGTGAGTATTGTTAGATCTCGGAGAAAGGGAAATTGACATTTCCTGCAGTCCATGGTTTTGGCCACGGCCGAAGAAGACATACCCGGTCCATCGGTTGCATCGATTCGGACGGTGGTCTTGCCCGCTGCTCGGATTCAATCCATTGGACTGGATCCACGGTTCAAGGAGTTGCTCGAGGCTATTTATAGCAAGCATCTCTTGACCAAGAGCCAGCTCCCTGCGGTGTGGGCAAAGTGCCGGATTCCCAGATGGGAGTACGAGCGCAATCGTGTGCTACCAATGGTCACTGACGATGACCGTTGGGTTCTAGGGGTCCAGAGTGCTGGTGTGGGTTGTCCTGCTCAGGCGCTTGTGGACAGATCCCAGACACACAATGAGTCCTGTCCCTATGCGATGAGGGGTTGAGGGCAGTGATGAATGCTGTCAATCACTCTTATCGTTTACCTCAGTGGCGCTGTCTTGCATAAACGACGGCCTGGTGCTGTCGATGAATGCTTTGGCCAGGGTGCAAGCGCATGTTACGAAGTCCAGGAGGCAGATGGTCCTTGACCATATGCGTCCGGCTATGGCTGTCAGCGAGCGTTTGCTTGGAACGCTCCTGAATGGTCCTACAGTGGCATCTTTGGTGGCTAATCGTGGGCCATCTTAGAGGGCACAGAGTCGGTTAGCGGTTAACCTGCAGCTGGAGCTAGTACGTCAGGCGCGTGTGGTAGGGGCTGTGGCTAAACCGTTGACCGTTCAACCTTCCTCCAAGAAACAGAAGAAGCAGAAGAGCATGCTATTGCTGGGCCTTCGCAGCCGCCTGTGGCTAAGAAGGCGAGGAAGATTGTGGAGGCTCCTGCCCACCCCATTGGTGCTCCTAAGCTCCCTCGTATCTGCCTGGACCGCACCTGTGCGACAGGAACAGCGGTGCCAGTTAGACCAGTCAAGCCAAGGCCAAAAAGGTTCTCTCTTGTTAAGAGGGGGGAGGGCGGATCGCGAGCCAGACACACACACTAGGTGTCAATGCGTCTATGGTGGGTGGAAGGCTCATGCGTTTTGTCGAGGCTTGGCGAGGTGTGATGTCGGCCAGTCTGGTCCTGGGATGGATATCCCAGGGGTACATGCCAGAGTGGTGGGATTTTCCACGACAAAATCTGTCTGGCACCTGTCTGGACTCCCGTACCAAGGGAGCCATACAAGTTAGAAGCCATTCAAAACGAAGTGTCAGGCGTTTCAGAATCAGGGATGGGAGTTTGTAGTCGTCCCATTTGGCCTGTTGATAGCCCCAAGGGTTTTCACCAGAGTGGTCCTAGCGCTTACAGCGTTTCTCAGAAGAGAGAACGTGGCGCTTCACACCTACATACATGTAGACGATTGGCTTATCAAGGCAGACACGCCAGCCAGGTTATGAGTGGATACTGCTCTGACTCTGAAGTTACTTTCAGATCTAGGCTGGATAGTCAAGTGAGAGGAATCCGAGTTGACACCCACTCAACACTTCATTTATTTGGTGATGCGATTCGATCTCAAGGAAGGCAGGGTTTACCCGTCAGAGCCCAGAGTGGTGTCTCTGTTAGCCATCCTCGAGAGTTTAATTTGGAACCCACATTCAGGCGAGGAGGTTTCTTCAGATGCTGGGCATGATGGTCTCCATGGAGTAGGTAATCCTGTGCGCTGTTCTGATGTGAAGACCTATCCAGTTGTATCTGATGTCTCTGTGGAAACAGAGAACAGAACCCCTGTCAAAGCTGGTACCAGTTTTGGAGCCAATGATGTTGCATCTTGTATGGTGAAAGAAGCGTCAGAATCTCCTAGTAGGAGTTTTGCTTCACCTACCCCACCCCACCCGTCCGTGTACATGGATACATCGGTGCGAGGGGTGTGGGGGTGTGGGGAGGGTGCCTGCCTGGGAGAACACCAGGTTTCGGGCACATGGGCTCTCCAAGAGAGTCAGCTGCATATCAATGTGTTGGAAATGATGGCAGTGGAACTGGCATTAGAAAAGTTTCTTCCAAAAGTCAGGGGCAAGGTGATATTGATACGGTCGGACAATTCGACAGTAGTATCATACATAAATCGCCAAGGCGGGACCAGGTCACCCACACTGTGTATGAAGGTGTGGCACTTGATTCAATGGTGCAGGAATTACTCAGTTGTTTTGAAAGCAGCTCACATTCCTGGCCAATTGAACATTCTGGCGGATGCTTTGTCTTGCAGACAGAAGATTCTGCCGACAGAATGGTCTCTCAACCCTCCAGTTCTTCAAAGGAGCTTCGAGCATTGGGGCAAACCAAACGTGGACTTGTTCGCCACAAAGGAAAATGCTCAAATCATGACTTATGTCTCGCTGATTCCAGATCCAAATGCCGTCGAGACAGACGCTCTGGCGATAATCTGGAGAGGGATGCATGTTTACGCGTATCCACCCACCATTCTTCTGCCAAAGGTTTTGGTGAAGATCAGAAAGGAGCTGTGCCGGGTCTTGCTAATAGCGCTGTTTTGGCCCAGCAGGGCGTGGTTCACGGATCTTCTGGATCTGCTGGTGGACAATCCAGTGCAGCTGCCCGAGATTCCGAACATAATCTCCCAGGCCAAGGGCTGCTTCCTACACGAGCGGCCCGAGATGTTCAAATTTACTGCGTGGATGTTATCAAATAACGTTCCATGTCGGAAGGCTTTTCTCAACAGGCTGCGAGTTTCATCGCAGCCGCGAGGAGGTCAACCTTCGTCATATAACCAAAAGGTTAACAAATTTGCAGAGTGGTGTGAAGGAAAGGGTATTGATACCTTTCAATCCACTATTCAGCAAATAGCAGATTTTCTCTGTGAGCTGTTCTTTACAGGACTGGCTCCTGTCACAATTGCTGGATACAAGTCAGCCAACAGGGATAGTCCAGAGGTGGCCCAGTTGAATGTGATGGTGAAGGGAATGAGCAATCTCCGACTGAGACAACCGGTAGTCATTCCAGTCTGGAGTCTATCTTTGGTGCTTAATGTACTGGCCAAGCACCCTTTCTAACCTTTGGCTTCGGCTAGTCTAAAGCATCTGACTCTAAAGGACTCTATTGGCAGCTTCCTCAGCAAGAAGGCGCAGTGAGATCCATGCCTTTGAGCAGAGAGGGACCGATTTATAGTCTCTGGAGAGGGTCGGCGATTACTGCCAAGAGCAGAGTTTATGTCAAAGAATCAATCTTTGAAATATCCCGGCAAACCGATCATTATACCGAAACTAACAAGGTTTGATCGTGATGCCAGTGCCTGGTGTCCAGTCCATGCTTTGACCAAGTACAAAAGATGGACGGACTCTACGGTCAAATGATAGACATCTGTGGATCTGCCATAAGAAGCCATATGGCGCCGCATCCATGGATACTATCTCGTTGGGTAGTCGAATGTATTCAGACCACCCACGAGATTGCGACTGGGAACCAGTTACAATGTGCTAGGGCTCACGATGTTAGAGGAATAGCCGCCTCGACTGCCCTATTCAATGGTGTCCCATTAGAGGACATCATGGCCGTTGCACAATGGCACTGTGAATCCTCTCACGGATTACTATATGAGGGACATGTCAGACTCAGCCAATCCACTCACTTTAGCTGTTTTGAAACGATAGTTTGTGGCCACACTGCTCACCTCCTTTTGGTACTTTGAAAAGCAAAAGTAGTAAGAACAGACATGGTCAAGCGAAAGGATTTCAACCGCATGGGACACGTCTGGTCGAAAGTGTGTTGGTTGGTGGCAATCCATAATTCATGAGGTAATTAAAGTTTGACGGTTTTTTGTATTATGTTTATATATCATGATCATTCATCTTATATATTCATGTTCATTCCCAGGCTAATATGTGCAAAGAGCAGTTAACCCTCTTCGCATATTTGTGTTTTCAGGTGAGACGCATGTTCGTGAGTTCTCTCCTTTTTTCGGAGATATGGGGGGAACGGTTATGCGAAGGTGATTAGGTCCCAAACTTGTCGGTCCTTTTAGGTCTCTGTATGTCAAGTTTAAGTCTAAGTTCTTTCTCCAGGGGCAAAAGAGGCTATGTATGGCTTGCCCCTTCCCACCAGGTTACCGACTAAATCTGGTGTTATCAAAGCGTAATATAATGGTAAGTATTGATCGAAGGAGAATGAAGGAAATTTCAATTTCCCTTTCTCCGAGATCTAACAATACTTACCATTATATTACGGACGCTGCCTCCCAGCCCCACGGAGGCAAGCCATAGGTATTCTCTTGTTTGGTAGCTATGCAAACAATATGAGCCTCACTGGCAGACGGGTACCCATTTGTTGGGAGCCGGGTACCCTGTTCCAGGAGCCGGTAAAGCTTTCTAAATCTAGATTCCTAGAGCCAGCTAGCAACCTAGCTGTATTATCAAAGAATAATATAATGGTAAGTATTGTTAGATCTCGGAGAAAGGGAAATTGAAATTTCCTTCAGTCTACTGAATATTTTGAAACTGTTTAGCCATTTAATCACGCTGGACAAAAATGCCTTTTGCAGTGGTCTTTAGAAATGCCCATTTGCAGGCCAAGAGAAGAATAGTCTTCTCTTGGTCTGCACATCTACATTTTGATAAAAAAATTTAAGTTTTCTTGAACAAATTCAACGGTTAAAGGGTTAAATTTGAACAGCTTTCCATTATAGGTGTCTTGAAATTGAAACCCTGTCATTTCTTGAGATAAAATGTTAAAATGTGTGCTCTGCCAAATTGTGATCGAAAGCAAGATGCATGTGGTCATTGCTTTCTACTGGATTTTAATCACATCCAGTATACGACAGCTCACTAATACCCTATTTGCGATACATATAACTGGAAAAGGAAAAGCTGAATCTCTTAATAATGGGCTAACCAGTGGCATGACTGATGGCATGTATTAGAACGTAATGTTCCTGAGCCCACTCATTCAGTACTATTGAGGATTATATTTCAAGCTCTACAAATAGTAGAATTTCTCGTCATTATAATGAATTAATAACGTCGCCTTTCTCTTTAGGATATGAACCACTTTTATGCCCAATACGCTTCCATTGATCCATATCTGAAGAAGAAAGACGTTAAGGAATCTGACATGGGAAAAGTGGCATATCTTCAGAGCATCGAGGATCGGTCAAAACTGGTGAGTTCCTTTGTCTAGCTACACATAATGGACCACTCCAGTTTATCCATCCATCATATCACGTCATAATGAACTATGTGACATGTAGAATGATGTCATAATTAATGACATGAATGACGTAGATAAGTATAATTGAAGACGAATTAAGCGTTGTTGTACGAATTGTGTGTCTTTAGTACTATTTAACAAACATCCGCTTGAATATTTTGAAACTAATTTGACAGCCATACATGTAGGCAGCCATAGGGCATAGGCAGCAACAACACCCTGTCAAATTAGTTTCATAATATTGAACAGCTTACCTGTAGTTTTCTGGAAATTATCGATCCCAACACAGGTGAAGCGTTGGTGGAGCTTTAAAACTAGGGACAGGCGGGACAGCTAAAACTGTAGAAGTCCATTGTCAATCCTTGTACCCATTTAGAGTTGCCTAATTATGCTTGTATCAAGATCTGCTTGTTACATGTATGATCAGCTCATTGCATAGAGCCCAGAAATAGCTCTTTAAATATATGTACATTTATACCCTGTGAGCAATGGTAACAAGATCCCTGTTCAAAATACATGTATCAATAACCATAATCCTAATGTCCATTTGCTTAACATGGAGATATATTGGTGACTACGTGTAGGCGCGGAGTTGGAAAGTGTTCAAATAGCTCAAAATAAATCTGTATGTACATTCTACTAACTGAATCAGGCCACCCATGCACCAATCTCAGTCTTTCTCAGCAACTTTTTGCAATGTAATACAGTTTATTCCATAAATTCGTGATTAGTTAACGTGTGTATAGCAGTCTGATCCATAAATATAAATGTATCTACAGTACATGTACTCATTAATTATTAGCTCACCTGGCGTGAAATGCCAAGCGAGCTTATCCCATGGCGATCCTTCATCTATCGCCCATACATCTGTCGTCAATCTTTACTTTAAACCTCTTCTGAAGAGCCAATTGGGCTAATTTGCAACCAGATTTATTGCATCCTTGGGTCATAGTAATTCAAGATTCTTCAAAATGCTCTTGAATTTAGCAGTATTTTTTGAAACTATTAAAAGAAATCTCCAAAACTGCTTGACCAATTGATTTTTCAAACCAATCATATCACGTTGGGCTTTTGAATGTACTCTCTCTCTCTCTCTCTCTCTCTCTCTCTCTCTCTCTCTCTCTCTCTCTCTCTCTCTCTCTCTCTCTCTCTCTCTCTCTCTGCATAAACATGCCTTTCAAGCACCATGTGTTGTTGCCTAAACCCCGGGTTATCCAGTTCTTGGTAAGGCGTGGTCGAGAATATAGAAAATTTCCCCTTTTTCCCTAGTTAGTGCCTATAACATGCAGATGAAGAGAAACATCTCTTTGATAACTTGCCAGTGCTGACAGACCAGTTGGCATTTATATGTACTGAGTCTGTCTGATTCCATTACTGCCATTATTTTATCTTTGTCAGCAATGAAGATTTTCAAATTCAATGTAGAAGATCAATATTTTAAACCAGATTTACCGTTGATGCAAATACTAATTTAAAATGTTAATTTTTTTGCAGGATGGCTTGTATGAGTGCATTTTATGTGCGTGTTGTAGTAGCTCCTGTCCAAGTTATTGGTGGAATAGTGACAAATATCTTGGGCCAGCAGTTCTCCTACAAGCTTACAGGTAAAGTTAGGTTCAATACATGTAACAATATCCTGAGATTTGATGTTGTAGTCCTGCCCACTTCGTTATGAAATTGCCAATGTCTTTTGAAGAAGCCTATCAAAAATGACAATTAACTGGTATATGCCTAGCTATTTGTTGCTGGATGATGTCTTGAAAATAAGCTTTTTGCACAGACAATGTCAAGGGTCCGCAGAATCTTTATAGGTCCATTGTCAGGGAGAGATGTACATACATGTATCCCTTAACACTTTAATGACTAGATTTGTTCAAAAAATTAAAATATTTACTTATTGAATGTCCATTTGCAGGCCAAGAGAAGACTATTTTTGAAAAGTTTACCACTGGAATGACTGGCTTGGTTAAAAATAGTCTTCTCTTGACCTACAAATGGACATTTCTCAAGACCTCTGCAGAGGCCGGCCTTGGCCAGGTTCGTCCTGAAAGGATTAACTCCTTAACCCTCAAATTTGTTCAAGAAAGTTTAAATTTTCTCATTGAAAATGTCCATTTGCAGAGCAAAAGAAGAATATTTGTGAAAATTTATCACTGGAATGACTGGCTCGGTTATTGAGCTAGTCATTCAAGTGATAAATTTTCAAAAATAGCCTTCTCTTGCTCTGCAAATGGACATTTCCGAGGAGCACTGCAGATGACATTTTTGGCTGGTTTGAGTTTTAAAGGACTGATTCTTTGACTAATCATTAACCTGGAATGAGTTAAAATTCCATCATTTCAATATCAAGATACTGTGTACCTGTACAAATACATGTATACAGGAATTTCATCACATGTAGAGCTGTGGCTTTCTAACTTAGTTAGATGGGCAGACATCTTTAGGAAAAATCTGCTCATACCAGAATGTAAGTCAGCGTGGGCTTCTTTTTGAAGATTACAGGTATAGATAGTGTATTCTTATAGATATGGAGCACCATCTCGCTCTGAGGCCAATGATATCACTGTAATGACTTGCAACTTAGGTCAGTTTCACCTGTAACATTTGATAATACTAGCCAAAATTCAATAAACATATTGATTTTATGAAAGTAAATAACGGTATAACATTTGTCAGCAAACAATTGGTCCACCTGTTTTTCCAATTGGAAATGTCTTTACATGTACTTTCTTCTGATGACTTGTTTATGTTGATCGATAGGTGGATGATCGACTCCAGAGATGATTATCTGCTGGAGAGAGTGGCAGAGATGGATGATAAATACTCAGCTTTCAGGTGTCATACGATCATGAACTGTGTCAAGACATGTCCAAAGGTAGGTTATTTCTCAGGTGTCATATAATCATGAACTGTCTCGAGACGTGTCCAAAGCCAGGTTATTTCTCAGGTGTCATATGATCATGAACTGTGTCAGACATGTCCAAAGGTAGGTTATTTCTCAGGTGTCATATAATTATAAACTGTCAAGACATGTCCAAAGGTATGTCATTTCTCAGGTGTCATAATCATGAACTGTGTCAACACATGTCCAAAGGTACGTCATTTCTAGGTGTCATATAATTATAAACTGTGTCAAGACATGTCCAAAGGTACGTCATTTCTCAGGTGTCATATAATCATGAACTGTGTCAAGACATGTCTAAAGGTAAGCTGTTTCTCAGGTGTCCTATAATCATGAACTGTGTCAAGACATGTCCAAAGGTACGTCATTTCTCAGCTGTCATACGATCATGAACTGTGTCAAGCCATGTCCAAAGGTAAGCCATTTCTCAGGTGTCATATGATAATGAACTGTGTCAAGACATGCCCCCAAGGTACATCATTCATTTCTCATGTGTCGCACGATCATGAATTGTAAAAACATTGTGCAAGGTGAGGCCATTTCTCATGTTTCATGTAACCACTGTCATGTGCTGTGTTGGAACCTGCAAAGGTAATCATTTCTCAGGTGTAGCAATTCTTGAAATTAACCAATTAGTTTCGTGGACTTTAAAAACTATAGTTTTATTGAAAGAGCTTGGCCATTACATTGTTAATTGATACACATAGTATTTTGAGCACTGAGTCGCTGTTGTCACAATAAAATTTAAATAATAAATGTGCGGTACAGCTCAGAGTTAGCTTAACATAAAATGCGTCTGCAACGCATGCATGACGCGTACATAGCGGCTCTATTTTAAAATAATGGATGCATCACTTTCCCGTTGTGAACGGTAAAACAACGCGGTGTGAAAGTAAAACAAATGGGTTGGAAACAGTTTGACAATGCGTCAGAACTTATTACACAACGCATTTATGATATTGGCTAGACAAGTCGTTTGAAATCTGATAACGTGAAACGTGTTCATAATTACGCCGCGCTGGTATAATGACATTATGCGAGTCGACCAAGAAGGGCAACCGATTACTCGGGCATACACAGATTATGCAATTATATTTTGCCATGGTCCCGTAAAATTTCGCGAAATTCCTGCGAAAAATCAGTTCCATCGCATTAGTATAAGGGATAATAGAGCAAGTTCGAGTTTCAGACATTTTTGCCCGCTTTCGACTTATGAAATACAAAATATATTATTTTTCCGCACTTTTTTCGCAGTCTTTCAAGTTATTATACTGAGAACTGCTACATTGCTTTGTTATGAGACGTTACAGACCAAGTTGGAGTTTCAGGCATATGCGTAAATCTTTGATGGAGTTATGCCCCCTTTCGACTTAAGAAATACGACAAATATCAACTTTCCGCACTTTATTGTACTCCTTCAAGATATTTAAGTGAAAATCAGTGCATCGCTTTAGTGTAAGGAGTTACAGAGCAAGTTCGAGTTTCAGACATTTTCGTCAATTTTTCATGGAATTATGCCCCATTCTACTTATGCAATACGAAAAATATTAGTTTTCCGCACCTTTTTCGCAGTCTTTCAAGATATTATACTGAGAATTGCTACTCCTTCAAGATGTTTAATCGTTGTATCGCTTTAGTGTAAGGCATTACAGAGCAAGTTCGAGTTTCAGACATTTTCATCAATTTTTCATTGAGTTATGCCCCCTTTCGACATGAAATATGAAAAATATTAGTTTTCCGCCCTTTTTCTCGCAGTCTTTTTAGATATTCAACTGAGAATTGGTACATTACTTTATTATGAGAAACTACAGACCAAGTTCGGATTTCAGGCGTTTGCGTAATTTTTTGATGGGAGTTATGTCTCCTTTCGGCTTATGAAATACAAACATATCAGCTTTCAAGACTTTTTCCTTCTCCTTCACCATATATAACTGAGACTTGGTTTATTGCTATGTTATGAGAAGTTACAGATCAAGTTCGTGCTTCAGCTAATGAAATTTTTGACTCAATCTCTAAAGATTTATATCACCAGGTAGGAGACATGTATTGCAAAGCAATACTTACAGAATGCTTGTTTTAAATGCATAAAAAAAATTAACTAGATGCGTTGTGAATGCATTGTGTTTTTAAAACCGATGCGGGGGAAACGGGTCTTCAACGCATCATGCACACATTTCAGACCCGTTCGTACGTTAAGTTAACTGCGCTGTACTGTAAGTTCAATTTAGAAGTGCATATGGCTTTAATTGGGTTGATGCCTACTGACTGTCACAGATTGACACAGATGAATCAGCACCAGAACCTGACTGAATGTAATATCCAATTTGATTTGTACTCAGTCATATCAAAAATGTGTTAGAAATGTTAAGCGCATTTGTCATCCGTGGTCAACACCGGCATGACATACAAAATTCCGGCAGATTTGAAACCTGTCTTTCTTCATTCTTATGCACATTTAACCATTTAACAATTAACCCTTAGCGCGCTGATGTCAATATTCTATCTTTTACAGTGTCAATAGCAAATAAACTAGTGTAGCTTTTTCAACAATTTTGATGGAAGATGTTGCTGTCTACGATAGCACCATCTTCCACCAAATTTGTTGAAATATGAACACAAGTTTATCTTTTAGTTTAATTTGAAAATGTAAAATTTTGACATCAGAGTGGTAAGGGTTAAGAGTGCCAAAACGACTTCTACAGTTATGGCAGTTGTGTTGAGAAGTCAATTTGCAAACTAAGAGAAGACTATTTTTAAAAAATTTACCACTAATGACAGGCTCGTTAACCGAACCAGTAATTTCAGTGGTAAATTTTCGAGAATGATCATCTCAAGAATAATCCTCTCTTGATCAGAAAATGTACATTTTCTATGAGAAAATTGGAAATATTTAAACAAATTTGAGTGTTAACCGGTTACAGTGAAATTATTCCTGATCTGTACCGTGTCAAAAGTGTGTCAAATGTCCATTGATAAGACACCTTCATGTAGTTCTATTTATATTCTAATTTCAGAGTTTGAATCCAGCTGTGGCAATATCAGAGGTGAAGAAGCTGATCGTTATGGCAGGAGCTGGACAACTTAAAGCAAACGCATAACGTGACAGCATTACGCACTAAACAAGCAGTGATGCTTCTCTAGACTACATTTAAAATGGACACTAAGTGCTACGTCTTCAAGGAAGCTGTTTTCATGGTTAATTAATTTCGGCGACATTAATTTTGCAATCGCATGTATATAAAGTCAAAGCCCTATTAATCCTTGAAGTGGTGTTGCGGGATGGATATTTGCAGGGCAAGAGACTACTTATGAAAATTTACCATTGGAATGACCGAGTCAGTCGTTCCAGTGGTAAATTTTCCAAAAATAGTCTTCTCTTGCCCTGTAAATGGCCAATCAAAAGGGAAATATTTAGATTTTTTTCTCGACCAAATTTGACCATCATTAAAGGGTTAAGCAAAATGTCACATAGCCCTTTAATGACTCAATCTGTTTTTAAAAAGATCAAAATATTTACTTACTAAATGTACATTTGCAGGCCAAGAGAAGACTATTTTTGAACATTTACCACTGGAATGACTGACTTTGATAACTGAGCCACTCATTCCAGTGGTAAATTTTCAAAAATAGTCTTCTCTTGGCCTGCAAATGGACATTCCTGAAAACCAATGCAGAGGCCGATTTGGCCGGCTTCATCATGAAAGGGTTAAATCCGATCAAGTCGACCACAAAAAGCTTATGCAGCGGACTTGCTGTGTTGTCCGCTGAAAGACTGATTCAGTCCCCAGTGATAAGTTTTCAAAAAATTTGTCTGACCTTCGTAATGACATTTTATTAGAACATTTATATTCTCTTAGCTTTGAAATATGCAGCAGCTTGGGTGTATGGTTGTTTTGAAATGACAAAAACTCAAATTTTAGGATAAAAGTCTATACATGGGCCCATATAACTCATGTAGAAGATGTATAAAATATTTCTAAGTTGACAAATTGTTTTTTAAGATGCTAAATATAAGAGATCGTTGATGACTGTCTTAATGTTTCATTAAGTATTTATCAAATTGTGTGTATTTAAAGGTGATCAATTTGAATTAATTTACTTCTACATGTAGTACAACATACAATATACATACTGTAGGTATTTATTCAAGTAGTATAGTGAGGCTTTTGATGTGTGGAATATTGCGATCAGGAGTCGAAATATGACCGTTTTCCATTGAATGTAAAAAATGGCTGGTGCATGTACATTTGTAATCCTGGGTGCACAGGGTCCATACGTATACATGCTTTTATGGCTGGTATGCTGTATTGTCAATTTATGTACATGTGCATATTTTGATGGAAATGTGCACATAGAACAATGTTCTTATTTCTACTCTTGCAGGCCTGATGTAGGATAATTTCAGAGAAATCGTTGACCCTTTAATGGCTAAATTTGGTCAAGAAAATAACAATATTTAAATATTTGTTTATTGAATGTCTATTTTCGGGCTAAGAGAAGAGTATTTTAAAAAATTTATCACTGGAATGACTGGCTCTATAACAGAGCCAGTCATTTCAGTGATACATTTTCAAAAATAGTCTTGGGCTACAAATGGACATTCCTCAAGACCACTGCAGAGGCCGGTTTTGGCCGGCTTGCCCATTAAAGGGTTACGGATTGATTTTGTGTCTGAAATAAATGTGATCATAATCATTTCTTGATTCATTTATCAATCAAGAATTATATGTGAGTAGATGCAATCGATCACACATTTCTATGATCCTGAAATTCTAACTTCCCTCTAAAAGTTATCCGTATCATTCATATATTACATACATATATTTGTTGTTTTGTTGTATAACTAAAATAGCTTGGACAATACTTGAGAATTTTACAAAGTATGAGAGATCAACCACTGCTAATGTATAGCAGCTACACATCGTTGATAAAAATTAAACTGAAAGTACACAGAATGAATATGGATACCTGACCATAGAGACATGAGCTTGCAGGCAGAAACAACATTAAGTAAACATATACATGTAATATCTAGATCCTGTTTTGGAGTTTGACCCAGTTCTGCATAAAACGAAAAAGCATGTTGAAACCCATTCGTATCTCGCGAGATTTCCTTCGATACGAGATCGAGAAAAGTGTCTCGCATGTATCTCGTAGCCATTGGCATAGTGATTTCCACCAGAATATGGTGGCAGAAAGAATTAAAACGTAAAAGGACACGCGGGCTACTCTCTTCATACCAGACAATATTGATTCATGCAAAGCGAGATGATATAAAGCCTATAGTAGTATATATGACAAGTAGTTAACAGAAAAATAGTCCCTCTAAATTCATCGTTAAATTCAAATCTTTTCAAATCTGTCGCGCACAAAATGAGGTCAGGAATTTGCTGACGTTTCGTTGATGCTGATATCGCACGAACCACTAGATGGATCAAGTCGATTTTAATGTCTATATTAAGCTAGTCAGGCCGCGAAATTTGGCATAACCAAACCAATAGTTCCTGTGTTGGTTACGCAAAATCGTAAAGTGCAGACCGAAAATTAGTTTACGTGAACATGAGCTCTTGATTTATTTTCAAGTGGAAAAATAGTCAAACTCATGTTCAGTTTGCATCATAGACTAACAAGGCATATAATAACCTGGAAAATCATCTTGCTGTATATATTACTCTCTGAAAGTAAATATTAAGTAGCCAACCAATGAGTTTATGCAAATGACTGGCACCTATCTGAACTATTGGTTACGTGAAAGAAATACCTGTAACCTATTTACGCAGGTTTTCCAAATTTCATGGCCTTCTAGTGATATAGAGGTTAAGATGATACCAAAATCAACAATATCCACAGGGTTCCTTTTACAGTCCTCTACAGAGATAGACTGGATCCAGATCTGTCTGGTCTCCGAAGTGGAGTCTGTGTAACAGTGTAGGCATTATGATGGCGCAATAAGATGGCCGGTCATTACATTAAAATTGTATTCTCGAAGAAACCACGCCTAATTTTAGATTGGTTGAAACCATGACAACAGAAATATCTGGGTCAGAAGGATTAAACATGTTTGTTTTGTACAAATGCTGATGGAAGTGGTTATCTAATTTAACCCTTTAACACTCATATCAGCCAATTATGGCTTCTGCAGTGGTCTTGAGAAATGTCCATTTGCAGATCATGAGAAGACTTTTTGAAAATTTACCACTAGAATGACTGGCTCGAAAACCGAGCCAGTCATTCCAGTGGTAAATTTTCAAAAATAGTCTTCACTTGGTCTGCAAATAGACATTTTCTATGAGAAAATTGAAATTTTCTTAAATAACTTCGATGGTTAAAGGGTTAATAGTCGCTATAGATTGATTTAACTGTAGTTATGCACTGTGATGCAAACCCGTAGTAAATTACTATGTGCTCAAATAGAAGTCTCTGTCGTGTCTGTATATTGTTGGAGAAAGCAGACGGCAATTAAATAAAAAAATATTGTTTATGAAAACAGTTTTTGTATTTGTTTATGATGGTCATTGTTAGCTCACCTGGCCATAGCTTATGCCATGCCGACCGTCCGTCTGTCTGTCCATCCACTTTTGCTTTAAACTGTATCTCCTTAACGGCTTGCCGGATTTCGACCAAATTTGACTAGAATGGTCCTATGGGGGTAGCCTCTAGAACATCTATTCAGGTTTTTGATATTTCAAATTTCGGGGTAGAAAAAGATTTTGTTGCAAATTTACCGGAAAGTGTCAAAATGTATCCTTAGTTTCTTTGCAGATTTCAATCAAATCTGGCTAGAACAATCATACGGAGGTAGGCTCTAGAACTTCTATTCATATTTTTTATATTTCCATTTTTGTGTGTAAAAAATGTGGATTCTATTTAAAATTTGCCGGAAATTGTCAAATTGCTTTAAAATGCTACTCATCCTTAGTTTCTTGGCAGATTTCAACCAAATCTGACTAGAACGATCATATGAAGGTAGGCTCTAGACTTTCTCTTCAGGTTTTTTATATTTAAAATTTTGAGGTAAAAAACTTTGTTTAAAATTTACCGAAAAGTGTCAAAACGCATCTCCTCATTAATTTCTTAACAGATTTCAACCAAATTTGGCTAGAAAGGTCCTACCGACATAGGCTCTAGAATATCTATTTAGATTTTTGATATTTTAATTTTTTGTGTAAAAAACTTAGATTTTGTGCAAAATTTACCGAAAACTGTCAAAACGCATCTTGGTTTCTTGATAGATTTCAACCAAATTTGGTGAGAAGGATCCTCTGGAGGTCGGCTCTAGTTTAAAATGTCTAAAAATCCCGAAACTGCTTGGGGGATTGATTCAAAACTCATGAAATATCATCTAGTTCCAGTGGTCATCTCATTTTGTTCAAATATGTCAGTGGCCAATGAGTCCAGGTGAGCGATACAGGCCCCTTGGGCCTCTTGTCCTATTTACAAGTGTGTGTTGAATTAGACTGTCCACTGCGTTGGGTGATCTCACTGTTCATACAATTATCCTAATGATTTGAGATTTCACCACATGAGAATTCTAAATATCTAACTAATTTTAACAGTAATGATCAACAACTTGGATTAGAACTAGGTCTTGCTTAAGAAATAATTACAAATATGGCGGTCGTGTTTTGATTTTCTAATCACCGAAAACATAGGGAATTATTTTCTGAAATGGGGAAAAAACCTAAATATTAGACGTCACATGATGGAGCATAGGCCAATATTCCAATAGTCTCAGATATGGAATGCGACATCAGATTGCTGTGACATATGCTCATGTTGACTATTGGCCCCAACCAAAACACACGATCGGAGATGGTGGGAAAAAATGCACAATTTAGAGATCAGAAGTTTTAAGCTGTGGTCAGGTCGAGCTTGCACTGCCACTCAACTAGTCGCTGCTTGATTTTCCAGCAACTATCGGCAACTCCCAGCGACCGATTTAGTCTCTGACAGGTTTGACCTGAGCGTACCTGCGATCACTACAGTCGATCGCCGTCAATCGCCATCCAAAAAATCTAATCGCTGGAGTAGAGCCTGTTCTACTTCTACCATCGGTTGCCGTCAATCGCAGGCCAGTTAATATCGACATGAGTGTAATTATGATTGTCGGCTGTAGCCAATCAGTACACAAAAACCTGATGCATAACTGTCAGTCATTATACTGGTAAATTTTCAAAAATCGTATTTCTGCCCAGCAAATGATAAAATTAAACAAAAGTGCATATTTAAAGGGTTACTTACTTAAAGCAATGTTGGAAGATTATTTAATTCAAGCTACCACAGTCTCATAATTCATGAATCAGATCTGTCAATCAAGCATCTGAAGACACAATCACATGACGTAACATCAAATGATGCTACTATAAAATGAGGTCACTAAAGGTTTGACTTTTGTAGACGTAGTTTGATTGTGCAGTCTTCGCATAATATATGTACTATCTCTGTAAGGAAAATCAAACTATTTTAGTAGATAACTTTTAGATCCGGAATGGGTCTCTAATGGATGGTCAGGTTCTTGTTCTTTTTACTACTCATTCAGTTTTCATCCAATCGCGCTGAAATGTCAAACAATTATTCTAGGGATATGTACCCACATCTGTAAGAGAGCCCGATTTTTTATTCACTTCCCTGCTTGTTAGCTCACCTGGCCAGAATGGCCAAGTGAGCTTATGCCATGGCAACCGTCCGGTGTCCGTCCATCCGTCTGTCTGTCCGTCAACTTTTTCCTTTAAACGACTTCTCAAGAACCACTAGGCCGATATAAGTTATCTTTGGCAGGAAGTATCCTTAGGGCATAGGGAGCCAAGTTTGTTGAAACGAAGCCGATCGGCCAATTTGGATTTCGGCCGATTTTAGGAAATGTCTAAAACTATCCGATACCGCTTGGTGGATCGAAGCAAATCCCATGAAAGATGATCTAGGGCAAGAGCTGAACCAAGTTTGTTCAAGGGAACTTGATTGGCCAAATTGTTCAGCGGCCATTTTGGTTGACCTAGTTTTAGCGAAAACGACTTCTCCAGAACCGCTGAAGGGATCAGGCCGAAATTTGGCAGATATGGTTAGGGCCTAAAGGCCATTAAAGTTTGTTCAAGGGAAGTTAATCCGTCAAAAAACATGATGCAGTCGACCAATCAAAATACAGCATGTTTGGCGGCCATATTGGATTTTTTTATTTGATGGATTTTGAGGCTGAAATTGGTTTTATATATGTTTGTTGGGTATTCTGATCACAAATTTGCAATTTTCAAAGCTGTCGGATAAACGGTTTGGTGGCCATCTTGGATCATTTTCCCGCCAAAAGCTCCCATACTAAAGCAATGGGAAATTTAAAATGTCTACTTTTCGAGAACTTATGGGACGATTTCAATTATATTTGGCAGGAGGCATCCTTACGTTGTAGAGATTCAAATTTGTTCAAACAAAGCCGATCGGCCAATTTGGCCGGTGGCCATCTTGATTTTTGGCCGATTTTTGGAAACGTCTAAAAATCTTCTCCGAAACCGCTTGGTGGATTGAAACAAAGCCCATGAAATATGATCTAGGGCAAGAGCTGAACCAAGTTTGTTCAAGGGAACTTGATTGGTCAAATGGTTCGGCAGCCATTTTGGTTGATCTAGTTTTAGCGAAAACGACTTCTTCAGAACCGCGGAAGGGATCGGGCCGAAATTTAGCAGATATGATTAGGGACTAAGGGCCATTAAACGTTGTTCAAGGGAAGTTGATCCGTAAAAAAACATGGCCTCCGTGGGCCAATCAAAACATAGTGTGTCTGGCAGCCATATTGTTTTTTTTATTTGATGAAATTTGAGGCTGGAATTGGTTTTATATGTGCTTTTGGGTATTCTGATCTCAAATTTGCAATTTTCGAAACTCGATAAACGGTTTGGTGGCCATCTTGGATCATTTTCCTGTCAAAAGCTCCCATACTAAAGCAAGGGGAAATTTAAAATGTCTTCTAGAACTACTAGACCGATTTCAATTATATTTGGCAGGAAGCATCCTTAGGTTGTAGCGATTCAAGTTTGTTCAAACGAAGCGAATCAGCCTATTTGTCCGGTGGCCATCTTGAATATGGCCGATTTTTTAGAAATGTCTAAAAATCTTCGCCAAAACTGAGCGATTGATTCAAGTCATAAAATATCATTTAGGGCACGAGCTGAACCAAGTTTGTTCAAGGGAACTTGATTTGCCAAATGGTTGGGCGGCCATCTTGGACGGCCTGGTTTTCATGAAAGCAACTTCGTCACCAGAGCCACTAAACGCATGGGCCGAAATTTTGGAGATATGATATTGATGATTAAGCGCCATTAAAGTTTGTTCAAGAGAAGTTGATACATAAAGAAACATGGCCTCTGTTTTCTTGTTACAAGTCTGCTCAACTCTAATGTTAATGACCATTCTAGTTGAGATGCCTATGGTCCAGGTGAGCGATATAGGCCCCATGGGCCGCTTGTTGACAATCGTTCTGACATGTCTTCATGACTAATCATATGTTTGCTAGTTTTGCTAAGAGATGCTATATGATGTGTATGATGATGTCATAATCAATGACATCATGAAGGATGTAGATAAGTTTGTCATGAACACTTAATTGTTGATGGACTAAACGTTTTACGAGTTGTATGTACTATTTAATAAAGATGCTCTTGAATATTTTGAAACTAATTTGACTGGGCGCTGTTATTGCCATAGGCAGCAACAACACCCGGTCAAATTAATTTCAAAATATTCAACAGTTTACCTGTATAGGTCTCTGGAAATTGATAGTCAGGGAGTTCAGGGATCGATCGATTCCAACACAGGTGAAGTGTGGTTGGAGTTTATCTAAAGATGGGTGAGGCATGGCTAAAACTGGATCCCTCCATAGTCATGACTCATGTATGTGTGCTGTAACTTGTGTTCTACTGAAGGAATCTCCATCAAAACTGACTGATGTTCATGAGTCCCGATGGGGTGCCCCACTTAGGGTAAAAACATTAAGGTCATCATTATGGTAAATAAATGTCTTAACAAATCATAGTGAATGGATCTTGACCAAACTTGTATTGTTGGTTGCCATTGGTGTTTCGAAGAAGTATGTGGATTTTAAGTTCGTAGGTTAAGGTACACTAAAAGGGTGGAATGTATTTCCTTTGCGATTTTTGTGATTCTTTTTTTCAAATAAAGCCCAAAGTTGTAGATTCATAATCTAGAATCCCTGTTTGTGTGTTAGAATTTTAATAATATCAAATCAATCATTTACAGACAGAGAATCAAACAGATACAAATGTCTTCTAACTCTCTATAAAAACAACACCATTTTCTACAAGTAGATACTGGAGTTGCATAACATCTTTTCGATGACGCAAAATGAGTTGATTAGTCGAGATCAACGATTAGAGTAAATGACGTTATCATTAAAAGAATTTTCTTACATAGACAGATTACATAGCATTTATTGATCCATTCCATATCATTTTATATCCAAATAGTGTAAAACAGTCGTGTGCTAGCTAGGTATGTTGAAAGCAATGTATTACAACGTGTACACTGCTACATGATCCACATATTTACCAGCCACTTTGCTTAGCATCGATTACATATGTAACTTTCTGGTTTTTTTTGGACATAATGTGAAATATAATAGTAATTTATATAAAGTATGATGCTGAATATCAATGAAATACTGAGAAGGTGCAATCGACCAATGCAAAAAAATGTGTGACATAGTTTTTTAACCCCTCTTGTGTCGTCAACGTAACCTTTTAATCGTCAAACCCAGCAGCTCAATGTTAATGAATGTCCATTTTAAAGTCAAGAGAAGACTATTTTTTTGAAAATTTACTACTGAAATGACTGGTTCGGTAACCGAGCCAGACATTTCAGTGGTAAATTAAAAAAAATAACCTTGGTTTGCAAATGAGAAGACAAACATTTAGAAATGGAAGCACTGGAAGAATCCAGTTTCCAGTCCAGAATCTCTAACTAAGCTCAACCTTTGCCCGTGTTGGGATCGATCGATCCCTGCACTCTTAATCTCAAATTCCAGAAACCTATACAAGTAAGCTGTTGAAAATTTTGAAACTAATTTAACCGGTTGCTGTTGCTACCTATGGCAGCAACAGCACCCAGTCAAATTAGTTTCAAAATATTCTACTGATAATCTACAGAATGTTTATTAAATAGTAAAGACATTCAACTTGACGGACTATTAAGCGTTTAAGATGGACTAAATCGCACAGCGTTTTAATTGATTATGGCGGTGGCCTACATGTGACGTAGTTGATTATGGCTTCATATGATAGACTGAGAAACCGAATTCATCAATTGCCATCGTGATAAAAGTTCTCCGCAGTATGTTTCCAATTAATGATATAAGTTTTCTTATTTCAAAGGTAAATTGCATTCCTATCCCCATTTGAATCCTCTCCAGTTCTGCCAATGGATGAGCACCTACAAAATGTAACAGAAATACTGTGGTTTCATTGCTTCATGGATTAAGCTACATAACGTTCATGTTAGACTGCATTTGTGAAAACGATAAGACCGAAAATAACTTCACATTTCCCCTCGTCTCATAAGGTTTGAAATACTATATATCACATAAGACTAATTAATACTTAACCGATTAAGTGTTTGGTTTAAACTCTATTTATTGTTCATTCTATGCTATGAATATATCCCATCATAATAAATATAATTTTAAATATTTTCCAATATTTACTCGCGCTCCATAATTAGTCCAGTAGAAATCAACAGACATATAGGCTAACCCGGACATTTTGTATAACAGACGATTTTGTGTTCCAAACACCTTTTCTGACTGTCCAGAGTCCACACAAGAAATTCTAAAAAATTCCCACTTGGGGAAACCTGATTTTTAACCCTTTGAAGTTAGGGAACGAAATGCGAAAAATATTTAGCATAAATAGGTAATCTGTTGAGAATGTTATAAAATTAGACCTACTGACAATTGCTATTGTCAATTGTGTATATGACAACAGATCCCAGTCAAATAACCTGTAAGACATACTAATGTAAATTAAAATTAATCAGTAAAACCTGTCTATAACAATCATATATGATTTGATACATGAGTGTGAATTCCAGAACATGGTAAATCAATGTATGGCCAGGTTTTTTTTAAAGATCTGATGGAGAGAGTTACACATATGGACAGCATGTTGATCGCAACTATGCAGTCAATGATATAAATATTCCTAACGCTATTATTCTTACTATTACAATAATATATAGTCCGGGGTAAATTTAGAAAATGTTACTTGAAGTAAGTTAAGTCGATTCAATTATAAAACGATAAATATATAGAGTCAAAATCACATTGTTCATGCTAATTAGTTTGCATTAAATTTATAGTTTATCAAGTGATCTTGATGATGAGATACTTTAAACTGTACAACACTTACCAAAACACAGGTTTTTGGAGTCAAAATACATATTACCTGGTTATTGGTCATCGCCTTGGCGGCCATTTTGAATTTCCTCGAAAAAACATATTTCCCCATGTGTGAATTTTGGAGAATTTTTCTGGGATGTATTTTGGGCCACACCGAAGTGATTAAAACAAAAATTGTCTGTTATACAAAATGTCCGGGTCCATGTCAATTTTTACTGTACTAAATGGGAAGAGGGTATTGCGATCGTGTACGCGTACCTGCGAGCAATATTACGTGGTTGTTTGTGTGCGTGGGTTTGGGTGTGGTGAGCTCTTTCAATGTGACAAAAACGGGAGGGAGGGGTTTTGTAATCTTTGATCGCTCTTGTGTTGCATGTTTTGGTATCAGTTTTAGAAATCTTTTGGGTATGATTATGTTCATGTTTAAACTTTTTTCATTTGGCCAAATGAAAAAAAAATCCGAGACAGGCTTATAAACATAATTTCAATACATCTTGAGCAGTTGTTTTCTGTCATGCTTGCAAACATCCTGCAGTAAGGCAAAATAGGTCTGACATTTTTTATGTTTTGCGACATTAAAAACAGGATTGAAACGTAGTACTTTTTTTAACCCTTTCACAGATGAATTCCTCATATCTAATTTTCAAGGCAACCATACGGGAAAACTGTTGAATATTTTGAAATTAATTTGACTGGAAGTCATTGCTGCCTTAGGCAGCAATGACTTCCAGTCAAATTAATTTCAAAGTATTCAACAGAATAAGTTTGATATAGTAAAGAATACATTTTTTTGATATTTGTCTGTGAAAGGGTTAGGGCTAACTTAGTTTATGTTGAGTACTTTATAGTAGGTTCCTATAGGCATATTCGCTGCTGCAGCTGTTATATTTTGTAACAGCTGCAGCGGCTTAGGCTATATAGGAAACTAAAAAATCTAAAATCATAACAAGAGCCATCAGAGATTACAGACCAGAGATTGCAGACTCTCGCCAGCCTGATTTTGCCACATTGTAAAAGTTTTCAGGGTTTCCTGGATTTTTAGCTCACCTAGGTGAGCGTATACAATCGTGATTTGTCTGTCTGTTGGCTGTCGTCTTTCAACAGTTGTGGCGCGTTTCGCCATTCGTTGATGTATTAAAACCGAATTTGGCAGACCTGTTCCGTTACGCCATATCTATATGGGCTATGAATGTGAAGTATTGGAGCTATGAATATGAATTGGCGATGCCCTTAAAAAAGGACCATAACTCTGATTCATTAAGTTGTTTTTGTCTCGCCTGCGAAGCAGAAAGCGAGACGTATGTGTCATTTTGACGGCGTCAACGAAGTTAGTTTTTGCGCTTAGCAAACCTCGGCTTATATTTCAGGATCAGTTAATCCTATTGCAAATAAACTTGGCTATGTGGTTGCTTAACAGATTTCAACTAAATTTAGCTAGAAGGATCCTATCGTGGTAGTCTACAGACCACATATTCAGAAATTTGCTGGCTCAATTTTTTGGGTCAGCATATTAGTTTATTAAAAACTTAGTGGAAATTGTTAAAATGCATATCCTCCTTAACCGCTTGGTGGATTTAATCAAATTTGGCTTGAATGATTCTGTGGTCGTAGGGTACAGAACCTCTATTCAAAATTTTGATTGTTTGATATTTTTTGGGTGAAAATTTTAGATTTTATGAAAGATTTACTGGAAATTAACAAAACGCTTCTCCTCCTTAGCCGCTTGACAGATTTCAACCAAAATTCCCAGGAGGAATCCTATATGGGTAGGCTCTCAAACTTCTATTCAAAATTTAAAATGCTAATCTAACTAAATCAAATGGCCCGATTTCAACAAAACTTGCGTGGAACGATCCTGTGGCAGTAGGCTTCAGCATATGAAACGAGAATATTTATTCGTCAGTTTTTTTGGTAGACATCGAAGAATTCTCGAAAATTATCCATCATTTCTATTTATTAATTTTAAAAGCAAATGGTTCAAATGCATATGCCCATGTAAGCGCCAGAGCACCCCCCCCCCCCCCCCCCCCTTCCACCCTCCCAACCCACGGACTTCTTGTTTTAAATATAGCTCCGGACAGAGACGGATGCACACAGACCGACCCGATCGCAATGACATCTCCTTATGAGACGAGGGTAAATATTAAAAGTTATTTTCGGTCTTATCGTTTCTTTGTCTCTTTTGACTTGTCGTTGCCAGCCGTTTCTTCACTGTTGCTTAAATATGCATAGAGACATGTTGCAGGCACAATAATTAATAGACCTACAAATCTCAATGTCGTGCCTATGTTAGACTGTGGCCTCCATAAAAGACCGCCGATGTCCGTGACAACGAATAGTGTCCAAAAGAGTGCACTAGCTATCCTAGAAGATGATAAAACAATCGTGGTATAAATGGCCCCATCAGCATATTTGGTCAGAAGCATATTAAAGGCGTCAATGCACGTGTTATGACTATCCAGATGAGGGCTGAGACAAAAGATCCGTTACAGGACGGGTCGGTGCTGAATGCGTAGTATAGTCCCCTCTTCAGAGCTGTCAAAAAGTCAGTGATGCCATCACTCTAGTAAAAGAAAAGGTAGATAATACAAATAAGTTACTCACATTTGATACATTGGCCGGGGAACAGCCAATGCGGGATCCAAGCCTTCCCTGGGTTGTAGGCTAGGACTTTCGTTGGGGTGGTGGTGGGGTGGTGGTGGGGGATGTGAAAGCCAAATGGGAAGGGAGCTATGTTGCCAAGAAACAAACTCCATTGCTTAGGAACACATTTTATGGTTCATACTATGCTTAAGAACGTGTCAAAGGTCACCAGTCATGTGACCGCTTAATTTGCACTTTTAATTAGACTTTTGAGTACAAGTTCGAAATTAAACCTACAATGTGGCCTAAGTTGCGAAGAACCAAAATCCATTGCTTAAGAGCAAATTTTATGGTCTCCCACCAATCACATGACCGCTTAATTAGACTTTTAATTAGACTTTTGAATACAAATTTGAAATTAAGTTTGCAATGTAGCCGAAGTTGTCAAAAGCCAAAATACATTGCTTAAGAACAAATTGTATCATGCATTATATACTTAAGAACATAGGTCACCAGTTACACGGCCCATTAATTAGCATCTTTAATTAAAATTTTAAGATTAGATGGTAGCCAGAGTTATTAAGAACGGTGTTAATTACTGTTAATTATCACTTTTTATTACTTTTAAGTACAAGTTTGAAATTAAGTTTACAATGATCCATTGCTTAAAAAAATTGTTTATGGATCTTACTATGCTTAAGAACAAATCAAAGGTGCAGTCACGTGACCAATTAATTTGAAATTTAATTGGACTGGAGTATACGTCTGAAATTAAGTTTAAAAGGTAGCCACAGCAGCCAAAAACCGCAATCCATTGCTTAAGAATGAGTTTTATCATGCATTCTAAGCGTAACAGCATGTCATCGGTCACCAGTAACATGGCAAATTAATTAGCATTTTAAATCATAATCTTAATATTAGAGGGTAGCCTGAGTTTTAGTTATACCTTTGAGGTACAAAATGTATAATAATTCCCTAGGAGTGGTGTCAAATTGCACGCATATCAAGATGACCATAAAAAGGTATCCCTGTGCTTCACGTGAAGATTGCTAATGTATGTTCAGTGACATATGACCTACATGGAATCACTATCTAAACAGAATTACTATCGTTATTACCAGATAAACGTCCGATATCAAACTAAGGCCATATCAAAATGACAATAAAAGCTATCTTTGTACTTCACATGACGATTGCTATAGCATGTTCAAACATTCAGTATCACATGGTCTACTCGGAATCATTATCATTACTATGAAATAAACATCCGATAACAGATTACAGACATCAAATTTTACACATATCAAGATGGCAATAAAAGTATCTGTGTACCTTACGTGGAACTTGTTACAGCATGTCCGTTGACATATGGCCTACACGGAATCATTGTCTTCAGAATCGGTATTCTTATTCTTTGATAATTGTCCAGTATCAAATTACAGACATCAAATTACGCGCATATTAAGATGACAATAAAATGTATCTTTGTACTTCACGTGAAGATTGCTATGATACGTCCATTGTGATAATAGACGTGAAGCCATGTGCTAAATCGACTGATTCATCTGATATTGCTGATGAGTAAACTACAACTCCAGAATTTTTGTCCAGAGGAGAGTGTATTTTCAGCCTGTCACCTCTGTAGTAGAATTTTCCCCAGCTGTAGAGAAACCCTTCTCACCAAAATCTTCACAGTAATTCCAATGCTGTGCACAGTCTGAGGAGAGTAATTCAGGTCTCCATACAGTTATCACACACTTTTCTAGGAATATGTAGTTCAAAGCTGTTAGAAGTCTTTCTCTGCTTAAAGTCACCCGCTAACTATAACATACTATCAGACTTCAAAAGAAAACAACTTTTACACGACTGGTGATATTTACAATTTCTTGAAATTAAGTCAACCCCAGAGATTTTAGCAAGGATTTGGTCATCCTTCAATACATGGGAAGTCTTTCTAATCTCATCTTCTGCAGCCTTTGTTTTATATGCCCCCATATTTTCAAAGATTCCTTGCTTATGGCAACATAATTTGTTACAGAACAAGTATTTTTGTCCCTGATGTTTCACCTGACGCATGCATGGGTGGGGTTGATGACTGCAATGCTACAGGAGGGCTCCCATTTGCTGGGGTTTCCTTATCAACAGCTGTGAAGTTTTTGTAGCACTTCATACGCTATCCAGCTAATTCATCTGGTTCATTTGGTAATGATTTGACAACCTTGAAAATATTTAGAGATATTGAAATTTTTCTTGGCTGATCTACTGGATGTAGCATTTTGTACAACAGCCCATTGAGTCGTCTTTAAATGATAAAATTACTTGAATGTGGTTTGTCACTGGTGATATGCAGTATGTAGGTATGATTACTGTATTCTGCAGCTGTGGTAGTAGAAAACCCCTATAGCTGCAATCAGTCCTTATTCGAATTTGCTTTTGCCCACTGTGACGTGTCCTCAGCCAAAATATTTAGCTTCCTCAGATCCATTCTTGATCTGAGCGTACCGAGTCGTCTTTTTAGGTCACTTCGCAGCACGCGATATGCAGTATGCAGCAACAGGCTGGGACCTACTGGAACAAGTATTTTGGCCAGAAACCGGATGGGTCTTGATTTCAGACTCTGTTGTGGTATCGTTTGATGCTGTTATAATCAGTGAATAAATAGAAGCAGAATGCTCATATAAATCCATGTTTGCTGATCATAATAGCTCTGATAAGAATAAGTTTCCGTTGTGTAGCTTAAGCATGAATTTCTTAATAAGAGAAAGGTTCTTTCAATACTTAGAAAGGAATTTCAAATGGCGACACATCTAAGGCACAAGATGTTTAGTCAGAAAACCGTATGAAACATGTTACAAATACCTATGCGGTTGCAATTTGACGTTGTGTCTAAAGATTGGAATCAATAGATCCATTTCTAGCTATGCCTCACCAATTTCTAGCTAAGCGTTGCTGAATATGTACATGCGTTTGAATGAACCGTAACACTTTAATTGAACACTGAATTCCCAGAATCGCAATTTCAAGATAACTATACATGTTAGCTGGTGGACATTATGAAACAAATTTGACTGAGAACTGTTGCTGCCTATGATACCAACAACTTCCAGACAAATTATTTTCAGACTATTCAACAGCATGTTTATAAAATGGTAAATTTAAAGACATACAATTCAGATAGTAGTTACTGTTGGGTCATTTCTCCGTTTGTGGCATCGTACTAACATACGCCCACTCGTATAGCTCCGCTTTATGTGGGGCGGAGCTAGATGGCGAGGACGGTGCAATAGGACGATGTTTGTGGCAGACCTAGGTCAGTCGATTGTGACGTCAGCTAACAAGTGACGAATTTTCTTTATGCTGTCAGATACTTGAGTCACAGATATTTCATGATCGAAAGAATAAGCGTTTCTGAGTGAAGCTGCATTTCGAGTTGTTTTTTTTAGAAATCCAACTGAAGAAGGCTAAAAATGGGGGAACTGAAGCTACATATGTGTAGGTGTTGGAGAACAAATGCCACGAGTGACCAATCCTGGAAATTCTTCATGTTTACATTTCCGTAGTGTACGTCGACTGCATTTCTGTAGTCAAAATCAGTTGAAATCTGACGTAAATATGTGTCGATGCTGGTAGGAGAAAGGAGACAGGATACCTCTCTTTGATGATGGGGTGGCACCCGCTTCAGCCACCCCTCTATAAATGCACCTTCACGCGGACACATATGCACATGCAGCATTCGATGTACTGCCCATATGAAGTATAAGTTAACAATAACCGTTAATAGACCTAGTAGATCTCTATGAGATTGTGATATCATCATTTTAGCTGACATGTGTCCGTGAGATGGCTTGTTTTTACAATCCCAAAAATGTGTGATTTTGTTCAGATCGTAATTAAATGAGATTTGTATGAGGATTAGAAGGTACGCATTAATGATGCGAATAACAGTAAACACAAAAATTGTATGAATTCAGTATCGACATTGTCAGTGGCGGCGGCGGCACGGGTGGTGGTGGTGGTGGTGGTGGTGGTGGTGGTGACGTGTGGATAGGGGGGGGGGGGGGGAGAGGACACGAGGCGAGGGAAATGTCCCGTCCAAGACTGCTTTGTACATCCCATGAAAATTTGCATGAAGCTATTTCATATGGTTATTTTATTTAGTAACAAAGCAAAATAAGGATGCTTTTTATCATTCAGATTGCAGGAGATGGCTTCTCAGAGCCTCTAACTTTCAAGTTTTCTGGGAGAGGGCCCCACCGAAGCATCTGTATTTTGGGATGGCACCGCCCCTTCCCACACATTCCACTAACCTTGCCCCATGAGACACACACGCCCCTCTCTTTGCTCACCCACCGCCCCCACCACCCACCCCCAATCCCAACAAACATTTTCTGGCGCCACCGCTGAAAATCCACACACTCCGGGCCTCCCGATAAATTTGCAAATTACCAGCGCAAGGTTTGCAGTAGATGATTTCTGGAGCTTATTAGCGGATTTTTTGAGTCAAGAAACAATAATGAATTAACTTTTGGGATTAAATATAAATCAAAATGTTCCTGGACCATTGCTAATATTTGGTTAACCCTTTAACCCTCGAATTTGTTTTTAAAATTTTCAATTTTCCCATAGAAAAATGTCCATTTATAGACCAAGAGAACACTATTTTTGAAATTTTACCACTGGAATGGCTGGTACTGTTTTCGAGCTAGTCAATCCAGTGGTACATTTTCAAAAATAGTCTTCTCTTGGTCTGCAAATGGACATTTCTCCAGATCACTGCAGAAGCTGTTTTTGGCTGATATGAGTGTTAAAAATCAGATTCAGAGTCTATATTTATAAACAATAACGAGCTTGCACGCTGTTGATAGTAGTAGCTTCTATTTATGACAAATTAAGCTATGGCGTACTGAGCAATGAATGCAGGCTAGGTCTTATGTTGGTTATGCTATTACGTGAAGATGTAAAAATGTGAATGGCTCACATCAGGCCTTTTTTTTACCATACCTGGTGACGTTTGACGCGTTCTTAAACATAGAATGAACCGTAAAATTTGTTCTTAACCAATGTATTTTGGTTCTTGTCAACTTAGGCTACATTGTAAACTTAATTTAAAACGTCTATTCAAAGGTCTAATTAAAATACTAATTATTCGGTCATATGACTGGCAGCCTTTGACCTATTCTTAAGCATTGTATGAACCATAAAATTTGTTCTTGAGCAATGGATTTTGTTTCTTGGCAACTTAGACTATATTGTAAACCTAATTTCAAACTTGTACTCAGAAGTCTAATTAAAAGTGCTATTTAAGCGGACACACGACTTGTAACCTTTGACCTGTTCTTAAGCATAGTATGAACCATAAAATCTGTTCTTAAGCAATGGACTTTGTTTCTTGGCAACTTAGGCTATATTGTAAACCTAATTTTAAACTTGTACTCAGAAGTCTAATTAAAAGTGCTATTTAACTTAATAATTTAATTTTTAATTTATTGTATGAACCATAAAATTTGTTCTTAAGCAATGGATTTTGTTTCTTGGCAATTTAGTCTACATTGTAAACTTAATTTCAAACTTGTGCTCAAAAGTCTAATTAAAAGTGCTAATTAACAGTAATTAACATCGTTCTTAATTAAAGCTGCACCAGCTTTTTCATTCTTAAGTTACAAAATCTTGCAAATTACGTGACCACATTCAATTCTGGAAAGAATTAAGCTTGTACATCAAATTTTGATTAAAACAGGTTTTGGCGGGTTGTTCTAGTGGTGCCCCCTACCTTAAGCACTAATTCTGAAACTTAAGAATGGCAATTTTTATCCCAGCACTGGTCCATAACAAAATTTCTGCTGTCAAACCTTTTGTACTCAAATGTCTAATTAAATGTCACTGGGCTTCCGGACTATATGACCAAAGATTCGTTTTTATTACGCAATTATTAGCGGATTCGTCCTAAATTGCACAGGGGAAAAGTTGTGTTCTGCATGACCCATGTGCTTATTTAATAATGCAATCTCTATTTTCTTTTCTAGATGAAGGTTTTATTGTACAATTAGCTACAGCTGTCCCTTGATGATGGTGAAAAATAACGAACAATCGTATCATAGTTATAGTTTGATGATAGATAATGATGCCAAAGTCGATGCCACCCAAGCGTGTTACTACTGATGGGTCAGAACAACTGAGGAAGCTTCATCCTGTAAGTTGTATTTTACATGTGAGTGGTATTCAGCATATAGATGTCACACCGCTGAGCCAATTCAGGGTCTGTCCCTGACAGGCTACCTCGGCTACATAGTATTTGTAACAGATACCTCATTGAGCATCATAATTGGATGACTGGACATTCTATCGCATGGATGATGTCTGCAATCACATTCTGGAGTCTTGTTGGTTCATATTTAGAAGCAATGGACCTTTCCAGATTTAGCTATGCCATGCCCACCGCTAGCTAAGCTCCACCAACACTTCGCCGTGTTGTGAATGATCAATCCCCGAATGCCCTAACAATTTCCTGAAAACTATACAGGTAAGCTGTTGAATATTTTGAAACTAATCTTACTTGGTGCTGTTGCTGCCTATGGCAGCAACAGCGCCCATTCAAATTAGTGTCAAAATATTCAACAGCATCTTTATTAAATAGTAAAAACATACAATTCGTACAACAACGCATAGCCCGTCTTCAAATATGCATAATGACGTCGTTCATTATGAGATTATCCTATACGTCACGCAGTTAATTATGATATCATCTGATGGATGGATAAAGTGAAAAGGTCAATTTGATAAAATCGAGGTTGCTATCAAACCCTTACTAAAACCAGGATAGCTTAAAGTGTAGTCTAATATCTAATGAAGTCTCAAGATCATGCTCCTCTCAAAAACCACCATCCTCGGCTGCTGTGCAGAAGTTCATTGAACTTCATTCCGGAATGCATCTCATGTGGAAGGCTTGAACTGAGTGTCGCAAAAGACCGAGTACTTATTCAAGGACGAGTACGTTTCCTAAAACTATGGTCTAGGACGACTACATTGTCTACATGACACTGTGCAAGGCGATGAATTTTTGCCGGAGAGACCAATTTCCACAAGTCATGTCGTAAGTCATTCAACCTGAAGTATGTCAATCACCTGCATGATTCAGCCAAGGTACGGACCGTGGAATAGATACAGAGCATGATCATACGGGCGCTGAACGTCTGAAGGCAATCTCTGCTGTGTTTTCATTCAAGACCTAGTGATTGGGAAGAACGAGATTGTGCAGCTTGCATCACTGTGTCTTCTCTGTATCCGCCGCAGATACAATACCCTATGCTTGGGCTTGACTCCAAAGACACGTATGGGTATATGGCCCTGCTCCTTAATACAATTCACCAGACGTTAAATGAGTCGACGTCACTTCCATCGCCTCATACAGCTGAAGATCTTGAGGTCAATTCATCGGATGATCTCCTCCCGCTTGAGCTCAAGAAGCTCCTGAACCTTGTCATCTCTAGTGCTGCTCTCTGGATGTTAGGTATGACATAATCTTCCACGCTCACAAGCGCTCAGTTTTTTCAGTAACAGGTCCGTCAAATTTTGTAACAATAATTATTTATCATGCTAGCTGTTCTAATGCTATAATGTGAATCGTTTTCTTTAATGTTCCAGCACATCTGCCGTGCTATGGCGAAGGGAGAGTGGAAGGTGTCAAAACACACCGTCTGCACACGCATACAGCACCTCTACCGCGGTAAACAATTCACTACTATCCTCAGTAGGCTAGGTCACAGTGACATCTATGACTTTGGCTTGGAATTTGGAACGGCTCTGGCCAAGGCTCTCGACGAGGTTTGTACCTTCGTCACTCCCCAGATTATATGAACAAAATAACGACGAACATCCGTGGCTCAAACGTGTTGAAAAGCGTCGGGAGGATCATAATACAGGTGTTAAAACCTGGGTTTGATAGCAACAACCACAATCGAATGCTCACTCTATAAATGGAGCAAGACACAGCCCCTGAACGACCTGAAGGTGGTCACTTCCGAAACCCCGGCCCCTGTCCACATTTATTGTCGTGTTCGCTCCCCCCAATGTAAACCGAAATGTGCTTGAAATGCACCCAACAGTATCGTGTCTGGTCACTTGCATGGGTGGTGGGGAGCAGTGGAGAGAAGCAACTTGTCCACGTTTTAGTGGCTTCATTTCAGCTACAGGCGTGAAGCCCTGCATAAAGCCAAACATCGATTATATCACTCCAAACCTCACTACTCGGTCATCAAGGAGTCACAGAATGCTACTATGCAGGTGAGTCAGAAGTATGTCCTCAACAGTAAATACCCTGAACTTTCTGGTTACATGAAGACATTCCCTCTCATTTTGAAAGCTCCCAGACGATTTCAAGATGTATGTTGACATCCCAGGGTTATTCCACACTGAGATGAACTACGTGTGCAAGGTGACTGATCACACTGTACTCTGAAAGCCTCGTTGAGGCTGAACTCATCACCTGTTGCTGCCTGGGTAGTGTTCTGAGAGGGAAGGTATAAGCTAAACCCCCGTTTTATCTCAAAACAGTCAGTGAAGACACGGGGCCATTGTTAATTGAGATATTCATTGAGGGGAAAGTTGAGTTCATCAACACCATGACCTGCTCAATCTCGTCAAGACCTCTAGTTGGGACACGCTCGACCTCGCGTTGCAAGACCCCTCCACTGTCACCATCCTTGAAACGTACATGGTCGATAAAGACAAGGTGCGTTCCAGTTACTCCAGCAAGACTGTCACATCCCGACTCAGTGAAATATACCATACCAGTCTAATCCTAATGCTGCAGTATTCTGTGAAGACTAACAACATGACCCTGTCCCACAAGTGCAACTGGGATGTGGCAGACCTATTCTTTGCATAAGATGGTGCTGTACGACGTAAACCCTGGCTCGATACTGTGAAATTATGTTCGAGATGTGGGGCCTCATCGATGAATCGGATTGCCCGAAGGCAGGGCAACACCACGAGCTGGGAGCTGGGGTTAATAAGTAATGAGAAGGCGGTTCATCATGCCAGCCGTGCTATTCACAGATTCACAAATCCTTTCTCCTTGGTTGACAAGGCCGACATCCACAGTCCAGCGTCGTGTGTTTCTGATTCCTGGAGGTGGAGTTGGATGTTCCCCATGCCGAGGCAGCGGTTAAGGTGACCAAAGAAGCATTCAGCTGAGATCACAATAAAATGGCAGCAGCTGAAATCTATGGACGCCTTGCTTCAGGTATTGTTTCATGTTTTAGTTATTCACCCTGATATTGCCTAGTATTTATCAACTTTATTGTACTAATGTCTACTCTCAAAATGTGGTGTAGACAATTTTATTATAATGTGATGTATATGGCATGTTCTTAGAGTCAGAACTCTGCTCTTCAGCTGAGAGTTTGTTAAGGCTAACCAGCTCTACATATCCTGGTTTGAATTAGAGTTATACGTGCTTCCCCTAGGCGATCTGCATTCCATGGTTATTGAGCCCTACCTATAAGGTGGCCCGCCGAATACATATATATAGGACGAGACAAATTCTGATTTCATACTTATCTTATCTTACGTTACCAGGCGAGGCAACTTCGACTACACGCAACTGCTTCCTTGTTGTTAGGTTATTTATCCAAAACTATGAGAAAATACCCATGCTGAAGACGGAGATTTTTGGTTGGAAACTGAAAGACATAGTTCATCTCAGATAAAAACCAAAGATCCGTGTAAATCAACTTGCATCGTAGACAATATTGCTAATCACAGGGTTGATGCTATACTATCCCGTCCACACGAGCATCAGGCCGACCGCCTCAAAGTTAAACGTAGCCTCATGGAACAATGTGGAAGGAGGTATGCTGAATGCAATGCACATGGATGCAAAGAGAGTAGTAAGAAAGACAGAAGCACTCTCTGCATAACTTTTATCAGACATGGATATTGATGTATCTTACATACAAGAAGCAAAATTAGACGGAAAGCTTTGATTCTCTGTGAGAGGCGATCAATGTTTTCCCGATAAACGAGTGACGAAAAAGGAAGAGGGCTCATACTTTAAAAGAGTCTGAAGTCATAGGAAAGCAGCGGTAATCGGAGAGAAACGAATACAGAGTAGATAACATAGATAGTATCCAAGATAAAGACCTTTCTCTCCAGTCCATGGAGGACACAAGTGGAAGGAGACTATAAACGCTGACTTATACCAATATACTATATGTACCAGAAAGTGACCAGTCAAAATTAATCCAACTAAAACACGTTTACAATCTCTACCCGTCAAGCAGGTCTCAGTGTCTCACATGCAAGGCACATCTGCACATCAATTACCACGCAATTCCTGAAGACAACATACTTGCCTTGCGAAAACTCAAGGCAAAGTTAGGTCCCGAATGAATCTTACGACAACGATTAAATGAACTAATTGGGGTGGGGTGAGCACACCACGATATCTGAAAAGCCTGTAGACAGTGTATGCCTGATTGCAGAGAATGGAATTCCTTCCTGGGACACAGCTGCAACGTCTAAGTTTAACATTATCCATCGAGCACAGAGGCCACTCAAAGAGTGCCATTTGAATTAGAAACCACCATCTATCTATCTATCTATCTCGATCGATATCTATCTATCTAATCTATCTTCTATCAGGATATCAAAAACTCTAGCGCAAACTATGGGTTCCTGGGGTTATGCAACCCTCGAAGAATGTTTAAATGACGATCCTCACAGAAGCGATTTCCTGCATTTTCCGAAGTAAATGACTATTTAGAAACAGCCAGATATTCATATAAAATATCCATAATTGTACTGGTTTTGCCTTTTTTCCAGTAAGATTATTGACGGGTGGGGTCAGTTATACGTAAGCAGAAAAATAAAATAGGGGCATACGAAAACCCAAGCAACTCCTCTATGATTGGAGTATATGTTGTACATGATTGTGTAATGAACACCAGCAAAACTCCTAGGCAAGGCAATCGACATTAGAGACGAAACTCTATGATAGACAATATCATTCATCCAAGTCCTCAATATTGAAGTCTGACGATGAAGGAGAAGGCGAAGAATGAGAAGGGAGAGTAGAAGAAGGAGAAGAAAATGAAGAAAGGTGGCAACTAATGGGCCCTTTTTAGCTATCCCCCGCCCATCTCTAGCTAAGCTCCACCCGCACCTCGCTCGTGTTGGAATCGAGCGATCTCTGAACCCGCTGACCATCAAAAACTATACAGGTAAGCGTCCAGTCAAATTAGTTTCAAAATATTCAACAACATGTTTATTTGGTAGAGACGTACCACGTGTCGGCGTGACCTAGATATTTGAACTTTCGACGTGAAACAACGTTTTTATTCTAGCCAACCATAATATGCATTTGTATGTTACCGATTTGGTGATTTTACCTTCTTGCACTGCAGAGTTATTGATAAAAATGTGTATTCCGGTATGCACTAAGTAACCCTGTGACCTAGATTTTCAACTTTTTGACCCCAAACTAAATATTCTTCTAGCCACTCGTAAACTCTACGTATGTGTTAAATTTGGTGATTCTACCTACTTGCGCTCCCGATTTATGGCTTAAAACGTGTATTTCATAATGCACTAAGTGACCCAGCGACACTGATTATTGACCTTTTGACTCAAGCTAAAGACATTTCGAGCCACTCATAATATCAATGTATTTTCCAAATTTGGTGATTCTGTCTCATATGATTCCAGAGATATGACTCGGATAAACAGACACACACGCACGCACGCACAGATGGACAACCAGATAAACACACACACACACACACACGCACGCACACACGCACGCACGCACACACAGATAGACGGCACCAACCGCTATACTCACACCGGCCTCCGGCGGCGCGAGTAATAATAATTACAAAACTCGCGGACAACAGCACTTCACGAACCAGCTAAACGTGGTACATATCTAGACAGCAAACTTGGTCAGACCTGTCTATAACGTACATTTCTGCTTCATTTGACCGTTTAATTCAATTCATTGGATGAATACACTTTTAGCTATGCCTCGCCCATCTCTGGCTAAGCTCCGCCCATGGGTTGCCGGTATTGCGATCGATTGAGCCCTGAACTCTCGGAATCTGAATTTTCATAAAACTATACAGGTAAGCTGTTACATATTTTGAAACTAATTTGACTATGTGTTGATACAGCCTATGGCAGCAACAGCGACCAGTTAAATAAATTTCAGAACATTTAACAGAATGGTTAAAGTTCTCGTGTCCCATTAAATATAGACCCCTTTTGCACGAGATATGAGATGCCTGCTGATTTATGTTCGATTTACCTAGCATGCTATGTTACCCAGCATGCAACGGTACCCAGCATGCAATTTCCTGACTCCATATTCGTTGTAGCTATTGGACGCCATATTCGTTGTCTGTATATGTCAGGATTTCTCAAACAAAACCAACCCGCCTGCACGTGGAAATAGTCATTTGTCCTCCAGTTCTCGAAGCGTAAGCAATGACGCAGGGCGTATTCACGGCAGTACATTCGACATACATCAAGCTGAGAGTGCGTGTCAAGTCAGTGAAGTCTGTAGAGTTTGAGACATCAATCGGCTCCCCATAGGGAGATGCTCTATCTCCTGTGCTTTTCATCTGCTACCTTGCTGCTGCATTGAAATCTGTGCGGGAAAGTTCCACAAGACCAAACCAAATGGAATATGCTGACGATGTGGACTTCATAGACGAGGAAAAGAAACCCCTTGACGAACTTCTCCCAATAGCTGCAAGTAAACTAAAAATTGAGAATCTCTTTATGAATGAATCCAAAACAGAGTTCACCCAAATATACCTATCTACAAAGCATGAAACTACAGAAAATGACGACCCACTTCGTGGCGGCGAACCATGGAGAAAAAGTAAAATCCTGGGCTCACTGCTTTGCAGTACTGCTGCCATTGCTGCACGATGCGTCATGGGGAACATAGCTTTCCAGTCCTTCTGGAAGCTATGGACTCGTAGATCAAAGATGCCCTTGATAAAAAGGGTACGGTTATACAATGCACCCTGGGTATCCTTGATGCCGTATAACTGTAACAGTTGGGCAGCTCCAAAGGCAGCTCTAGATAAACTTGATGCCTGCTACCGGAAACACCTATGCACCATCACTGGACACCGATGGCCAGAAAGCATAATTTCCAACGATGCACTATACAAGATGTGTAATATGTCACCGCTGTCTGTAAAAGTCGGCCAGCAAAGATGGTCCATGTTTGGTCATGTGCTAAAGATGCCAGAAGAGACACCAGTACAAAGAGACTAGGAATTTGCCCTACTCGGAGCCAGCACATACAAATCCAGAAGAGAACGCCATTGCATAAATCTGCTAAGTGTGCTATGAGGTGACCTTAAGAAACCAGGACTCGGTACACTCAAGTCAAGAATTGACCTGAGGAAGCTAAGGAATTCGGCTGAGGACAAGACACAGTGGGTAAAAGCGAAGAAGGGCTGATTGCAGCTAAAGGATGTTTCTACTACTACAGCCGTGCAGAATACAGTAATCATACATACATTCGACAGCCTGCATTTCAATAATGTTCAGCGCAAGTGTGCCAATTTCCAGAAAATTAGACAAAGTTTTTATATATACACCTGTGCAAAAGTTAAGCACCACCCTATTTTTACGCACATGCGAGGGAATATTCATGTGCTATGAAGAAAGCAATAGCATAAACATTTATGTACCCATCCATCTTAGTGCAAGAGGTAATAATGCAACTAGAGGAATGCTGATTATGATGGTGGGGAAACACTGTATGTTTTTGTTTGAACTTGAAAACGAGGCCTGAATATGGTTACGTTGACACAACTGACAACTATTGCCCTACAGTTGACACACGTGGCTAGATTGTCATTAATGGTGTCTGAAAACGAACTTTAACATCCGTGCACGAGTTTGAGACTGTCATTATTAATACCGGGTATATCCACCTTGTGCCTGGATGACGGCCTGGACACGACGTCTCATGCTGGTCACCAACCGACTGATACGCCATTGTGGTATTCGTTGCCATTCAAGATGGAGTGCGTCTGTTAATTCCTGTAGGTTCTGCACAGGAGGATCCCTCCTTCTCACCATGTTTCCCAGGATGTCCCAGATATGCTCAATAGGGTTCATGTCAGGGCTCCTTGCTGGCCATGGTAGGGTTTCGATGGCATTCTGGCGGAGGTATTCATGCACAGCTCTAGCACGATGTGGTTTGGCGTTGTCATCCATGAATATAGGGTGGGTTCCAGGTGCATGATTGACAAAATGAGGGACCACAACTCTATCCAGTATGGAATCTTGATATCTTTGTCCATTTAGTGTTCCAGGTACAGTCAACAGATCCAGCTTACAATCAAATGAGATGCACCCCCATATCATAACGGAACCTCCACCAAATGGAACTTCTTCCATGATGTTACGTTGGTCGTACGCCGTGCGTCTGGACCTCCATACACGAGTTCGACCATCTGTGGCATGAAGCAGGAACCGACTTTCATCGGACCAGTGTACCCGTCTCCAGGATCTCATGTTCCAGTGTCTTCTTTCGTTGCACCACCTCAGACGCTCCTATTTGTGGTGTGCAGTGAGGAGAGGACGTCTGACAGGTCTCCTAGCTTTCATGCCAGCAGCATACAGTCTCCTTTTGACGGTAGACATTGACACTCTATTGCGCGTTTCCCATTGCTGGCTGAGCACTCTGCTGTTGGTGAATGGAGATCTCCTAACAAGGCGTACTAGGGCTCGATCATCACGGGCAGTAGTCTTCTTCGGTCTTCCAGATCTAGGCCTGTCCTTCACCTCGTTAGTTTGCCCATGTTTTGCAATCAAACGACTGATTACAGTATGGTTAATGTTCCGCTGTCTGCCAATCTCTCTGCATGACATACCAGTGGTATGCATGCCTATGATTTGCCATTTCACACGATCACTTAACCTTCGTCTTGCCATAGCGGTTCACAATCAAGAGCTAATTCTCTCTGTACAAATAAACCACGGTCATGAACACAAAATTCCTAATCTTGTCGCCTAAATCTGTATGTAATGTTCTACACCTCAAACTGGACTTTTACATAACTGAACACGTGTGCTGTTTCCCGCCACGCACGGACATCAAGCAGCGTGAAGTCATGCATGCATGTGCATTTCGTACTTGGAATTATGTCAGCTAACGCGGGGACAAAAAGTATGGCAGCCTAGTTGTACCATCATGTTTCTACGTTCTATTGTTTTTGCTGGTGCTTAACTTTTGCACAGGTGTATATATTTTGACAATAATTTGCGTGAAAATAACTTTAATAACCCTAAACCTAAGTTCTTGATTTCTAAGGCACCAACAACATTGTTGAATTATTATCTACACACGTGAAATCAATATATTACTGTTTAGGTAAACTGAGCATAGGCCTATATACGCTTTCTCGCCAAGAATCAATGATTAGCAAACGGCGTGTACGTTTCGTTGACAGATTGGCGCATATGTTTGAATTACATTAGTGGAACAGAAACGTACGTACGGTAGCTAGGCGAAATATTTCCTTCGTGCAGGCAAAACGTATTTTAGGCATATACTCACTCTCCTTAGATAGTAATACTGAGCGTCGTGTGATTCTATGAACAACAATTTGATAACGTTGTTGGTGCCTTAGTCAGCAACAACTTAGTCAAATTGCTCTTCAAAACCATAGCGAGTGTTGACTGAAATTTATGATGATTATTCTAGAATATATAGACTGAAAGCTGTTGCAGCAACAATTTTCATTCAAATCTTTATCAAATATGTAGCAGGTAGTAATTGCATTAATTATTTTGACAATAATTTGACTGAATGTTGGTGCTGTCATTGATAGCAACAACGTTCATGAAAATTACTGTCAATGTATGTAAGTTTTCTCCCATTTTCTCCGGGATATTGACACACTTTCTCTGAACAGTATTGAAATAGACTGTCTAATGCGCCCTACGTGCATGCTTACGCTTCCAGAGCTAGAGGACAAATGACTATTTGCACGTGCAAGCAGGTTGGTTTTGTTAGCGAAATCCAGGCTTGTGCAGACAACAGACTAAACGAATATGGCGTCCAATAGTTATAACGATTATGGAGTCAGAGCATTGCATGCTGGTAGCATTGCACGCCAGGTAGCATAGCGTGCTGGGTAAATTGAACAGGCATCTCATATCTCGTGCAAAAGTGTCTATTTAATGGGACACGAGAGCTTAAAGTAGTAAAGACATAGGCCCTACAATTCGTACACATGAGGGATTGTTATAAGTTCATTATGGCCTTAGCTACGTCATTCATTACACCGATTGTGACGTCAGCGTACATGTGGCGTAATTCACTATGACGTCATATACTCGACTGACAGATCTGATTCCGGGAATTCCGGGACCACAGTGTATAAATCGATTCAACTTACCGGTACCTGTACAACCTGGTCGTAGGCTTAGCTAGAAATGTGTGGGACATGGCTAAAATGGGCGGGCCATAGCTAGAAATGGATGGCCCATAGCTAGAAATTGGCGGGCCGTAGCTAGAAATGGGCGGGCGATGGTTAGAAATTGGCGGGTCATAACTAGATATGGATGGGCCATAGCTAAAATGGCATGGCCACAACTGAACTAGGAATGGATGGGCCATAACTAGAAATGAATGGGCGGTGGCTCGAAATGGATGCACCATAGCTAGAAATGGATGGGCCATAGCTAGATATGGATGGGCCATAGTTAGATATGGATGGGCCATAGTTAGATATGGATGGGCCATAGTTAGATATGGATGGCCCATAGTTAGATATGGATGGGCCATAGCTAGATATGGATGGGCCATAGTTAGATATGGATGGGCCATAGTTAGATATGGATGGGCCATAGCTAGATATGGATGGGCCATAGTTAGATATGGATGGGCCATAGTTAGATATGGATGGGCCATAGCTAGATATGGATGGGCCATAGTTAGATATGGATGGGCCATAACTAGATATGAATGGGCCATAGTTAGATATGGATAGGCCATAGTTAGATATGGATGGGTCATAGCTAGATATGGATGGGCCATAGTTAGATTTGGATGGGCCATAGTTAGATATGAATGGGCCATAGTTAGATATGGATGGGCCATAGTTAGATATGGATGGGCCATAGTTAGATATGGATGGGCCATAGCTAGATATGGATGGGCCATAGTTAGATATGGATGGGCCATAATTAGATATGGATGGGCCATAGCTAGATATGGATGGGCCATAGCTAGATATGGATGGGCCATAGTTAGATATGGATGGGCCATAGTTAGATATGGATGGGCCATAGTTAGATATGGATGGGCCATAGCTAGATATGGATGGGCCATAGCTAGATATGGATGGGCCATAGTTAGATATGGATGGGCCATAGTTAGATATGGATGGGCCATAGCTAGATATGGATGGGCCATAGCTAGATATGGATGGGCCATAGTTAGATATGGATGGCCCATAGCTAGAAATGGATGGCCCATAGCTAGAAATGGATGGCCCATAGCTAGAAATGGATGGCCCATAGCTAGAAATGTACTCCATTATTACCTTTCCGTAGGACGACATAGCGGCAGATAACCGTGTTGGGCAAGACAGCTGCTGAGAGAAGCCCCAAAAGTCCCGATCTCGTACGATATGGTAAGCTCGCAAATGAGAACAGAACGCCGTTCACCGGACCGAAAAATCCGACAAGAGCCGCTGTTACATATCTGTATTTCGGAAGAAGTAGCGGGAGTTCCCGTGTGTGGCACCATTGAATCACAATCAACACCAGGAAAACAAAGAGACAGGATAAGTTAAACATTATTGTCAGCAGGAATGGATCGCTGCCAATATGTACAAGATTCGTGACATAAATTGGCCCAACAATGAACATAGAGGTGTTAGCAGCCGCTGTTGCGACTGAGATTATAAGCGCGAATTGGAGTCGTGAAATATTGATCATGTCAAATGCTGTGGCGCTAGGTTGACCATTCTGCTCTGGTGGGGTGGATGGGTCAAGCACACCGTCATATTTGACTCTATGAACTGTCTTATCCAGCAGAGACGACGTGTCGTTTAAATCCATTTTTTTAATAAAGAAAATGTTTGTTTTTGTTTCCGGGACTCAAGTCCTGCTTTACGGAACGAAGTACTCTTATGCTTTAGCGATATCATGTGACGGCACATTATTCACAAATCACGTTGAACAATCTTTAGCTAATTTTAATTAAACACGGTCTTACCAAACGAAAGTACGCATATCTATATGTTGATGATAAAGTATCATTGTTCGATACCTGCTACGTGACCACGCCTACCAATTAGCACATTACTATGTATGGACATTGGACCGCCACCACTCAGTATCAATGGCCCAAGTCTCATGCGCATATAATATAATCCGTTCATAATTATTTACCACTTCGTTGTTGGACGTTTATCTGCCTATTTCGAACTTGATTGATGCTTCATACTTTCACATTTTTTACTTTTACCATATTTCCATAATAATTTGACATACATTCGGAAATTATAGATATTCCAATTAAACAGAGTATAAAATTGAAATAAATCTCAGTGACTCATATATCAGATTCAGATACTTTATTTACTCCCAGACCACAAGACAGTGACAAATGGGGTATACATATATATAGTTTCTGCGCAGGGTCGGAGCCATCGCACTAGCGTACGGTATCCACTCAGATCGCTTTACTGTTCGAGGCCGTACTTTCTGCCTACTTCAATCTCGCTATAAATCTAAAAATAGAGGCGTAGCTTCGTGTCAACGTCGATGGAGAGCTTGCGAGACACGGATGTCAATCTATGTGATTGACAGTATATTAGTAGGATTATAATAACCGAGCAATTTTATTAGGCGGTAGTTGACTGACCTCATTTATGAAGTTTCACAGACTTAGCAGAGACATCAAAAGCCTGCGAGCGCGGGGACGAGGGGTCAGAGTGGGAGGTCAGCGTTAAATATAGCAGATTGTTTAAACGCAACCCATCTTATTGATGTTGTTGAGTTTTGTTTTTCCACGCTGATAAAAACAGGATTAAAATGTGAAAACAACGTTGCCTAAAGCTGTTGCTGTCATAGGCAACAACAGCTTATAGCAACATTGCAGATCCTCATAATAATTATGATTACTCACGCCGCTAAAAGTTGGCGTGGAAATTGCGGTTAAACCCCTGTCACACTCTGCCGCGATCAGACCGGCGCATGCGTTGCGCTAAGAAATTATCAAAGCGCCAAGCTAAACGCATTAAGGCCTCCAAGAACGGATTGGTGACGCAGTGGGCACTGGCTAGAACTGGATAGGGTCCCCCATGGTTGCCCGTGAGCGCCAGAGCGCCGCGCTTGTTTTGTGCAAGCGCAGAGGTTCGGCGCTCTGACCAGGGCGCTGCAATGACTCGGTACTGTCGCCGTGGCAGCGCAAAGCGAGCGACGTGAGCGTCCCGTTGACATAGCCAGGATGCGTACAAGCTACTCGTGGTCGCAGCAAGAAATCAACCTTGTCCTCTGCGACTGCAGTAAGCTTAATCAAACTCTCACTACGTGCCTCTCATGTCCATATTAAGCTCACTCCGTCTCTCTCCCGACCGTATTGCGCTCTTGCTGCGGTGCCACCAGGCGTTATGGACTGGTTCCCGCTCATAGAACGTCCACACGGCGCTGTCACAGCGACTATGGCGCTCGTTATACGTCCAAGCGTGACAAATGGCGTTCTTCCGACGTTTGCAGCAGGTTTACAGTACGATCTCACTTTGAAATGCGATCTGCTCACACGCACGCACGCACGCACGCACGCACGCACACAAGCACACACAAATGGTATAAATACAGCCTCATCATCACTCAGCATCACTCTCCGTCTCCTCGTCACCATGGCTGCATAGAGGCATAATTTGCTAATTGTACAGCAGTTGGTAAATTTGCTGGTAGAACAGGCAGAGAATGACGTGGCCCTTGTCAACATTGTGAGAATGAGACGGATGAGGAGGAGGGCAAGGCCGAGGAGATGCTGCGCCCGACCATGGTTAGACCTGGGGAGAAGAGTTCAGTTTGGCCACTACCACCGCCTGATGCCTGAGCTATGGGATGAAGATTCTGCATCCTTCTTCAACTTCTTGCGAGTACCACCAGAGATGTTTGATGAGCTCCTTGCCAGACTTGGTCCAAGATGCACCAAACTAGACAACCGATATAGAAAGGCTATCGAACCAGGGTTGAAGACTGCAATGACTAAGCCTGAAGGAGTGCCTAGCAGATGGGACCATTGGCCTTCCTGCAGCAGACCACCTACCAAATTACGACAGGTGAGTTTATAGGGTGACATGTGAAATCCCCTTAGAAGTGGGTGCAATAAAAGCCTTATTTGATATTCTGTATATGAAGACATATTACATCAGCTGAGTTTAATATTAACTTTGTATTAGTACAGGGACATGCCATATTTCTTCCTTGGTGATGATGCGTTTGGGCTGCGGACATACCTGATGATGCCATACTCGCAGCGCAAGATGACCAAAAAGCAGAGGATCTTCAACTACAGGATATCCAGAGGGCGTCCCATAGTGGAGAACAGCTTCGGCTTCCTGGCCCAACGCTGGCAGATTCTTCTGACCACCATGCAACATGAACCTGACACCATACGACTCGTCGTAGAGGCCTGCGTCTGTCTTCATAATTTGATGAGAATGCGCTATTCTGCCCTTCCGTATGCTTCATTGGATATGGAGGATGCCAACCATCAAGTAATCCCAGGTGCTTGGAGGGCTGGTTCCAGGATGCATGAGGTAGACAACATGAGAGGGCCCAACCGTGACAGCACTGCAGCCAAGAAACAACGAGAATACCTCAAGCTTTACTTCAATTCACCTGCCGGCTCTCTGCCCTGGCAGGACAGGATGATATAGCGACAGTTGTGAAATATATGAACAGTTGTGAAATATATGAACAGTTGCCAAAGATATGAACAGTTTTAATGTGGCAAAAAAATATACACTTCACTTATGATACCTAGTTGTGCCTTTTTAAGGATTTATCTTTCCATGTCCAATATTTTTGGTGAAAATTAGCTTTTTAATGCAAAAACTCACGTTTTGTCAATTTTCTTGTAAATCGGTTTCTCCAAAACTACACATCTTATCCAACTAAAAGTTTAACAGATTATTGGTGCTGCTGTTCTGAGAGAATCACCAAAGTTTGGTCATGATCCACTCTGAAATACCCAGCTCCGGATCGGATCAATTTACGGATCAATGGGGAAAATGTGACAATAAGGGAGGGGCGAGGATTTGCAATCGCTGATTGCTCTTGTTTTGGCTGTAGTAGGCATATGTGGGTTCATTTTCTGGCCGTTTTTTGCCCTTATGTTAGGTAAACGGTTAAAGTAAACTAGGACAACATGTTTTTCAAGTTTCCATACAATAATTGCAGCCTTTATTTTGTTACAAGTAATAGTAACCATGGAACATAATAAACTAAATTAAAAATAAAATAAAATGGTACACAAACACTTTGTCTCTGAAGCACTTATAAACTGTCTCTGATACACAAACACACTCTCTCTGAAGCACTACTTGTCCTGGTTGTTGTTGTCATCCGACTGCTGCTTCTTGTTGGAATCAGGGTCTATCAGTCTCTCAAGGAATGAGTCGCTGAATGTAGTGTCACTAGTATTGGCCTCTGGGATGCTGCTCAGGTTGAAGGATAATGATTGTGGTATGTGCGCAGGAGAGCTCGTGGCGGAGGTGGCTGTAGCTGAGGGGGCCCGCCGGGTCATTGTAGGAGATTGCCTGGCCATGGGGTGCAATGTCGTCACCTGAGAGGGCTGAGGAGGCTGTATCTGACTCCCACTCTGCAGACTGTGACCTGGTAGACAGAAGTACCCGTCTGAACGGTGACTGGCCAATACTGAGGTGTTGGTTGCCACATGGCAGATGATGGAGAGGGAGCCTGATACTGCTGAGAGGGAGCCTGGTATTGCTGAGAGGGAGCCTGGTACTACTGAGAGGGAGCCTGGTACTGCTGAGAGGGAGCCTGGTACTGCTGAGAGGGAGCTTGGTACTGCTGAGAGGGAGCCGGGTACTGCTGAGAGGGAGCCTGGGAGGACTGTTGGGCTGCTGACCGGACCTTCAGGTCATCATTTAACTCGAGATACTTGTAGGGAAGCTGGGAGTGCTCCATCTGGAACTGCCACCACAATAAGGGATCAAAATCTTCCATCACGGACTTAGCCCAGTCAGCATACGTTGTCCTCTCTGCGATTCTCTGTGCTGGCTTCAGCATGTGCAGCATCTTCTCCTGTATCACAATAGATTGCCGTCCTCTCTCTTCGATACCAGCCAGTATTTGGTCTTCTGCCGACTTCTTGGCTGATGGCCATTTGGGCCTCACATCTATGACGACAGGTGCCGCAGTAGAAGAGCCAGCAGTGGGTGTCAGCGCCTCTTGTACCTGATCATCAGTACCATCGGTAGCATCGCCAGATACAGCAGCTGCAGCAGCTACCTTGGCCTTAACCTGTAAAGACAAAAGCAAAGAAGAAGGTAAGTAAAAGGTAATTACTATTTTATATACATTTATATACAATTATTTATATAAAATTATTTATATAAAATTATTTAACATAAGAAATATTCTATACCAATTTTATATGTATTTTGCATTTATTTCATATATGAAGGTAATCACAATGTTATACAATAGAAGTGCATATTAATACTGACAAGAAAATGATATTTAATTTTTATTTAATTTTAGCTTGCACTGACAGTGGTGCGTTTCTTCACATAATAAATGTGGGTCCGGAGGAAGGAAAACTTTGATAGGATCCATTCGTCCCTCTCAGTGACCTCAGCTTCCCCATCACCGGACTTTGTCTTCAAGAGGCGGCCATACCTAGTCCGCAAGGACCGATACCAGATCTGTAGCATCTCATTATCCTTGTTCATCTCCTTCGCTTGGTCCTACCACAATTTGTTCTTCTTGTTCATGTCCTTGTAGGCGTTCAACTTCTTATTATAGAGGCATTCATTCTCTCGGATCCATACAGCCACAATCTCCTCATCATCATCATTCAGGTCAGTGATCTTCTTTGCCTTCTTCTTCTTGGGCTGGACAGCAGCAGGACTGACATCTCTGGACGAATCCCCAATGCTGCCCTCGTCTTGGACTCCTTGGCCTGAATATAATAAGATAAAATAACATAAGATACACAAGATGAGATAACATGACATGAGATAATCTTCATTTGACATCGATTTTACAATAAAAACATTAGCTCCAAGCTAAGTATCCATGGTACTATATACAATGTACAAAATATACATTTAACCTGAAAGAAAAGGTAAAAACAATTAGCCAAAACATTACCATACCTTGGACTTGTTGGGATTCTTGAGTGTCTTGTGTGCTTTCTTGTTGAGTAAATTCTTCATCATCAGCAACAGCAATGCGCGTAGCACTGGGCGCAAGGGACAGTGGTGGTTGAGGATACTGCCCTTCTCTTCCCCTCCCTCTACCCTTGGGTGCTGGAGTCTTGCCTTTGGCTTTTACCATTGTGACTACGTTGTGTGATGCGAGGTACGCCGAAAACAGGCCGGAGCACGCAGGAGGCTCTATTTATACTCTTGGTGCCCACGCAGAGAACGTTTTGCACAGGCGCGTAGCTACAGGCTAGTCATGGGGGGGGGGGGGTGTTACGACCCTAAAGCGGGGGGAGGGGGGTCTGGGGGTCCTCCCCCCGAAAATTATGAAAAGTAGATGCTCTGAGACGTCATTTCCAGCAATTTTAATGATAAAACAAACTTGGATTCTACCGAGATATTACATACTTTTTGTAGAAAATGTACCACAGTTTTGGTAATTTGCTATACAAGTGTATTGAAATGAGTATTTCCAGAATTCTTTTCATAAATTTGTTGTATTGGGAGTAATTTCTTGCATTCAGGTTGATAGAATCTTGGACTATCAATCTGGTCAAATATATCTTTCTACAAAACATTCCCTGGTTTGAAAGTCTTGCCCGTTGCCATCACACCCCCACTAAACCTAACAGCTACATCACTTATATAATAATTGCAGAACGTTTGCATATTGCAGTATGCGTCTTAAGCTCCTTGAATATACATAGACACTGACAATGGCACCAAAATACACTGCACCATTGCGATGCATCATACCCTGAAAAGATCTACTAATTCCGTTCGCTCAATACAGTAAACGTTTCAGTTTGTATTTGATAATTTGTAAAGTGTATATCTAAGGCGCCATAGACAAAAGAATGCGTGCCAATGCTATACAGGCCTAGCTAAACTGCAATACTGGTATGCAATTCAAAAGTCAAATGCTTAAAGGTTTCAAAACTTCGGCATAAATATAACACATAAAGCAAAGTTGAACGTTAATCCACCTGACTCGAGCGAAAAGTCATTTATTCAAGCAAAACATTATACAGTTTAATAATGGGCGCATTACCCACGCGTATATATGCTCTATTGGGCTATTCATAATTTGGTAATCTTTATCATAGGATAAAGTTAAGGCGTCGTGGTTTTCTTGCGAGGTGTGACAAGACGTCTTCAGCATTGACCTCAATGGTTCGATGTATGTTCATCAGCGCCAAGCCATTGAGGCGATCTTGATCAACGGTATTCCGAAGATAGGTTTTAAGTCGGCGAAGTGTAGAGAAAGACCTGCAAACAGCAAGATATTTAATTAGTTCAAACAACAGCTACGACCACCCACCATCACCACCCACAATCTACCACCACCACCACCAACAACAACACCTCCACGAGCCCCACCAGCAGCACAGCAGCATGGCCACCACCACAACCACCACCGCTGCTGCTGCTACTGCCCCGACCTCGCTGACAACGTTCCTTTTTGCTGCTGCTTGAGAGATGGATTTAGTGCTATATACCATTAATATAACTCAACGTGATAGTTACATTCACCAAAATAGCTGCTGCTGCTTATGCTGCTGGTATAACTACTACTGCTACTGCTGCTGCTGCTGCTACTACTACTACTACTACTACTACTACTACTACTACTACTACTACTACTACTACTACTACTGTTATAATATCCATTCGTACAACGCAACACAATTCATACCTTTCACTTGAACTGGTTGACACAGGCAACGTTGCCATGATCTTAATTAGTTTCCGTACAGCTGGGAACATGTCAACGTTACACTTAGCTAGAGCATCTAGAGCGTTCACTGGAGGATTGTCCATTGTAGCTACACATCGATACCATAGGTCCATTTCGCCCAGCAGTGTTAGGTCATTACAATTCAAGTCGAAGGCATATTTCTCAAGGAGTTCCTTAATCTGTGCTTGCTGAGCCATCGAAGGTTTCGATGCGCCTCCATCTGGGATAAGACACATAAACCCGCTGAGAAGCTGTTTGTGAGCTAGTAGTCTGTCCTGGAGTTGGCTTAGAAAATGATCTAGGAATGGCACAAATACAGCGATGCGGAAGTATTCTTCAGGATCAGCTGTTTGAACATTACATCGCTTAGTTTGTCTTTTAGCAGTACGTGGGACAAGTATAGTAATGCCAAGCTCTTCACATGTCTTCTCAGCTTTAACATAAAGATCATTAAACACTTTTGTTGAGTCGGCTCTCATAGCCTTGATGGAGTCCTCAACATCTGTTGCAAAGTTAACTGCTGCAGCCAAGTCCGAGTTCTCCTTCTGCATGAATCTGCAAAGCAGAAGGCTAATAGAGAACACCTTTGCAACAACATTCGTAGTGATAATGAATTCAGGCTGTTTAATGGCACACAATAGTTGCTTAGCATTTGTGGCAGAGTCTCTGTCTTGCCATTCACTAATAGTATTTAGCGACTCAATTACAGCGGGAAACAACTCCAAAAAAACTATGACAGCATCGTGCCTCTCAATCCATCGCGTTGGACACATTTGCTTTAGGTGTTTTCGCCTGGCATCTGGTAAATTGTCCTCAACAGCGTTAGCAAGAACAGCTTGTCGTTTTGGTGTGTTGAGAAAGTTATATATACTACTGATAGTGCCCATACTGTTCCGTACTGATACCTCAGTACACGCATCTGACACAGCAAGGTTTAAACTATGTGCTCCGCAATGAACATACGGCACAGTGGAAACTGTCTCACAATGTGTGCTTGTACACCGTTGAATCGTCCACTCATGGAAGCTGCGCCATCATAACCTTGTCCACACATATAATCTAAATTTACACCGAAGTTTCGCAGACTATCTATGATCACTTGAGCGAGGTTCTGGCCAGTGACATCATAAACAGGTACAAACTGAATGAAGTCTTCTCGAATCTGATGTCCCGATTCATCTATGTAGCGTGCGCATAGTGAAAACTGCTCAATTCCCGAAATGTCAGCTGTTTCATCAGCGAGTATTGAAAAGCATTTTGCAGCATTGATGTTATTTACTAGCTTATCACGGATCAAGAGATTGCAACAATCTACTATTTCATTTTGAATTTGAGGACTAATGTAGGAGGCATATGATGAAAATGATGAGCATGATTGTAGGTGTTTGCTAAGGACCTGATCACCGCCGTTTGCACGATACCGTAGCAGAGCTCTAAAGTTTCCCTCATTAACGGATGTTTCTGCATAATTCAGTCTCAGAGGTCCGGAATCCCTGTGGCCACGAAGTGACAATCCCTGCCGGCCACAAAGAATAATAGTATCAATAACTGGTATAACTTTGAGACGATTTTCACGAATTATGGTTTTGGACGCACTATCTAATTGGATGTCAATTGAATCAACTTTACGACCAGCAACAGACTGAAGGTTTCCAGAACTTGCAATGCAATCCTTGTGATAAGTGGTCTTCTCGTGATCGTTAAACACCTCAACAGCCTTTGTCCAGTTAGAAAAAGATATCCTCACAAGCTTTCCCAGAGACTGACTTCCAATACCCGCTCCTTCTGGCGTGAATAGTGCACAGTACTTACAAAATGCACCACTCCGAACCTGACTGTATAAGAGCCACTTCCACCGATGCAGCCACTGGTGCTGGAATCGTAGATTACGCTTGCCTCGGGAAAAAAAATATAGTCTGCGTCAGGAACCCACGCATTACAAATGAGGTCCAAGCGCTTCTCCATGGTTAACTGTTAAGAAAATAAAAATCTATTCTATTTACTTCCGACTAGTCAATAACCATTACATGTGCATTATTATCATTTATAGACCAAAGTAAAGGGCGTATATAACCGATGCGTCTGTTTGTTTGTTTGTTTGTTGGTTGGTTGGTTGGTTGGTTGGTTGGTTGGTTGGTGGGTTGGTCTTGAACTGTACGAGATAAATGTATTAGGTGATCTGCCTCTTGTTCTATAATGACGAGGCTGTCATTCAAACCAAGGATTTTAAATTGTTACTAGACATCTGAATTCTGAATAAAATGTATGATTAAGATTAGGATCGAATACTTGATGTGTGGGTTTTTAGAAAGCACAGTGGCATGTGATGCTCACCTGGACCATTATCATTTACATTGAATTAATGAGTAGCATTTTAAAGGGACACTGTGACTAGCTGTACAGACGCCGGAGGATGGACGGACACCCGCCAGTCGCCATGCCATACGCTTCATTGGATATTCTGGCCAGATGAGCAAACAATATGGAATACAGTAATAAATTAGAACCTCTCACTCAAAGCTGGGGCCAGAATCAGATGAATGACCAGATTAGCAAGATATTCTAATATTAGAAGGCATTCAGAGATTGCGTACATCCGCCACACACGATTATCTCCTAATAATTGATCTGTATAAAGGTCATCAGCCCAGCGACCTGAACCAATTTCCAGCATATTTTATTAAGCATTTAATAATAAAACTGGCCTCCTTAGTGGTCTAGAGGAATGTCCATTCGCAGACAGAGAAAAGACTCATTTTGGAGATTTACAATTGGAATAACGGCTCCGATATCCACGTCAGTCATAGCTGGTCCGATATCCACGCCAGTCATTCCAGTGGTAAATCTTAAAAAGATAGTCTTCTCTTGGCCTGCAAATAGACATTCAAAAAGCAAATATTTTGATTTTCAGGAACAAATTTAGTCACTAAAGGGTTAAACTGTTTAATCCATTACGTCACAGAATCTCAATTTTAAAATCGTTATATACAATTAGACGAGCTATGTTAATTTGAAATTAATTTAACTGGAAACTCCCACAACTCGTTATAGGCCTATTCAAGACTCATTGAGGTGTAATACAAATATATTTCGAAATTGCGTTATTTAATTTCTAATGTGGTAACTGTAAGATTCTACTAGTGCTAGTAGCCATAGTTGCTTGCTTACTTATAGCGGATCTCTCGTATTATTTGTTAATCTTGTCTATCGGGGTTGTTGGGGGTATTGCGAACGTAATACCAAAACTAGGCGGCATATGCCATTGAAGCAGTGACCTTTTAGGATTGATGAATTAAATACCAATTGAAAATTGGGGAAGGGGTCTAAACTAAATCTCGTCTTGCAAAGCACATTCTTAGGGGTAACCCACTGTTAGCCACATAGCTAATTTGGTTGAATTTCACCCAGCAGTTTGGGAGGAGTTAGCGTGACGGACAGTTAGACAATTAATTTGACCTTTTGACTCCTGTCACGCTGCCTTGAGGGCGGAGCCTAATCAAAATGTCGCCTTGCAAAGTGCATCCTCTGGGTATCCCACATACCAAAGTTGGTTCAATTCCACTAAACAGTTGGAGAGGAGTTAGCGTAATGGACAGACAGACGGGTGGACGGACGGACGAACAAAGGGTCCTTTGCTGTAGGATGGATGTAATGATGGTAGAGAAGCATCCTGTTAAGTCTCATTGTGATCGGATAACCCATTGATGAATTAAATACTGTATCGTTTGAAAAACCCCATTTTGAACGAAAACCTTAACGTTGAATGTGTGAGCCTCATGGAGTAATGGAATGAGGGACAGACAGACGGGCTAACAAAGGTTCGCATGGTGTAGGATGGATGCAATGATGGCATAGAAGCATCCTGTTTCATTGTGATCGGATAACTCATTGATCCTTTATATTTCAATTTAAAAAACAATACATTTTGAGGGTGGAATTAGGTAACGGAATAACAATTAAAGGCTCCTATATTCGTAGGCCCTATGGAGCCGCTCGACGATCGCGGCTAATTAAAATTCTTGCATTTATGTCACTGTCATTATTGTACAAATACTCTTAGAAACTCACTTTCCTAGATTCATCTGAATCATATCCACAGAAGAGGCCAATGTCGTTAGCAGGTTGTTCCGTTGGCACTTCAGCAGCTAATTGTACAGTGACTGGAGTCTCTAATACAGTTTCCGTATTCATATGCTGTGGCAGTAAATTGTTAGACGTACTGGCTCTGATATCATTGTTTATTACGGAGGTACAACCAGCGTCACGAGAAGGTTTAAAAAACGAATAAATTGTTGTCTTCTGCCGTTTTTTATCACCCATTTTAAACAATTACACTGATACATACGATAATACGAAACACGCATTGCTTTCTGACAGCGCTTGTAGGTCAGCCAATGTGGAGACAGCATCAATGCTACAAGGCACGTGACTACGGCGATATGCGCGTGGCCGCTGGTAGACAATGAGGTCAATTGTCTAGCCTGACTGGCCGTGTTTCTCACTGTTTCTATATGCAGTGATCTCACTTGCGCACATAGGCTGATTTTATTGTGACTTAGACTTAGACTTTACAATTTTTTTCCAGGCCCATGGGGGGGGGGGGGGCGTGTTCTAACACCCAAAACACCCCCTTAGCTACGCCCCTAGTTTTGCAAACGTATTGAGAACGTACTAGCAACTCAGTGACAGCGACCTGCACGCACTAAGAACGTTTACAGCGTAGAGGAAGCGAAGTGAGAGCGTGTGAGAGCGTGAGAATTGACAAAGTAGGAACGCAATGGGTCGTATTAAGAGCGCGATGAAGACGTGATAAGCGGGGTAGGCGCATACTAAGTGATACCTTGTTTTTAAAAGTTTGACAATTTTCGACAGTTTTCCGCGCTCTTGTTGCGTGTTATTCATATTTTGATATTTTTTTCAGAGCAATGCAAGCGCCGGCCTGATCGCGGCAGAGTGTGACAGGGGTTTTAGTGCTGTCTGGTTGACTGCCTAGCTGCCTGTCCGCCTGCATGCCTGTCCGCGTGCCTGACTATATACCTGCCTGCCTGTCTGTCTGCAGAGGCAGCGCTGTCGGAGCGGCGGCGGTGGTAGCGCTTGCAGTATCAGTAGTAGAAGACTAGTCCCTCCCCCCCCCCCCCCCCCCTCTCTCTCTCTCTCTCTCTCTCTCTCTCTCTCTCTCTCTCTCTCTCTCTCTCTCTCTCTGATTGCTTTATAACTGAGTAAGTGGAACTTTTTGGGTCAAAAGCGTTAGATTTGATCATTTACTTCCTCGTTTAGTCATCAGAAAGATTTTCTTCATCTCCGTGGAAACTGTCATCATCGTTATGTAAATTCTGTATCTGTTGTGGGCGCATTTTGGTGTTTACGCTTTATAAGGAATTACGAAAATGATTGAGTTAGACCCCAAGTCCGATTGGAGCTGGGTTCTGGTAAGCCGAACTCAGCTTGCCAGTCAGCCATACTTCTCAGTTGATCTCAGCTCAAGTCTGGCTTAAGTCGGGCTTGTAAACGTGAGCCACCCTTCAACATGTACCTCTGGCTTATCTTAGCCAGGGGTGTGCAACCGGCCAATCTCGTCATTTAAGAAACTGTCTACACGAATCTTTAGATCAAGCCTTTGACTTTAAGGCGATATATTTCTTATTATAGATAGCTGCCTTATGGTTTCCGTAAACAACAATTAAGAGGAAAGCAAATTTATAATCGACTTTACACTAGCAGTACTCAGAGTTGCAGTTCACGCACGGCTAAATTGGAAGCAGCATCAGACATTAAGAAACTCGATTATAATCTGAATATTTTGTCCTCTATCTACGTGATACAGAATTCTAGAAAATAATTTTATCATGCGCAACAACACTACTTAGTCAAATGAGTTTCAAAATATTCAACCAATTAGCTGTATAATTACTCTGAAATTAGGATTCTGGGAATTCAGGGCTCATAGTCTTAACCATATAACACTCATATCAGCCAAAAATGGCTTCTGCATGGGTCTTCAGAAATGCCTATTTGCAGAGAAAGAGGAAATTATTTTTGAAAATTTACCACTGGAGTGACTGGCGCGATAACAGAGCCAGTCATTCCAGTAGTAAATTTTCAAAAACAGTTCTTCAGGGTTAAGCTATCGTTTCATTCGATTGAGAGGAATGTCAACATGGAACCACGGGAGCAAAGAAGGCAATGATTGCAAGATCAAGGGCGTAAACAAGCCGCCTAGTTATGCTATTGACCGGTCTGGACTTTCGGGCTGACAACGTCTAATAGTTGAGATTAACCCTGTAACACTCATATCAGCCAAAAATGGCTTCAGCAGTGGTCTTAAGAAATGTCCATTTGCAGACGAAGAGATGACAATTTAAAAAAATTTACCACTGGAATGACTGGCTCGATAACAGAGCCAGTCATTCCAGTAGTAAATTTTCAAAAACAGTCTTCTCTTCATCTGCAAATAGACATTTTCTTTGAGAAAATTTAAGTTTTCTTGAACAAATTCAAGTGTTATAGGGTTAAGAGAGCTTACTTTCATGCCATTCTACACTTGAGATGTAATGGAGGAATCCGGTTTTAGGTATGCCCCGCCCATCTCTAACTAAGCTCCACCCACACTTCGCCCGTGTTGGGATCGATCAATGCCTGAACTAACTGACTATTAATTTCCAGAAAATTATATAGATAAGCTGTCGAGAATTTTGAAACTAATTTGACTGAATGATGCTGCAGTCTATGCCAAAATATCAACAACATGTTTATTAAATAGTAAAGACATACAATTCGTACCACCTGATGGACTGTTAAGCGCTGAAGTCGGGCTAAATCGCGTCATTCATGACGTAATTCTTTATAACGCCAGCCTACACGTCACGTAGTTGATTGTGATGTTATATGATTTACTGAGAAACTGGGTTCTTGAATTATTCTTTTCACCTTTCGCATCGATAATTCTGAATAATGCACAGAAATATTCTGGCGCACACGCGTATGCTAACTCTTTCTTTATTTTGTCGATCTTCTCTAGAGTAGTTTCTAATGTACGGACGAAATAATATAGAATTATTTTTGCACATGCCCCTTATTACGCGAACACCAATTTCACTTTGTGAGAGGTCAGAATGATATGTATGATTAATGAATTAGTGATGAAGTCACCTGGAATATCTGCATTACCAGTGAGACATAATAATTAATGGCTTCTATTCAGGCCTACACAAATACAGATTTAAAATGAATATACCGCGTCACATTTTAATTCCGACAGCCCACATTATATTGCATTGTATCGCGCCCTGTAACATTTATAAAAAACACCCTAAAACCCCATACATTATTTATGATACAAGGAATTTTCTGTTGAATATTTTGAAACTGATTTGAGTGAGAGCTCATGACGTCATACGTGCGTAAGTGTGTAAGTCCAAGCATACGTGGGTAAGTATGTGCGTAAAAGCGTAAGGCTAAGGTGTGTGGGTAGGTGACGTGGTGTGGGCGTCTGGTGGGTGACTGGATGACCGAGTAGCTATTGATGTGTTTTTGAGTGGAAGATATAAGTTCCTGGTTTTCATTTATTATCGGATCACTAATAGGTTCTTCGATGGCTTGTTTTAAAGTGTGTAGGGAGACTGTGTGTGTGCGTGTGTGCGTGTGTGCGTGCGTGCGTGCGTGCGTGCGTGCGTGCGTACGTGCGTGCGTGCGTGCGTGCCTGCCTGCCTGCCTGCCTGCCTGCCTGCCTGCGTGCGTGCGTGCGTGCGTGCGTGCGTGCGTGCGGGCGGGCGGGCGGGCGGGCGGGCGGGCGGGCGGGCGGGCGGGCGGGCGGGTGTGTGTGTGTTCTGGGATATTAAATGGCAAATAGATACAATTCGTACAACTGGCGGAATACTCAAGGTTCATGAGTGACTTAGTTAGGCCTACGCCATTCATTACGCATTTTGATTGTGACGTCAGTCTACATATGACGTAATTGATTGTGATGCCAAATACTTGACTAACAGAGGTTTCATTAGTATAGTCAGGGAGCCAAACTCTGTAGCGAGCCAACATGGGGTCGAACCTTACAGCCTCTGATATAAATTCTATGACATGATGCCATCATACAGGGCATACACGAGTATGTCATAATACTCTTGCACTAGTAACTTAAGGGTTATGGATCACAGGAATGGATATAACTGACAGAATGTCCATTTTGGAAAATAACGACAAAAATTCAATTATGGGGTGTTGGGAAATGAAACACGCATAACATCACATCTACGTACCTGAGCATAATGGCTTCTATCATGTCTTACATGTTATATGCAAATCAGTCGAATAATTAGGTCATCAGAGCTCAAAAGGTAAAACAATTTATGGAGGCACTTAAAATCGGACAAATTTGCTTTGTTAAACTACACAATGTGATGATAGAAATACATTTTAATATTAACCTCTTGTAAAGTAAGTATTAGACACTATCTGTCAAATCCAAAGAGCCAATGTTAATTCTCTTATGATGACAACTGATAATGTTCATTTTTGAAAATAACTGAAAAATACAATTATGGGATATTAAAATGATATTAGTACAACATCAGATCTACATGACCTAGAGTAATGACTGAAATGTCGCCTATTGTGGGTTCTATAATGGCCATATTCATTATGATGTCATTAGAACACATCACGCAGTTCATTATGACGTCATATGATGGGTGGGTACTCCGGAAAGGTGAATTGCATACATGTTACACGTAAAGCATTGAATAGTTTGATCACCAGAGGTCAAAATGTCACTAAGTTTGGTGACTGCTTAACATAGGAAAGCTGTGCATTGTTGTGATGGACAAATGTGATGAAAGCAATGTATTGGTCTTACAACTTGGAAATGGAATGATAAGCACCTTCCAAATACACACCTGATTGCTACCCCTCGCTATAGTACAACCCAGGATCTGAACATGAGATAATGGTAGTGGAAAAGCATATCATCTTAAATGATTGGAGAGAAGCAAGCTCACATCCTGATATGCGGGTTTGGGGTGGGTGTAAGAAGGAGAGGGGAGGGGACGATGACAATGGCGGCGACAAGAACAACAACAGTGTTGCTGGTGATTGTGGTGCTGATCATGACGATAATGATGATGATAACATTTGAAGTAAACCATTTCCGATGTCGAGAAAGACATAAGCAAACATTGACAAGAATGTAGGAATCTGGCTGTTATACTTGCTGGTTCTCATAATGCAGAATGCTTTATTGGTATTATAGGATATTCCATAAATGGCATTGGCCTTGAAGGCGAATTCGCTGAAAGTGGCATTGGTAACCGAGGTACTGCAAATAGGTTCATCAGCAGACAGCATTATTATATGATACTGAGATGCCAGTCACTGATGTGATTCATTGAAGGATGAGAAATCTGACATAGCCAGGTTATACTGCAGTCAGATAAAGGCAAAACCTAGCGGCAATGGTTCCTTTCTGGAACAACTTGCGGGAAACCTTAGTGGTGACAGCAAAGTGCTGGCTAATGCACATTGATTTGGTTCATATCATAAATCGGTACATCCATTGAGAAGGAGAGGGCAGCACTGTGAAATGAGCATCTTCAAGAAGTGAAAAATTATGCTATCATACATTGCATAGAGCCGTTATACCACGTACATGCTGTGTTTGCCTATCTATCAACAAGTTTGGTGATCTAATGAATCTAGTTACAGGTGCGAAAGCTGCCAGCAATGGCATGATAGAAGCAAAATGTAAGGTCATAGAAGTAAGGAAAATTAAAGAGGATAGAAGCAACCCTTATCAAAATCAGCCTTCATTACAATAACCCAGAGAATTTGGTCCCAAGACAATATTTGGGAGATTTATACGTGCCATGATGTCCCTTCCACCAAAGCCTCGTATTAATTCGTCTGGTGGTTGCAAATGGAAGCAATTTAAATGACTGTAAGGCTACTTTTATTCATGCTCTATAGCGTGTGCTTGCCTATGAAAATCCGAAAACTGTGCCAGACTTATGACTATATATGATTCATTATCAGAAAATGAATATTCACGTTTTATCTTATACTGTGTTGCTATGCATGGTAATGTTTTCTTAACTTTCACTAAACCATTTAATAATTGCTTTAAAGTTACTGTACGGAATAACCTTTCTTTATTTGACATCAAACAATGACATTCAAATATAGGCAGCCATTGAATTTTAAAATAGTGTCCATTATTTTACGTTTACGGTATATATCTGCATACACAGTTATTTATATGGTCACTCCTTTAATGGACACGTCTGTAAAAACAGGGTTCTTCCCACGGTCTTCATAAACGTCCATTTACAGGTCAAGAGGAAAACTATTATTGAAAATTTATTGTTGGGCTGCATGGTTCTATATCTGGTATGGTAAATAGTCAGGTCTTGATCTGTAAATAGGAATTTTCTAAGCAAAATCTCTGATTGTCTTTATCAATCGTGGATATAGTTGTTTATGATTTATAGTATTTACTGTACATATACACCTGTGCAAAAGTTAAGCACCACCCTATTTTTACGCACATGCGAGGGTATATTCATGTGCTATGAAGAAAGCAATAGCATAAACATTTATGTACCCATCCATCTTAGTGCAAGAGGTAATAATGCAACTAGAGGAATGCTGATTATGAGGGTGGGGAAACACTGTATGTTTTTGTTTGAACTTGAAAACGAGGCCTGAATATGGTTACGTTGACACCACTGACAACTATTGCCCTACAGTTGTCAGTAATGGTGTCTGAAAACGAAGTTTAACATCTGTGCACGAGTTTGAGACTGTCATTATTAATACCGGGTATATCCACCTTGTGCCTGGATGACGGCCTGGACACGACGTCTCATGCTGGTCACCAACCGACTGATACGCCATTGTGGTATTCGTTGCCATTCAAGATGGAGTGCGTCTGTTAATGCCTGTAGGTTCTGCACAGGAGGATCCCTCCTTCTCACCATGTTTCCCAGAATGTCCCAGATATGCTCAATAGGGTTCATGTCAGGGCTCCTTGCTGGCAATGGTAGGGTGTCGATGGCATTCTGGCGGAGGTATTCATGCACAGCTCTAGCACGATGTGGTCGGGCGTTGTCATCCATGAATATAGGGTGGGTTCCAGGTGCATGATTTACAAAATGAGGGACCACAACTCTATCCAGTATGGAATCTTGATATCTTTGTCCATTTAGTGTTCCAGGTACAGTCAACAGATCCAGCTTACAATCAAATGAGATGCACCCCCATATCATAACGGAACCTCCACCAAATGGAACTTCTTCCATGATGTTACGTTGGTCGTACGCCGTGCGTCTGGACCTCCATACACGAGTTCGACCATCTGTGGCATGAAGCAGGAACCGACTTTCATCGGACCAGTGTACCCGTCTCCAGGATCTCATGTTCCAGTGTCTTCTTTCGTTGCACCACCTCAGACGCTCCTCTTTGTGGTGTGCAGTGAGGAGAGGACGTCTGACAGGTCTCCTAGCTTTCATGCCAGCAGCATACAGTCTCCTTTTGACGGTAGACATTGACACTCTATTGCGCGTTTCCCATTGCTGGCTGAGCACTCTGCTGTTGGTGAATGGAGATCTCCTAACAAGGCGTACTAGGGCTTCGGTCTTCCAGATCTAGGCCTGTCCTTCACCTCGTTAGTTTGCCCATGTTTTGCAATCAAACGACTGATTACAGTATGGTTAATGTTCAGCTGTCTGCCAATCTCTCTGCATGACATACCAGTGGTATGCATGCCTATGATTTGCCAGTTCACACGATCACTTAACCTTCGTCTTGCCATAGCGGTTCACAATCAAGAGCTAATTCTCTCTGTACAAATAAACCACGGTCATGAACACAAAATTCCTAATCTTGTCGCCTAAATCTGTATGTAATGTTCTACACCTCAAACTGGACTTTTACATAACTGAACACGTGTGCTGTTTCCCGCCACGCACGGACATCAAGCGGCGTGTTGCATTTCGTACTTGGAATTATGTCAGCTAACGCGGGGACAAAAAGTATGGCAGCCTAGTTGTAGAATCATGTTTCTACGTTCTATTGTTTTTGCTGGTGCTTAACTTTTGCACAGGTGTATATAAATAATAAGTAAATAAAAAAATAATATATATTCACTTATATTACTAATAGTTTTGCTCATTTTCTTTAATATTACTTATCTGACAATAATAATAATCGATAGTATTTACTTCTAAGAAACAATTCGACCACGTATAAACTGGGTAATTCATGACTGCTCCCATAAGAGGGCAGGTGGAAGTCATATATTGTGTAAACGAAAAATGGATATTTATTATTTATTAATCTCAACTTCTTCATTTGGCGAACTGGTAATGCTTCTTTAAAGTTGATATTAAACCAGAAATATAGTTTTTGCATCGCAAATAGAACAAATTCCTTGTTGTTTTTCGTCAAGCGTTTTTCGTATATGCTCAACCATGCTAAATTTTATCTTGAGGGCAGTGCCATTAAAATCGCTGTCACAATGTTGCGCAGGAGACTGGAATTATGCAACATTGGTTTCCTTATCCGCAAGATGTTCATCTACTCAGAACAAAATTCCGAAATTTTATATTAGAGGGCAGTTTTTTTCCAAAGAAATTGTCTTTGGCTCCTTGACTAATAATCATCATCAATGGACTTTTACAGTGTTAGCTATGCCCCGCCCAACTATAGCTAAGCCCCACACACACCTAGCTAGTGCTGGGATCGGTCGATCCCGGAAAACCCTGACAATCAATTTCCAGAAACTATACAGGTAAGCTGTTAAATATTTTAAAACTAATTTGACGCGGTGTTCTTGCTACCTATGTCATCAACGGCCCCCAATCAAATTAGTTTCAAAATATTCGACAGAAAGTTTATTAAATATTAAAGACATACAATTCTGACAACGTATCAGACTATTAAGCGATTAGGACTCAATTCTAGTCATTCATGACGTAATGATCATGATGCCATCATACACGTCACGTAGTTGTTTATGAGGTCATATGATGGATGGATAGACTGGAAAGGTCAAATAGCACACTTGTACATGTATATACCATACATATACAGTACACTTTTAGTCACTGCGCATGACACATAATTAACAATTCTCCTTTGAGAAATGAACGCGGACATATAGCGATGGACACATCCAGGGCAGTATCGCGGGCTTAGTGCCAGGGGAGCAACAACTTTAAAGGGGGGTTCGAGGGTGCTCCCTCGGAAAATTTCGAATGCCTGGTTTCTCCCAGTAAATCATAACACTGGACGATTTACCTCCAGAAGTGCAGGAAACGCCGTCTGAGAGTATTCAGCATTCAAAAACTTCAGCTGCCTATGATTCAATGAAATCTATATTCGCTTGGAAGAGTGTAGCCTACTTGACAGTGCTATGTGTCGGAAATATATCTTCCCTAAAGTTGAGCCTGAATGAAGAACGAAAACTGGAGACTGAGGCATCCTGCGTTTTATGTCTTAAGATCTTTCAAACAAAATGTATTTTTGAGTGTTGAGTATGCTATATGCAGAGTAAATAGTTAAACTCAATAAGGCACTTTGATTGATGGTCTTAAGTGCATACAAAGTAGAGGAACTCATTGAATGAACACTACTGTACAGTGCAGAGATTGGAGTAGAGAAACAATTTTCAACAAAGGCCCTCCACATTGGCATTGCCATAGTAATTAAGTTACATAGATAACTAGTGGTCACAGTTGACAAAGGCCAAAAATGTAATCAGTGGACGGTTAGAAATACGGTACTCCCATGTAATTAGTCTGTGCAATGAGTGTTTTCTAAAGTACACTTTGCAAACCTCAGCCCCCCCCCCCCCACACCCCCCACCCCAGCCTCCCCTTGCCCCATTCAGGCTACGGCCCTGACATTTCTACCAATGCCCATCTATTCCATCAGAATGCTTGAAAATAAAATTGTTAAAAGTTGTGAAATTGAATTACAATTTAAGCTTCCAAATGTATACAATTTAAATAATTTTATTTTAGACCATTCTGGTGTGAATATGCACCTTTAATAATGCGCACTTGGCCCGAGGACAAACCATGGTCAGGGTGGCTTTGCAATGGATTCAGAGGCGCGCTATGCATATGCCTCTCCCAACGCCCCACACTGCCTCCCAACACATGCTGAGGATGGGAGATGCGGACCAGCGTTAAACTTTAAACATCTAACAGCAGCAATGCTGCGAGACGGCAGCTAAGGGCTAACGCGCTATGAGAAATTGTGTTCTGCAAACTTTCATACCATCCCTACCAGTCTACGGCGTGAGACGAGAGACTCGATACACGCGATTAATATCCCAGCAGTAGACGACATGGCCCTGCCAAGTAAACAGACCAAGCAGTCCAGGAGCCAATAATTTATTTTCGTAGCACCACCATGGGACAATTTGTGATTGTGACATCATCATACACGTGCTGAACTGAGTATGAAGTCATACGTGGTCAGTTGATGGATGGGTACTCTGGAAAGGTGAATTGTGTCTTTACTCTAGGCATATACATGGTTCGGCTCAATTCGGCATTCCGTCAAGTGTAATTGGTGGTTATGTCTTATATGCCAAGATTTCTCTCTGAAGCACGGGGTACATGTTTGGCAACATGCTGATTCTGAATGAGCAGATTCAGTAGCGGATTATAATAAGGGCAGCAACCCCTCTTTATCTTTTTCGGAGCGGCACACCCCCTCACAATCATGACACCGCCTAGATATGGCTGCATGCTTTGGTGTCGGTGATTTTGTACTGACCCATATGTATATGAGTATTATTTGCTTTGACCACACACACAAAAGCCCCCAAAAATCACAACCACTAACCCTACTGTCAAGCTGTATAAGCCGGCAGCCAATGCCATCGAAGAATTATAGGAACAGACGGCAGTGGGCTCGTCAGGGCCCTGGCATACGTTAAATGGCTAATGCAGTGTACAAGGGAGATACTGAAGGCCCTCGAGTCTAAGGGAGAATGAGCACATCCTACTGTAGAACTGTCTATCGTCGTATTGTACGGGCTATTGTGAGTCAAGTTCACCTCATCTCTGTAAGGGGACATGCTTAGTATATGGGTGACAGCCCACACCCAGGACAGCTTTGATGGATTAGAAGTTTGCTGTGTCCATCATCGATCGCCTACAGGCAAGGCCAGAGAAAACGGCCAAATTTCACATGCCGTTAGCGAAGATGGATGTGGACCAGACAGTCGGTTGCTCCTGAGCGTGGGCTCAGATGGTGGTCGCTATCAGCAGGGTCGCCAACCGGTTGTCTTGATAATGTTGGTACATCAACCCGTTTCTGGCTATGTGTAATCAAGATGTCTCAAAGTACAGTCAGGCCATGGCAAGCGTTCATCTTGAGAGTCATGCCTCCGGTGATCAAACGGCAAAAGAAGTGACACGCTACGAAGCAGGAGGGCTACGCGCGCAGACCACTGTGGATTGGATTGTTTATTATACAATTCATTATATAGCATATTATTTTGAGGGTACTGTCGATTATTTTGAGGATACTGTGGATTATATTTAAGGCACTATGGATTATATTGTAACCGCATCGTATTGTACTGTATTGCTTACTTTACACATGCACCAGAAAGACACATATCCTAGGTTGTGCTCATGGCGGTAGATCCCCGCGTGAGAGACCAACGGGTGTACAGTGAGAAGTAGAACCATTAAGAATTCAAGAAATCAACATCTCTAATTTCGGATGTTAGGAAAACCGTCTTTCCGTCTCCCCACGTGACACCCCATCGCCACCGCGTTATTCACAAACTACCGTAATGTCCACCCCCATCTCCCACCCAGTTCGTCTGCAAGTCAGACATAGCGACGTTTAAGCTAGGCGAATGCTGCCGTTAAAAAAATGAAGCATCATGACAGAAGAAGGTGAAACAAGGAAATGTATCGCAGATTAGGCGCTTGACCCCACGTAGAATTGTACGGAAAATACAGCCAGATACCCAACAACCACAGTGTCTGGCAACGCCGCTCTGCCAGTTGCAATGTCATTTGGGACTCATTTCGAAAAGGTTGTACAGATTTTGGTTGATAGCAAGAGCATTTCGTTAAGTTTCAGCCTCAGTCATTGTAGCCTGGATTGTCAGATTCAGATGACCACAATTTATGATAACAAATATATGTAAAAGCAATAACAAATATTATTAATTGCAGTTAGTAAGCATTGCTTAGCAGTGCATGATTTATTTTAACAGAAGTTGAGAAGTTGTCTGGCTAAGCAATTGCCTTGTTTAAGTTGTATGTGTAATTTACCAGAGTTTTTTACACCGCTTAACAGCGTGATCTGCCCGAGAATAATCTTCTTGACCATAAAATGTCCAGCTGCGTAGTGCCAAGGGTCGGAGGATAATTTACCCCCATCCACCGCTTGAAATTGACAGCCTATTGACCCTATCGCCACAGACGTCACTGAATAAACATGTTGTTGCTTATTTTGAAACTAAATCGAGTGGCAGCTGCTGATGCCAGCTCTTAGTCAAATTGGTTTCAAGATGTCCAACAAGTTGCGGTACAGCCAGTGCTGTATAGATTAGTTACCTTATAAAAACGTGGGAGGAGCTTAGCTAGAAATTGGTGGCGCATAGTTAGAAATGATCGCTCCATTGCCAGTGATGATTATATCCTTGATTGTTATAGCTCAACCCCCACCCCCACCCACACCCCGCCCCGGAGATTTGATTGCTTAATCTCAACCTTCCAGCAGTTGTGATTTAACCTATCTCCTGCCCCTTTAATGGCCAAGTCGACCAGAACGGCATAACCAGGCCAAGGAGAATATTTTTGAAAATTTACCGCTGAAATGACTGATACGATAATCGAGCCAATTATTCCAGTGGCAAATTTTCGAAATTTAGTTCCTCTCCTTGTTTGCAAATGGATACTGCCTACATGAAAATCCAGAGTTTCGTTACCATTAATTAATCAACGGGCAAGTCGACCAACACGGTCTTTCTCATTATTTTGTTGAATGTTCATTTGCAGGCCAACACAAATCTATCTTTTGTAAAATTTCAGTCGTAAATTTCATAAATAACTCTCTCTTGGACTGCACAAATTTTGTTGAAAAAACGCAATTAAAAGTTTAGCTGATATGAGTAAAATGATTAGCGCTTTATGGCGCTGTTGACACTAGAAGGATTAAAACGATGACCAATCAATAGAGAGGGATCCATTTCTAACTATGCCACGCCCATTTCTATCTAAGCTCCGCCCACCTTTCACGCGTGCTAGGAATCGCTCTGAGACTTTGAAACCTGAATTCACAGAATGTAAATTTCAAGGTGACATTTGCCACATCATAATTCCAGGTTCTTGAAAATCCGCCCAGATCTCCACTTCCAACCCACACATACCACCCCGCCAAGTCTATAGTTATACCTGCATGAATGAATTGGAAATAAGATGTTAGAATGTAGGAATGTAGTCCGAGTTCGGGCGCCATATCAGATTCGGCATATGTGAATCAGAGAACTCGGACAATCGGAGTTCGTCCTTTCTGCTGGATGTGTATAGATACAGGTGTAAACACCTAATATAAATAACCCACCTACGCGCAATTGAAAGCAAAATCTAAATAATAATCCCCCTTCTAATTATCTCAAGGGAAGTAATCCGTTTAAAGGTGCATATTCACACCAGAATGCTTGAATATAACACTGTTAAAAGTGTATACTTTTAAAGGCATAAACTGTGCGCCTAGATGTAATAAAAAAAATATCTTAACATATGGTGATTCCATCCCAGATTAATTAATACAATATTATGAGTTGTCAAATTGAATTACAGACACGAGTCCCTATTTCAAACTCACAACTAAAAAAATTATATTAATTTAAATCGAATGAAATGACGATATGCTAAGATGTATTCGTTTCATAACATCTAGTAAAGTATATAATTTTAAGAATTCTAATTTCAGGCGTCTTTATTGAGAAATATTCAATTTATCCAGATCTTAAATTTTAATGCAATGGTACCTGAAGAAAATTAGGTTCGTCGTAGGGCCACGTGGTTATTATTTATTGAATACCTATTACCTATATAATTATCCTTTTCAATATGTGTTTGGAGAAAGATAAGTTAGATAAGAAAGAACAGGGCAGGTATGCCAATTTTATTAGATACATTTATTTATGTTCACAGGGAAACGGTGGTCGTAATAATAATAATAATAATAATAATAATAATAATAATAATAATAATAATAATAATAATAATAATAATAAATCCATTGATCTGTCGTCTTTCAATATTAATTCTAAAGGAATTAGGATTGGTCATTTAAATGTACCTCGCCGGGTGCCTAAGATAGACCAGTTAAAACTGATTGTGGAGAAGTGTGGAAAAGAACTTGAAGTTTTCTGTACCACTGAAACATTTCTGTCATCAACAATCCCAAATAACTCCATTGAAATTGAAGGCCATGTCAATGAAAGAAAAGACAGAAAAGAACGGGACGGTGGTGGAATTGTACTGTATATAGTTGATAACTATTAATATGTGAGGAAACTAAATTTTGAAACCGGTGATCTGGAAACTCTATGGATTGAAATTAGACCCTTTAAGACCAAGCCTTTCCTATTGGGCTGTGTCTATAGACCCCCTGATTCACCCGCTATCTGGATTGATGAATTTGAAGCTATGTTAGAAAAGGTATATTCCGAAAACTCAGATATTATACTTGTAGGAGATTTTAATTTCGACCTTATTAAAGCAGATAATCATAAATGGCAGTCTTTAATTGAACTTTTTCATTTAGACCAACTTATACGTAATCCAACCAGAGTTACTGAGAACACATCTAAACTGACTGACCATGTGTATGTCACAGATAAAGAAAAAATTCAATCGTCACATATCGGCTCTTTGGCATTAAGTGAACATTATCCAATATTCGCTGTACGCAAATGTAAACCATTCAAAACTCAAAATTCGCACCAACTTATTAAATACAGGAGCATCAAAAGCTTTAATGAAGCTAAGTTTGTTAGTGACCTGTCTGTATGTGATTGGCGTTCTATAGGTTATTTAGGTAGTCCTGATCAAGCGCTTGATCAATGGTATGCAAAATTCATCAACATTATAAATGAACACGCTCCTATCATTGAACGCAGAGTTAAACGTGTATGTCAACCGTGATCGATGAGTAGAGAAATTTTAAAAACAATGAAAGAAAGGGATTATCATATAAACGTAGGAAACATGTTGAATTTTAAAATGTTAAAGCAAAAAGTATTTGATTAAAGCATCTAAACGAGATTATTTTGCAAATAAATTAGAAGCAGGCAAAAATAATCCGGCTAATATATGGAAAATTCTAAAAGACATAACTCCCAAGGCAAACAAATTACCTTCAAGAATCTGTGATGATAATGGAAGTGAAATTCAAAACCCACAAATGCAATCTGAACATTTAAATATATATTTCACTACAATTGCGTCAAAACTGACACACTCCATGATAAAACAAAGGCCAATGGCATTTGATAAGCTATCAGATCATGTTCTTAATAATGTTCCAGAAAATATAGTTTCGAATTCCATATATAACCGTTGAATATGTGTCCAGAGAACTTAGCAAATTTAAAACAAATACGTCATCTGGTTACGATGAATTGAACGCACACTTCCTGAAAGCTGCAGCATCAATAATTGCGCCCTCAATTACACTTATTATAAACAAAAGCATAGCTACGGGAGAATTCCCCAAAATGTGAAAATGTGCAAAAGTAAAGCCTCTACATAAATCTTATTAAAAAACTAATATTAGCAATTATAGGCCTATCTCTATATTACCCATTATCTCTAAGGTTATTGAACATGATCATATTTATAAATTTATAACCAAGTATAATTTATTATTTGAGTCGCAATCAGGCTTCAGACCTAACCATTCACGTGAAACTGCAGTGTTAAATCTAGTGGAAAGATGGCGCTTTCGATAGATAACGGCGACCTTATTGGTTCAATTATGATTGAGTTTAAAAAGGCCTTTGATCTTGTCAATCATGGCATCCTATTACAAAAATTAAGTATTTACAAATTCAGCTATAATACATTAAAGTGGTTTTCTTCATATTTAAATGGCAGACAACTACGTTTCAATTTCTGGAAAGGATTCTAAACCACTGCCCATCGATATAGGAGTACTACAAGGCTCAGTTTTAGGGCCACTTATGTTCATTTTATATGTTAATGATTTACCCATGTGTGTCAACAATCTTATGGATATGTATGTTGATGATACAACTATGCATGCTGCTAGCTCAAATGTCGCTGAAATTCAAGAAAATCTAATTAACGGTATGAAGTCGGTAGAAGAATGGTGTGTAAATAATAGAATGTTGTTAAATATGGACAAAACTAAGTTTATGATGTTAGGAACTAAGCATAAATTGAAACAAGTAAATAATAATGCTATAATCCCTACAAATCGTGGAAACTTAAATGTTGTGGAATCTGACAAACTTTAGGAGTATACTGAGCCAAAAAAGTTTAGCAACAGTGAAGTTTGGTTTGTTGTATTAAAACTATGCGTCCATTTATAGCCAAATTTGCAGGCATGTTTCGTCAATGTAATGTCTCGCTGATCAAGAAGAAATGCAAATCATTTCTTGCATTTCTCGGCCGCACGCTTACTGCATGTGAAAATGAATTTTTCATGCACTGGCCCACATTGGCGAGTAGCGAAGGCAAAAATTCACCATATTGCAAAAGCAGATAACGAACGTTAACAGAAAACGCTTAAAAGTTTACCCTACCGAACATGGGCCGCCGCCCAGGGCCACCCGAAAGTCAGCGCCATGAAGCAATGGGAAGACTCGCTGCTGGGCAGAGCGTTCACGCTGTTGCTCGACATTTTAATGTTGACACCTCAACCATTTCCCGTCTCCGCCAACGTGAGCAGGAAACTGGACATGTTAATGACCGACCACGATCTGGCAGACCGAGAGCAACAACACCACGAGAAGACCGCTACTTAGTGACGTCATCACAATGTCACAGGTTTGAGACTGAGCCACGGCTGTCCCGTAATTTGCACACCGCTACCGGCACTACAGTGCATGCACAAACTGTGCGAAACAGACTCCATGATGCTGGACTGCATGCCCGTCGTCCACTCGTTGCTGTTCCGCTTACAGAGCGTCACATCGAGAATCGGTTTGCATGGGCAAGAACTCATCAGCGATGGCGTACTCAACAATGGAGCCACGTTTTGTTCAGTGATGAGTCGAGGTTTTGTGTGGTTGTGGCGGATTGTAGGCAACGGGTTTGGCGACGTTTCGGAGAACGGTATGATGCAGCCAACATCATTCAGCACTACAGATTCTGTGGCGGCAGTATCATGGTGTGGGCTGGAATCCATGAAAATGGCAAAACAGATCTTATTGTGATTCGCGGAAATTTAACGGCTCAACGTTACTGTGAAGAGGTTGTCGCCCCTGTTGTCATCCCTTTTATGCAGCATGATGCAGACTTTATGTTCCAGCAAGACAACGCCCGTCCTCATTCAGCTAGGGTCACCATTGATTTCCTTGAGGCTAACAACGTTCCTGTGTTGGACTGGCCAGCGTGATCACCGGCCCTGTCTCCTATCGAACACGTGTGGGACATTCTTGGGTAGTAATGGGTGGGGCTGTGCGTTATTGTTCTTCCCAGCAGAGGGTCTTCGAGAACAATGGGTTTTTCAGGAGATCAAAGGAACAGCTTGCGGAATGGAATGTTGAGAACAATGGCGCACATATGCACACGCATTCTAGAGAACAATGACGCACAGAACACCACGTTTTTCTCGATAACAATGACGCACAGCCGCACACGTTTTTTTTTGGATTTGCAACACTCTGGAATGTTCTATTATTTTGAATTAGTTAACCCTTAAAAGTTTAAAAGTTGTGTATTTTACGTTTAAACGTAGTGGCGGCGCACCCCCCTCCGTGGTTATCTACCGTTGTAAAAATAATAGAGTTTGATGAGTGATAATAGTAGAGAGTAATGTAAAATAATAGATTTTAAGAGGTGGTCCGATAATGGAGGTCGTAGGAGGACGACGAGGAGGAGTAGTTTGAGGATGAATGCAATGCCGGCCGTTCTCTGCCCGGCGCTGTTCTCTGCGCATATTTAAGCAGAGTGCGCATGTCTAGTTCACTGTAGTTGTTTGTGCTTTTATAAAGAAAACGTATAGAGATTTTAAGAGAATAATTCTTAAAAAACATTTTATATTAACGAGGAGTAAATTACGTTAAAGACATAACAAAATGGCAGATAATTTAAGCGCCGATATTAAAGAATGTGAAGATGCTGTTAATGTGATTCTGTAGCAGATGCGTGACGATGATGCTGCAAGATTAAACGTGGATCTATCCAATTCACCTGATGAAGATGTGGATCACCTTTTAAATCTGGGTTCTATGTTGTATGAACCCAACTGTTCAATTCCGCACGTATCTGATGAACATAACGACGTAGCATTACGCGAAGTCATTCCTGAACTGTCTGATACCGATGCTGATTTTTTCAATCATTTGGACGATTTATACGATTATGATGTAATCATACCTGAGCAACCTGCTTCTATCGATGATCAAACCATACATACTATAACTGAACAATCTATTTCTGATCTGAGTACCGTACCATCATCATTTGTTAATTATCCTCATAACGTATGTGACGTAATTGATTCTAATTATTCGACCATTGTACGTGATGGACACGATCTAAATTTAATTGACATTGTGCCTTTCGCTAATGACCTATCTCAGGATTTAGTATGTCTTCTTAATGATTACGATGTAAATTTATTCTACGATGCATCCCTTCTTGACTTTCTTGTGCCTTCATCTAATGACCTATCTCAGGATTTAGCATGCCTTCCTAATGATTCCGACTTAAATTTATTTGATAATGTGCCAGTTCCTGTCTGTGTTGAGCCTTCATGTAATGGCATATCACAGGATTTAGTATGCCTTCCTAACGATTACGACCTAAATTTATTTGATAACGCGCCATTTCCTGTACGTATTGAGCCTTCTACTAATGATATATCACTGGATTTATCATGCCTTCCTAACGATTCCGACCTAAATTTATTTGATGCCGTGCAAGTTCCAGACAGTATTGTGCCTTCTGCTAATGACATATCGCTGGATTTATCATGTCTTCCTAATGATACCGACCTAAATTTACGTGATGTTGTATCGGTCTGTATCGTGCCTACGGCTAATGACTTATCTCTGGATATAGCGTGCCTTCCTAACGATTCCGCTTATCGCATCGATGATCCTACTCATCAAACTCTTATTGACACGCAAGCAAATCATTCGACAGATGAAATTAGTCTCATCGCTGATGAAATCAGTCGATGTATATCAGAAAATATAGTGCTTACAGATGATCTACTTAAGCATTATTTGCAATACTATGAGCATGCACAAATCGGAGGGTCGGTAGTTGATTATACCGACTATATATCGGTGGAGACTGTTCGTAAATACCGCAGTAAAAAGTTTCATCTCGAAGGTACTGAATATAATGTATCTTTTAAAAGTTATCCTATAGCTGATACACCAATTTATCATTCTGAGTTCGTGTCAGGCGTCTTTCAATCTTTGCTCGATATGTATAGCGAATATAGTAATGTTCAACCGAATGATCACGTGAGAATCGAGTTGATTCACCCTTCTTTGGAAATGCCGATAGCGATGGACTTTAGGCTAAGGAATGAAATTACGCCTGACATAATTTTAGAATCAGTGGAAAAAGTCATTCAGTCAAATACTGATTGTAGGTTATCAGAGGGTTTTGAATTTCACGTTTATCGTGTAGAGGACTACAACTCGGGTGGGCGAAATGATACTCTCCTAGGCGTGAGTGATTCTAGACATTTAAATTTATTAAATTTACATTCATCCGATTTAGAAGCGTACATGCATATAAAAAAAAGTATTATACCCGTAAGCATCGAATATCCATTCTGTTTCGCGGCAGGAATATTTTTAGGAATAAAATTTATTGAGAAAATGAACAAATTAATCTCTGCAAAAGAATGGAATAATTTGATACGTAATAAAACATATTTGATGCATATGTCTCGTGAATATCATACAGCATGTAGTATTCCTGTACGCAAAATTAATAGTACTGATTGGAACACATTTCAGGAACATTTTCGCAATCAATTTTTTATTCTGGTCTACTCAGAGTCAATGCATGAACGCCTATTCGGTTGTGATTCCCCGAGTTTACCATGCATAAATCTTATGCATTCAGAATGTGATAATCATATATCCTTAATCACGTCTATGGCTGAATTTCTTATGGTACATAATTACTGTATGCGGTGTAATGCGTCATACTCTAATGATCACTCATGCGCTGCGCACTGTCGTAGTTGTCAGACACTTTATTCTGATAAAGGATCTTGCACTTCTACAGACGCTAGGCATAAGATAATGTGTACCGATTGTCATCGTAAGTTTTATAATCGTCAATGTATGTCGAACCACCTCTCTAGTGGGACCTGCGAAATGGTTACGGCTTGCCCCCACTGTTTCAGTCGCATACGTAAAGATGACGATGAACACGTATGCGGTATGATAAAATGTCATGCGTGTAAAGAAAAGTATGTTATTACTGAAAATCATACATGTTATCATAAAGTAATTGAAGAACCTATCATGCCATTATCCCATGCACGCTCCATGCGTACAAATGCCGACAATTGTAGTTACGTATGTTTTAAAAAATACATCATTTACGACACAGAAACATATTTATCGCCTATCGACAGTAGCAATACTCATATTCTAGCTGAGCATAAAGTCAATCTCGTGGTTGCCAACATATGTTGTGATGTGTGCCTCGAGCAACCGCTCGAAGATGATTGCTCTACATGTCATCGAGGCACGAATTATGGATATGTTCGCTTTCACGGGTTAGACGCGGTGGATCAGTTTGTTAGATGGCTGACACGTGTTAAGGCTGCGAGTATCGGTAAAAAAATCGATAGAAAATATGTTTTCTCTGACTACTTGGTGATCGCTCACAACGCTCGTGCCTATGATTCCCTTTTACTCCTTCAATGCATTTGCAAAACCACTAATCCACATCTTAAACCTTTAAATATTATCATGCGTGGTCGTTCAGTTCTCTCATTTGACGTAGGTACTATTCGGTTTATCGATTCAATTAACTTATTTCCCCTTTCATTACGTAAGGTGGGCGATGCTTTTAATCTTTCTGTTCGAAAGGGGACATTTCCCCATCAGCTCAATACGCCTCAATATTGGGGTACGGTAATACCCTTTCCCGAGAGGGAGATATTCTGTCCACAAAATATGAATGTGAATGAATTAATCGAATTTGATCGATGGTACAATGAGCAGATATCTAGACACGAGTGCTATGATGTCGATAAAAATCTCATCGAATATTGTAATGATGACGTAACCGTATTACGTTTAGCCATGTCTAGATTTAAGACTTTATTTTCTGAATCGACGGATGGCCAAAACCCATTTGTAACAGGGATAACGCTAGCGGGAGGGTGTAATGCGGCCTATCGCGCTTTATGGCTTCGACCTGAGAGCGTACAGACTATACCCAATTTCTCACTAAGAGCAAAACGTGCTTATAGTGTTTTGGGTGGAGAATGGATGGAATGGGTCAGTCAATGCGAGGGTCGCCAAATCGTGCATGTGCTAAATGGCGGTGAACAGAAAATATACGGACATTATGTGAATGGAATTGATGTATCTGAAAATATTCTTTACGAGTTCTTAGGTTGTAAATTCCACGGACATGAGTCTGCTTGTTGCGGTGATAAGCGTGATATGACATATACACCATATGGCGATCAGACATATTGAAGATTTCCACTCCCTCTTCACTCACTTATTCTGGGGCTCCTCCTTCTTCGATACAACCTTGTATGTTTGGCTGCTGCGACAACCGGTTTTATCGATGAAGATGGAGCATGACACTAGCTCGCCTCGTAGGTACAGAGACCTGACGATATTTATAGAAGTGCCTGGGCCTGATTGGACTGCGCGTTTCAGAGTGATTGGTTCGACACGGTGGTCTTCCGTGTTCTCCAGAGTAACGACGAACTACGCCAAACTTTTGCCTTGGATTACACTCAAGGTGATCGTTTTATTTCTAACTTAACTGTACAATAAAACCTACAAAGTTTGGCAACTTATGCTGTTACCAGTTTACGTATTTACAGCGATACAATAATTTCAATCAATGTTTCCTAAGCTTCTCTAAACTTCAACCAGCTCTTGCCTACTTAAAACCATTCAGCAAGAACTCCTTAAATCGGAACCAAAACGACTCGACCGGACTCCCGATAAAAGGCAAAGTGCCCTTTATATACTACTCTGAGTTTCGCTTCTACCTCCATCTTGGTTTCGCACCGCCGGAGGTTTATCCTATTCTCATTGGATTACGACCTTAATTTGACCAATCAAAACTCTGACCCTCCCTGCTGGGGAGGGTGCTTTTTACCTAGCACTTGCGGTTTGGCTGGTTCTGGAGTGATGGGCTCTGTCATCCTCCTACCTCATATTTAGGATTCCAGCTGGCTTAACTTGTCAGGTCTGACGAATGACCTGCCAAGAATGACGGATGCTTGTTTGATAACAAGGATTACTGGTGGATTAACATGTCTATACGATTGATATGTTTTTGATAACTATTCTCGATTGTGCACCTATTGGCTATTGCCTACAGGACGCTACAATGTCCATGTCTTGTTCATTGCCTACTAGCTGAAACCTGTAGAATGCTATCTGTCATATCTAATCCCTTGATTTATTGCCACCAGGAGCTACGCCTTGTGACTCATACTCGATTCAGTTTCTGCGAAACTGTAACTGCGCACTAGCTGACGTAACCACTGCCAGTCATCCAGTGCTGATAATATATATCCAAATAATAAGATGCTGCTAATGCATCTAAATATAGACGATTACACAATGCTGGTAATATAGCTAAATATAGATTATGATCGCATCGTTTCTGTGAAACTGCTTGATGCCAACCCGTGCATCTAAATATACATTGTGACATAGTCTATTAGCTCACCTGGTATTCAAACATGAATTTCACTCGGGACTTACTTGCACTTATAAGACGTCCAGTGGGGTCATGACTTCCCACCAAACAGTCCCATATCTACACATGCCCCTCAACCGAAGTTAATTAACCGTCTCTTAAGGCCTAAAGAGAGTGATAATTAACTCGTTGTGCACCATCAACAACCTAAACCACGCCATACCAGAGTCCTCCAGACTATGTCATACACCACAAGTACATCATATCTTAAATCCCACAATGTTAACTAAACATGTCCGGGTAACGGAATATCATGCACAAATGACCGTCCCCGGAAACATAGGAAAACGGCATAATCCTATACAAATTACAAACTTGTCCGGGTAATGGAATATCATGCGCAAATGACCATCCCCAGAAACACATTAGTAGCATCACTAATATATAAATATATATGCGTAATATGGTAATATTGATACAATACGAAATCCACAGTGCAAATACCATTACAAATCATGTTCAGTTATTACGATAGTATAAAAGTCAATTCCCTACCACTGAGTGTTCCATACACAGCATATGAAGTTAACTCCAAAATGTCATTGGGATGATTCCAATCGGTCACTAAGATCCACGTTGGGTGTACCAATGTCATTGTATAGCTCCACGTCTATCCAATCGTCAGCCGTCGGGTCGATCTCAGTCCTGGCAATAGCATTAGGCGACGACCCGGCTGACATCTCCACCATTACCGGCAGGGCTGCAGTTCCCCACGGTCGTGGAGAACGAATATGATGTGGTGCACTACTATGGGCCACAGGTGGCTTGCATCGAATCCAAATCCACATGCGGTTCAAAATACCACATTTATATAATATAAGCACTATCACAATCACTACAACGGAGGAGCCCGCTGAATACGATATGAAAGAGCGTACTCCAATGCCATCGACCATCACTGGGTCGATCACGGACAATGGTGCTAGCGGCACGTACTTGGACTTTTGAAAATGGTTCCAGGGTTGCATTTTCAAATGATTAACAATCATCGACTGGTTAAGGACTCCGGTCACATCCAAGTGGGGCATCTCGATGGCCTGGCTAGCCCGAGTGTACGTCCGACTGTAAGACGCTACAGGCTCGAATTACCAGCCTTTCGCACTATAACCACATTCACCAGACATTAATGCATACGCGCCATTACTCACCATGCACCGGTCAGTCAGTCGTCCATCGCAGTGTATTTCCATTGTTTCACCGAAGGTTTGCAACACAACACCTACTTTCTTATTGGCAAATAATTTACTCGCGGTTACATTTGATTCCGATAGCTGAATATTACACCTACTATCTGTCGTGTTCGTTAATATGCTTACTATGCAGGTTACGTGGGTCTTGTCGACCCCTAGTTGACCCCCGTGGAACCAAAACCACCCGCTCCACGTTCTGTTTGATCCAACACTACACACTCTACTATGTCCGGCATAACTATCATCTCCATTATTAGTTGGGCTATCCGGTCACCCTTTCGTACACAAAAACTATCCCGGCCAAAGTTAAATAGGACCACACCTACATTCCCGTGGTAATCCAGATCGATCACTCCAGCACCCACATCAATGAAATGTTTAGCCGCCAACCCCGACCTCGGCGCTACTCGTCCATAGCACCCCCTCGGAACCGCAATCTGACGGTCCGTTTGCACCACCATTTTGTCCCAAGCCAGGATTACGTGGTCATAGGCGCTATACAAGTCATAGCCGGCGGCGAACTGTGACCCCGGCGTTGGCGGATACGCATTACTCGTTATTCGAGCGAACTCGAGCTGAATGGGTTCGCACGCCATGTTCTAAGTATTTCTAACTGAAGCACTGACGGCTACACTATTGCGATATTTACGGGTACAGATTACTACTCAGAAGGATCACTATCGGTGGCTACGTCGCCTTATAACTGCCTCTATACGATCGATGAAGTCATCGTACAGGGCACGGCCGAATGCGCCAATCCTGAGTCGCTTGCTGTCAAGCTCGACATCAGGTGCATGACTGTGCTTGTGCAAAAAGTAGCGTGGCACTGGCAGCGTTTCCATTGGTTCCGGCACACTCTCGGGTACCTCCTCCGAGCTGTCCATCACCACTGTCTGCGGAGTCACGTGAGTTTCCATCGGTGACTCATGGTTTCGAGTCTCACTCGTACCAGGTTGACTGATGTTATTATCAACCAACCTACCCCTCTTGCTCACGCTTGGCTCATCATCAGAAGCTGGTCGCTTCCGACGGGCTCTATTACCCGAGGTGGCGTTAGGGTCAGATTCTGGCCCTTCTTCGGACCTTGGGAGCATCATGGCTATCCTTCGTACCCTTTGCAGGGTTACGAACAGGGCGTGGCCGTACCTTGTCCCAGCACATTTCTGAGTCGACTACGTGTAACTTAGATATATTCAGTATGCGCACTTTCCCAGACCGTTGATGCCGGACATGAGCCACAGGCCCATTGATCTTAAAGATCTCATACTCGGAGTCACTGCGAGAGGTCAACTTCATCCGTTCCTCTGCCTTTATGACCAACGAATCACCCACCTTAAAAACACCAGCGTTTGCACGCCAGTCAATCTGTTCACGGTGGACCTCGCGCGACCTAGCCGTTTCCATACGAGCACGCAGCAAGGCATTATTGAGACAGGTCAGTCTCTCACCCAAATCCTGCGATGCATCTATAGGAATAGCAAATGGCAGTCTCGCCTGTCGACCGTATGTCAGATAAAATGGCGTATAACCAGTCGTGGAATGACGAGTACTGTGATACGCTGTTAATGCCACACCCAATTCATCCTCCCATGAGCGAGAAGCATTGTTAACCCCCTTCTGGATTAAGTCCTTAAGGGTGCGATTAAACCTCTCGGTACGCCCATTAGTTTGTGGGTGGTAGGGACTCGATCATCTATGATCGATCCCATGTTCCCGGAATCTCTCCTCCAGAGATTTAGAACAGAATTCTTTTCCCTGATCTGTTGTCAAGATCTCAGGGACACCATGACGAGCCACGTATTCATTGAAGAACTAATCCTCAACATTTTGAGACGTCTTAGCTGAAATCGGATATGCTTCTGCCCACGCAGAACAGTGATCGATTATCGTCTTGATATACACATTACCTTTACTCGATTCCAACAGTGGACCTATCAAATCCATGCCGATTATCTGACTCGGATAATTTGTCATGGGCATCTCACTGTACCTTGGTCGAGTAGTGACAGGTTGGTTGACCTGACACGTCGTACACGTCTCTAGCATATGTACAACATCTTTCCTCAAAGACGTCCACACAAACGAATCTCTTACCATACCGATGGTCTTCTGCAGACCTTGGTGACCAGCTCGTTCCTGAGCCATCCAGAGCACTTTCTCATGGAACAGGGTAGGTAACATGATTCTGGGGTACTCAGCGTCCAACGCTGATGGCATAATTAACGAATATAATATACCGTTCTTGACCATATATGCCTCCGATGTGTTCTTGAACAACTCTGGGTATTCCTTGGTCTGCTCGGCACACAATTCGTCATAGGGAATGTCGAATACCTCCAGAGGGACATGCGGTAACGCGCCCTCATCCACATCTGGTATGACAAAATTGCCTGTGTCTAAGGTGGCGATCTCCACTGGACGACGTAACCTGGACAACATGTCCGCTCGAATGACTTCGAGCCTTGGATGTACTCGATCTTACATCCGTACTCGGCAATCAGCACCACCCAGCGCTGCACTTTCGTGTTTTTAACTTCTCCCACAAACAAACTTTTCAGGGGTTTGTCGTCAGTATACACGGTGAATTGTGTGCCAAATAGATAAGGTCTAAGCTTCTTCAATGCATATATCACAGCATATGCTTCCTTTTCTATTACAGGCCAATTTAACTGACTGTCCTTCAGGGTAGAGCTTACATACTGTATCACTCGTTCTATACCCTTATCATCTACCTGTACCAATATCACACATATCGCATAGCTAGATGCATCAGTGTATAGCTTATAGGGAGCATTCAAATTTGGATAGGTGAGAACCGTCTCACTGCACAGCAAGTTTTGTAATTTCTTAAACGCTTGCTGTTCCTCCTTGCCCCATTCAAAACGCTTATACTTCTTAGTCAATTCTATCAAAGGCATAGCAATTTCGGCATAGCCTTGCACACAAGAGCTGTAATAACCTGTAGCTCCAAGGAAACTTCTCACCTCGCCCACATCCCGTGGCGGAGACATTTCCCTTATGACCCTGACCTTTTGGACCTGAGGAGCCACTCCTCGTGCAGAAACACGATACCCCAACAAGTCCACGGACTCGCGGGCAAATTCGCATTTCTTTTTCTTAACCTTTAAATTGTATTCCTGAATCCTGCTCATAACCTTACGCAAATGCTGTGCATGCTCAGCCGGATTTCTTGAATATACGACTACATCATCGACAAAAACATGCAAATATTTTCCCATGAATTCCCGGAAAATATCGTTCATTGCCCTCTGAAATACGGCACCTGAGTTGCAAAAACCAAAAGGCATCCGAATCCACTCGAACAAACCTTCACTGCAAACGAACGCTGTTTTCTCTATGTCTTGGCTGTCCATTTGTATCTGCCAATAGCCAGACTTCAAGTCCATAGTCGAAAATATCGTTGCGCCGCGCATCGAGTAAAAAATATCCGTTATATTCGGTAATGGATAACTGTCTTTACGACATACAGAATTCAGCTTCCTGTAGTCGACACAAAACCTCGTGTCCCCATCCTTCTTAGGAACTAACGTAATGGGCGACGCCCATGGTGATGACGAAGGTCTTATGACGCCCGCTGCTAGCATCTCGGCCACTTGATTCTTGACCACATACTGCTTGGCAAGCAGTAGACGGTAGGCTTTCTGCCTTATAGGAAACGCATCTCCTGTTGGTACTGTACATTTTACTTTGGGAATCAAACCTATCGTGTTTGGACGAGCCATATAAAAGTTATCCGCAAAGTCCTCAAGTACTTTGTCGATAGCTTTATATCCGGTTGTTTCCTTGCAACTCTCATATACATAATTTGTCTGTTCCCCGTAGGGATACTCAAAAGGATATATCTGGCCAAACCATACTACAACTTTGGCCTGATAGTCAATCTTTGCCTTTCCCAAGTGCAAAGCATCCACACCAAGCAAACATTCATGCCGCATTCTCACATACTCGGAATAGGACAGGCGTTTTTGAATTTTACTTGAGTTTCCCCCAATAGTTCTATTGGGGAACCATTTACTGCCAAGAGCGTCTTCGCTCTTTTTAATGGCCTAGCATTAAACATGCTACGCCATATATCCTTGCGAATCAAGGATGTACTAGCACCAGTATCCACTAAGGCATGCAAGTACTCACCCTGATCCGTTGGACCGTTTTTATCCATTTTCAGATGGATTAGAAACCGCTCGGTCGGTGAATTCACCAACGGTTTACTCCGTCGTCGTTTGATGGACTCCTCCGTCCACTAACCACTTCTGCGTAACTATTTCGACGGGAGGATGAGTCCTGTCCGACACCGTATGAATAACGGCCATGCTCATCCGTCCCTTCCCCGATCAACACAAATCCATCGTGGTCGACATACTCGTCCCGATCGTGCATCTGATTGTTCATATCTTTCCGGAGGTTCCGTGAACAGTCTCGTGGCGTGACGTTTCTCTCCGGATTCCGGCGGTCGACGATGTCGATGTCGCGATCCTCGGTGCGCGGACGCTTGATCGCCCGGCATGCTGCTGGTTGTTGCGTCCATGCGGGACCACTCTGCGGCGGACCCCTTACCGAGTGACCGTACTGCGGGCAGTCCCTCACATAGTGGCCGTCTTTGCCACACCCGAAACATGTCACCGTGGCGGCGGGAGCGCTCTTCCTACTCATGTACGGACCAAAACTGCTATGATACTTGCTGCAATCTTGCGCCATATGCCCTTCCTGGCCACACTGGAAATACGTCATGGGCGGTGCCCGTCTCGGCTGCTTGGGCCCCTGGGTAGGCCTCCTGTTGACGTCTTCTCGCGGCTGGATCGGTTGACGGCAGTCACTTTTGTAATGGCCATTCCTCCCGCAGTTGTAGCATGTAACGTGCTGTAAGTCTCTCCCCGCTCTGGCTGGTCGGGGCGAGGGTGGTGAGCATGGCTTTGCTGGTAGAGCGGTCTTCTTCTCGGGCTTGGCGGCTCTGGTCACCGGCTTTTGCTCCCGTAACTGAAGGTCACTGACCAAGCCACACAGCTGCTCGATCATTTTGCTCTGCTAGCAATTTGCTTCTTCAAAGTCCGCATCATGCTCCATATCTCTCTTTCCTCCTACGGGCCTACCATATTCACCTCCATGCTTTCCTCCTGCCGCTCTTCTATTTTCATTGCCTTGAGCAGGTCGTCGCAGGTTGCCTCCACCTCTGCAATTTTGATGGCTCGGTTCAGTGTGGTAGCCTTCTTACGGATGATCCGCTTGCTAAGGCGGTGGTCAGACAAGCCCTTCAGGTAACTACCCAACATGGTCCGATGGTTGTCGGCGTTCTCGACGGGGTATGCTCTAGCGCTCATCTCTCTAAACCACCTGTTGAAGGTGATGACGGTTTCGTTCCATCGCTGACGTACTCCCTCCAAATCGTACTTTATACGTTCGCCCTCGTTGGCCGACACGAAGTTCATCATGATATACTCGTAGAATTCGTCGAAGGTTACGTCCTCTCGGATCTTTCCCACCAAGAACCCATCGATGGCTCTTGATAGCTGGCCGCATGCCGCTCGGGTGATATCGTAAGCAGGTATGCCTTCTAGTCTCCCTTCGTTGGCAACCCACGCCCTTCTAGTCTCATCTAAAATTGTTCGCACCTCCTCCGGCACGACGCCATCGCAGGGCTGAATTCGATAGATCGTGTCCCTGATTTTACGGCGGTACACCCGCTCGGCCTCCCGACGATTGCTGCTTTCAATGATGGCCCCCACCATGGCTATTCCCATCGTCTGCATGGCGGCGATGGTCTCGGGTCGAAGCTGGGGTGCTAGCAGCATCTCTACGGGTGGCAGGCCGGGTTCAGCATTTCTCTTGGGTCCCGTTGCCATTCTGTGTCTAACGATAGTGCAAGCCGATAATAATTCTGTGGAGACGGGGTTGCTCGGGGCAGACGACCTCGGTGGTGATCGTTACTGCGGAACCTTCACGATACTCGTGATGCTGGGTGATCTGGGTGCTGTCGGACAACTTGGCCACATCTAGGAATACCTGTACGCAGTGAGCGACGTCTTTCAATACGATGGCGGAGTTGGAGAGCGGTGTTTCTGGCTGGGCCACAAACTTTAGTTACTCACTGTTGATACTCTGGATCCTGGCAGGTGAAGCCACTGAAGATTTCCACTCCCTCTTCACTCACTTATTCTGGGGCTCCTCCTTCTTCGATACAACCTTGTATGTTTGGCTGCTGCGACAACCGGTTTTATCGATGAAGATGGAGTGCGACACTAGCTCGCCTCGTAGGTACAGAGACCTGACAATATTTATAGAAGTGCCTGGGCCTGATCGGACTGCGTGTTTCAGAGTGATTGGTTCGACATGGTGGTCTTCCGTGTTCTCCAGAGTAACGACGAACTACGCCAAACTTTTGCCTTGGATTACACTCACGGTGATCGTTTTATTTCTAACTTAACTGTACAATAAAACCTACAAAGTTTGGCAACTTATGCTGTTACCAGTTTACGTATTTACAGCAATACAATAATTTCAATCAATGTTTCCTAAGCTTCTCTAAACTTCAACCAGCTCTTGCCTACTTAAAACCATTCAGCAAGAACTCCTTAAATTGGAACCAAAACGACTCGACCGGACTCCCGATAAAAGGCAAAGTGCCCTTTATATACTACTCTCAGTTTTGCTTCTATCTCCATCTTTGTTTCGCACCGCCGGAGGTTTATCCTATTCTCATTGGATTATGACCTTAATTTGACCAATCAAAACTCTGACCCTCCCTGCTGGGGAGGGTGCTTTTACCTAGCACTTGCGGTTTGGCTGGTTCTGGAGTGATGGGATCTGTCATCCTCCTACCTCATATTTAGGATTCCAGCTGTATGAAGTATGGCATTATCATGCGTCATCGCAATATGAGCCGCATGGCGACGATGGGTTATTTTCAGAATACATTAACCATTTTCTGAAAATTAAACAGGAAAGTAGCAGTTATCCTGATTGTGTCGGCAGTGAGAGTGAAAAGGCGAATTACGTGACTGACTATTATAAACATGAAGGAATACAGCTCGACCGTGCCAAAATATTGTATAACCCGGGTTTGCGCTTTGTCGCTAAATCCTGTTTGAATATTTTGTGGGGACGATTTTCTCTTCGTGATCATAAAAAGAATAGCATGATATCAACACATAAAGGTCTACTCTCCCTTCTGAATGATAAAAGTAAAACTGTAGGCTCCATTACATTCCTGAACGATAGTCTTCTAATGGCCTCCTATTCGGTCAATAACGAGTACATTCAGTCCCCATTAAATACCAACTGTATTCTTGCATCTTTCGTGACAGCCTATGGCAGAATAAAACTGTACGAAGTCTTGTCCTTACTCGGACGCCGCGTGGCCTATCACGATACGGATTCGGTGGTATTTAGTACACGTTGTGGATTTCTGTATGACGGACTGATCATCTGGATTACTAAAATCTAGACATATTGGGCCTTCAATGATAAAGCTAGCAGAATGGACGATCGATGCGTGAGGTCGGGTGACGTTACGTAGGAGGCCTAACGACAGTAGACGGAATAGCAACAGGTTACAGGGACAAAACAGAGTCTAGAAAACCGTATCCGTATTCGTCTAATAGGTTAGAATCCTTAGAGTAGTAACGTCGCAAGGGTAATACTTAGCAAGAAGCGCAGGTCACATGGTGCTAAGCACTCCTCGACCTTTTGCACACGTCACTGTCTAGACACCGATGAGTCACAGTCTAGACACGATCACGCCAACTTCTAGGTCAGACTAGGTCGCTGGCGATGGGTCACAGGGGTTAGAGGAGCCTAGAATAATACTCATCTTACCGATTGCATCAGCCGAATAACGGAAGTGAAATGACGTAGCACCTCATTAGCATACGTCTAGAAGATTCTAGAAACTTGGGCCACAACCCACCCTCTCGCATTTTACTATGGGGATTATTTTGTGACTTTTGTGGCGAGAAGTGGATTGACTTGTAGCCAATAGGATGACTGGGAATCGTAGCCAGTCAGAAGAGAGTATTATTAACCAATAGATTAATTTAGTGTTAACCAGTCAGCGACTGGCACGCAGTGCTATATAAGGAGCTGTAGGCTCGAGATAATTAAGCTTTGTCTTCACAAATTTAAGTATACGTTAGTTCTTACTAGACAAGTCCTAAATTATATTAGGGCTTAGTCGGGGCTCACGAATATGAGTACCCATTTTACCGTTTGTACATAGTCCGTTTGTAGTGAATAAATATAGTAATTCACCTCGCAAGTATACGTACTGTTATCGTTTCATCTTCACGAATTGCAACGTCTTCTCAACACGTTTTCGTAAGGAGGAGCAACACCTCCCGAACCAAACCCAGGCTTATTTGTAGACCCCCAAATCTACAACGTGAAGGTGAGCCGACCATTCAAGAACGAAGTGGGTATCTAGGTTCTTGGACGAGTGAAATCCCTCCGATTATGAATTAACAAGTTTTTGCACACTCGGTCTAAAAAACAATAGTTATGAAACGAAGTGGCGAGGCGATCCATCGATCGTTAAACAGGTGACGAAGGTTAAAGGTCTAACGCCCGGTACCCAACAATCAAAACAAGTTAATTTTGATACAATGAAAAAATCCATTGATCAAATTATAAACGATGGTGGAAGTACGGATAGTAATAGCATACTATTAAGCTATCCATTTTAGAATTCTTTCAGTAAATAGCAGTAAGATTTTCAGACCCGTCTTTAAAAAACGTATTTTGAAACTGGGAGATTTATCATCAGTACCATACGGTTACACTAGCGTAATATAAATAGCAACAGTGCACTGTTTTCAGTCAGTATGTGAACAATGTCGGTGTCATCCATGTCCGCCGAAGCCGCACTAGCTGCTCGTGCTATGATAACAAATATTGCTAGTCTGTGTAACGATGATAAGGATAAGATGCGTACGTTGATTATGAGGAGCATGCGGTTCACTTTAAGAGATGACAAAATTAATGCCAGAAGAATTATTCTCATGTCTGAAATTTGCAAGGGTTTATTAACCGAATATGGGATAGACATAGTGCATTGGGTTCGCGTATTATTGCTGCGAAGCTTCATTAATCGATGTCTTTCTCATTCATAACTTATGCTTAGTTATCGCACGCATTACTAGCCTTATATTACTGCAAAAATATTATGACTGAAAGTTGTTGTCATACGTCATGAACTTACAGTCAGATAGTTTTCAAAATATTTTGTGCATCAGCGATAATACGTGTCGACTTTGGTGTATCGAGTCTCTCAGCCGTGTAATGGTTAAAAGTTGGTCGTGCGCATCATTGCTCATAAAGTGTGCGACGGTAGAAGACGGTGTCTTGTACCGCGTGAATATGTACGTTATTGATCGAACAAATGCGCTCCATAAATTCAAATTAAGCGTGTCTATGTATGTCATTGTAATGCACGTGCTCCTCTGTACGCCATTGTATGCATGGTATTTATGCCAGATGTCGTTCAATCCGTGTGCAGCTGTTCGTTATTGTTACTAATGATATATAAATGCATCAGTTTCACGCTATGATTATTCGTTCTCCACGATGTCATCTGATCCTTGCTTTAAATATTTAAATCGCTCGGCATTTTGGTGTGATCTTGGTAATTCGCATAAAGCGCGAACAATACGTTTTGGCGAAAAGTGGTGTATCGATCTACGGCAGTTTCATCCTGACAGTTATCCCACTAAATGTGGTTTATATCTCAGCGTAGCAGCGTTTAATCAGCTGTTAAACGTGCGCGCAAAAAAGAAGGCGTACTATTTACATATTCTTTGGACAATTCTGTTCATATTTCTATCTGTGACGAATTTCCGTGTATTGACATACACTATTTTTTCTGCTCTGACGCAGAACTACGTGCCACATGTTGCGGATTATACCTGCAAGACAACAAGTGGGAATTATTGAAACAGAATGCGAGTAATTTGCTGGCAGCATTACCTAACTTTTACGTGCCACCCGACATGAGCGGTGACGAGTGGTTTACCACGATACCTCAGTGCTTTTACGGTGTGAAAAAGCGAGAACATGAATAACATTCCAACCACTAGTGATTCCGCCGAGATGTCTAATCACGATACGCTTATTACGGACGCTATATACCTCGATGAGGTTTTAAGCGATGACGAACTAAATCTCGTCGATGACGAGACCGTCAAATTGTGTCACGATTGTAAAACTATGGGTCATCCACACCATTATTGTCCTACGGATCATGTGCAAATGATTAGTCAGAAATTATTCGCATCCATGCTGTGTGAAAAGATACATTCGTTGGTTGTGCGAGATTGTTACGGATGTCTAGTAAATCATCCGAGTCAACGTGAACATTCATGTTTAGGGATTGATGTTGACCGTAATCTAATTGACAATTTTGAACTGTATGATGAGGCGGCATTATTAGAAATGGACGAAGACGAATATTGCGCTCGACTAGCATGCCATTACTATATATGCGAACATTGTACTGAACTGTACCATATGTGTATGACAGAATGGTATAGGTACATTGTGGATGTAATATATGAAAAACAGATGTTGGTGCCATAACTATAATTAATATTAATTTATTTAGTTTTATTCAAAATTAACCATGTGTTTTTAAGCATTAAAACACGAGGATAATTTTTAATAAAATCAAATACGTATTTTATTTTTTTTAAATAACATAATTAATTGTTTTGTTTTGTCAATCGTAGCTTTGTAAAATATGATGTATTTGGTGTGTTTTTTCGTATCTTTGTAATGATATGTATTATTGATGTCTGTATTAATAAAAAAGTTTTAAAATCGGATTTCGCTTGTGCAGTACTAGCACCTAGCTCTCTCTATCTCTTTATCTGTAACTAGCGACTCACTATTCACTCCCCCGCCTCCTCCACATGCGTTGGTATGCCCGCTTTTCACTTGACAGAGGCACTTGACAGCGCGTGCCATCGCTGTTCTTTAGAGAAGAATGGTTCAGGTGAATGAATGATAGAGTGAGCTGAATAGCGCATACTTAAATAAAACACCGTTAGACGGTTTTTGTTCAATTTCATGACAAAATATTCACTGAATATTGTGTTTATTTTTGTAACTATTTAAAGATGTTATGGATTCGTCGCACAAGTATCTGATGTCATAATCATACACATAAATGTTCATAGCATTTCTGCTCAGTAGCGTGTATATGACACCACAATTCTTAAACGTACATAGCATTTCTACTACGTCACCAGTATCTGACGTCACAATCATAGTATCTCTCCTAATTTTATGATACAATTTTTAAATGGACATAGCATTCCTCCTACGTCTCGAGTATCCGAGGTCGCAATCATAGTATTTCTCCTAATTTTACATAACAATTCTTAAATGTACACAGTATTTCACCTACGAGTATCTGACGTCGCAATCATAGCATTTCTCATAATTTTACGTCACAATTCTTAAATGGACATAGCATTTCTCTTACGTCACGAATATCCGATGTCACAATTCGTAATGTTCGCTAACCATCAAGCACTGATAAGGTATTCGCAGAAGAGTAACTACATATTACATCGTAGTGACGGTTCACACACGTCCACGTACGCCTAAGGTATATATATATATATAAATATATATATATATATATATATATATATATATATATATATATATATATGCGCATGAGCGTATACCTTCTTAGTCGTATGTGGACGCACATGTGATGACACTATGGCATCAACGCTTGACTGTAATACGACATTACGGTACCCATTTACTATGATTGTCTGCAGTCCAACACAGTGCAGTAAAACTGAGATGATAAAAGCACTAATAAGAGATCCCTATGCCATTACTCCCCCCTCCACAGAGGATTGTGTACTGCTACGGTGCAAGGCAAGATGGGTATAACGATTTGGCAAAAGAAGTTGAATTTAAAGAGGGTGTGAATGTTGAACTAGACAGAAGTTGCAGAACATTGGTGGTGCTCGACGATTTGATGAATAAATGCGACGAGAATGTAGCTGACCTATTTACAAAACGTTCTCACCATGAGAATTGTAGCGTAATATTTGTCGCACAAAATCTCTTTCACAAGTCTCGCAATCAACGCGACTTATCAGTTAACTGTCACTACATGGTATTGTTTAAGAATCCCCGTGATGCATCATCCATTCGCTCTTTATCTAATCAGATGTACCCAGGCAATACAAAGTATTTGATCGAATCATATAAGGATGCTACATGCGAACCTCACTCATATCTACTCCTAGATTTGAAACAGACGACACCTGACAATATCAGACTCCGTTCATCTGTTCATCCGAAGAAGGGGTGCTACGTTTACATACCTAAGAAAAATGGCATCACGTAAAACGGAATGCCATTTACCTATGCTGCAATATTTGGATAAAGTAAAGCCTTCAATCAGAAATGATGTAATCAAACAGTGTTCGAACGAATTGATGGATGTACTATGCGAATCATGCCTAAACGTATTACGTGGGAATGTTCATCTCACTAAAATATGATACAAGCAGCTGAGTAAATACAAAGCGAAAATGCGTATGCTGACTAGTCGCGGTGTGCCATATGCACGTAAAAGAAAATTGCTTCAAACAGGCGGATTTTTAGGTGCCTTATTACCAGCGGTGATCGGTATGCTAGCGCCATTAATTGGTAAACTGTTCGCGTGAAAAGATGGAACATGCATGTAAAATGGCGCTAGTTCCTCACGAATTGATAGGTAATTTAAATGAACAGAGTAAAATATCATTGCTACAGACAGATCCATCGATACATAAAGCTATTAGTCTCGACAACGAGATATCCAATATATTAACCAGACACGATCTGACTGAAAATGAAAAAGCAAAATCATATTCGCAAGTATTGGATAAGTATAGGCATTACTATCAGCAAACGCAAGGACAACAACAACAATATCAACCACTACCTCTACAACCCATAACTAACTACGATGCACTGCCCACACAAATACTTGAACGTACAATGAGGGGAATACCAAAAACGTACAAGACAAAAGCCAGTGGAGTAATTGATATTTTACGTTCGGTTCCTGAACGTTTTCATGTTAATGATTTGGGCGAAGTGACAATAGAGGGTACGTTTTTCCCAAAGAGTAATGTACTCGACCTGCTTACAAACGTAGTAGCGCATGGTCGTAAACCTCTTATGGCTGGTATGCGTGATCAAGTGGAGGGAAAGTTTCTTAATCTGTTACGCAACCTAAACATACCCCGCAGATTTGTAGGGCAAGAGAAAACGATGAGACAGATATATAATGGTGCAGAAAAGGATGTTAGTGCCAGTGAGTACACGTCTACGCCTGCGAGCAAAAGAATATGTAGAAAGAGTTCGCTAGTGGACATCAGGAAGAAAAAGCAACATTCAATTCCGGTGTGGGTAAATTTAGATAAGTCATGAATGATGCTAAATTGGCGAAAGTATATTTTGATCCGAAACATTACGTGTCTTTTGGTGGGAAAGAAAAGCTATATAATGCGTTCAAAGGTAAAATACCACGCAACTACATCAACAAATGGTTAAAACACCAAGAAGTATATACCCTACACAGACCGCGGAGAACAAAGTTTGACAGACGAAAAATAAGAGTTTCAGCCATTGATGAACTATGGCAGGCAGATCTATGCTCGATGGGCATGCTGGCAAAAGAGAACAACAACGTGTTATATTTGCTATGCGTAGTTGATGCCCTTTCAAAATATGCATGGGTGGAATGCATCTTTAGTAAAACATCATCAGCAGTCAAGAAAGGCTTAGAATCAATATTGGAGCATACTGCGCATCACCCACACGCTATTCAAACAGACAAAGGGGGTGAGTTCGTAAACCGTGTAATGAAAAAATATTTGAAAGATAATGGAATACATTTCTACACTTCTCAAAATGAAATGAAAGCTGCAATGGTAGAGCATTTTCAACGCACGCTGAAGGGTCTAATATACAGATACATGATGCATAAAAATACACAAAAGTATATCGATGTATTACCCAGTTTAGTCGCAGCATACAATAACACAACACATTCCAGTACGCGCATGGCTCCTACCGAAGTCGACCATAGTACGGAGTTAATCGCGTGGAGAAATATATATGGAAAGAAGACGAAGAAACGTTCCAAATCTAAAAACAGCCCTACTCAATGCGACCATGTTAGAATATCACAAGCAAAAATGCCATTTAAAAAAGCATATCGCGGGCAATGGAGTCGCGAATTGTTTAAGGTGCGTGAGGGGATTACAGACAAATATCCATACTTATATAAATTAGAAGACTATGGAGGTGACCCGATTATTGATACTTTTTATCGTGATGAGATACAGCAAGTGATAGAAGAAAATGATAAAGAGTATGCCGTGGAAAAAATACTTAAAAGTAGAAAAAATAAAAAGGGACAACGCGAGCATCTGGTGAAATGGCTCGGTTACCTGGATAAGTTTAACACGTGGGTTAATGAACTAAGCACTATACATCATTGACAATGGATGAATATATGGAGACAAGATCAGATCAGAGCATGTGGTGAATGCTGGGTTCGCGAGTACCGAAAGAAGAAATAGTATACCTAGCTCAAATTATAATAATTTATATCGTAATCATTACATGTATCGTGAATCTGAGTATACAAAATGGGCAATCAGGCATATGGATATCGCTTTTGAGTGGATGTCTAGGGTATATATTGCCTAGTCCGCGCATAAAGACGTCCATACATCATTCGACTCAGAATGAACGAGGATCAGTTTTACATAATGCTTCTGAGCAATAGTAGTACCCAGTTCTTTCCAGACAATAAGATATCAGAGTTTCGAACACGTCTGCAAACTCCATTAACATTAGATGGCGAATGGGAAGTGGGCCTCTTGAGTGAGTTATATCCGAGGAGTTGGCTTACTATTGCGAAGGAAAGTTTTGTACAAATATACGCATTTACTAAGAAGAAGATAAAGAAGAAGAAGAAGAAAAAAGATAGCGTTGCGTCAGAAGAAATTAGCAAAGATGTCGCCAGTACATCAGAAATAGAAAAGACATCGGCTTTTCCACTAGTTTTAAAAGATGGTTTCGGCAATACACGTACTGCCGATCGGGGAAAACGGTTACGAAATGCTCGGGGAAAAGATACGTGAAATGATAAAACAAATAATAATGGTAAAAAACTTTTACGTAGAAGTGAAATTACTATTATGTGCAAACAAGCTCCATTTATCAATGTACCGAAAGGGTACTATGCCGTAAAAAATATGGTAGACTATCTAAATGGCCAGATAGAGAGCAAGACAAGATTTAGACGCAAAACAATATTTTTCAATTTTTACTTGCATCGCGCGAATCTAGTTTCTCTCATGGTTAAAGATAATTACGCTATACTTTTAGGTAGAGATGTAGCAAATTTAATCGGATTCGAAGGAGGAAAAATACATATGGGCCCTATAGACTTTAAAGAATCATTTCGTTCAAATCGTGAGGGTGGTCCTTCAACCGCGTATATATACTGCGATGTAGTCTCACGCAGTGTGGTAGGTGATACTTCCGCACTGCTACTCAGAGTGATACCCATTTCTAGTACAGATGGAGGAAAAGATATATGTCAGTGGACGTTTCCTGATATTCAATACCGTACTGTGTCAAAGAACTACATCGATACTATTGGAATACTTATAATGGATAGAACTGGCACCAATGTCCCATTCAAGGATGGAGCATCGCCGAGTGTCCTCTGTTTGCATTTCAGACGACGACGACAAGGATAATGAGAGGGACGTTAAGAGGGTCGATTAGAGGAAGAACGAACACACCAGTGCAGGCTCGTTACTACGCGAGTCAAGTGGGTCATGGACGTATTCCAGTTTTTGTAGGCGCGCGATACCAATAGGGACATGGACTCGGTAATATCTTAGGTGGTCTATTATGTTCAGCAATACCTTTCGCAAAAAATGTGGCTAAATCTGTAGGTAAACAAGCTCTTAGTGCTGGAATTGGACTAGCTGAGGATGTAATGGTTGGAAAAAATGTTAAAACGGCATTAAAATCGAGAGCAGGTGGTGTTGCCAGGTCTTTGATACCGAAAGCTGTAACAGCGGTGCGAGGTGGTTTAAAACCACCTCAACCTAAACGTAAAAAGAGGAATAATATACGTAATGCTCAGTCAATGCGTGCGATACCGAAGAGGAAGGGTCGCAATAGACGTCAGAGAAAACAAGCTGATATCTTTAATTAACAAACAACATGGAACTTAATCAGATCTGCGAGTGCTCGAAGAGCGAATTAGACATTTTTCAGATGCGTCCCATAGTGACAACATTGGAGTCTGCAAAATGGGAACTGTTTCAGCCTGTATCTAGTTTATCAGATAGTGGACCGATCGAGTTTTATGTCAGTGGGTCTGCTGATAGATATTTAGATCTTACGCAATCTTATCTTTCGATTAAAGTTAAGCTAGTAAAGCTAGATCGAAATGGTGATGAAAAGACACACGAGGCGAATGACCTGATAGCTCCTGCGAATAATCTTTTGCATACGATGTTCTCACAAGTGGATGTTTTTTTTAATGGATAGCGTGTCAGCGACTTGAACGAAAATTATGCTTTCCGCTCGTACATCGAGATGTTACTAAATTATGGCAGCGATGCTGCATCCTCGCATCTACAACTTGCTGGATGGAAAATAGATGATGCAGGCGAATTTGATAATATCGCCGATACTAACTCTCAAGTTCTCAAGCACGTAGAAGAATGATGGAGCAGAGTAAAACGGTGCAATTAATAGGCTGCATACACAGCGATATGTTTCTGCAGGACCGATTCCTGCTCGGTTCCATTGATTTAAGAGTACGCCTACAGAGGTGTAAAGATGCGTTCGCCATTATGGCCGCAGAAGGAGTGAGTCCTAAATTGAAAACAATGTCGGCTAACTTATTTGTACGGAAAGTTATCCCATCATCAGATCTGCTAGTGGCACACGCCATTACTCTGAGACAGACAAGCACGAAATATCCTATTCACAGGGTAGTGTGTAAGACTTTTACAGCACCTAGCGGTGTTATGAGCATCGATAGAGATGATATATTTATTGGTCAGCTACCTACTAGAGTATTATTCGCTTTTGTACCTAATGATGCCTATAATGGTGTGGTGCATAAAAATCCGTTCAAGTTTGATAACAATAACACTACCTATGCAACATGTTATATAAATGGAGAAGAGGTAACAACATCGCCAATACGTCCTTCGTTTAGCGACGACATTTACTCGGACGCTTATTTCTCACTATTCAGCGGTACTGGTGCGTTATTCAAAGACCATGGCTACCTGATAAATAAGACTCAGTTCAGACATGGAACCACATTGTTCGCATGGGATTTTATGCCAGATCTAGCTGATTCAGAGCATCGCTACTCTACACGCACTGGTTCGCTAAGAGTGGTCTTCCATTTTGCTCAAGCACTTACTGCTACAACCAATGTAATTTGCTATGCTGAATTTGATAATACGATAGAAATTGGATCAGACTTTAACGTATTAACAGATTATTAACAAATATGTTGAATACATTTGAAATAGAGGATCTATTATTCGGCGACAATAAAACGTGTGAACACTTTCTCGGTGTTTTTCCAATTGACAATGTACCCGCACATATTAAATATCTCCCGGCCTCATTAGTAATAAACACGCATCCCAGTAATAAATCCAGACAACATTGGGTGGCGGTTTATTACAGTAGAAATGGAAATGCTGAATACTTTGATCCATATGGAAGATGCCCTTCTGACGGAAGAATGATATAAAATGTACAAATTGGACACCATGCGCGTGTTTATTATTACAATAATGTACGTGTTCAACCATCTGTGATGACAACTTGTGGATATTATTGCGTATATTTCTTATACCATCGTACGAGAGGTGTACAAATGAAACATATTATGGGCCCTAAGAAACAGAGACAAAAATGACGCGATAGTGAAACGTGTGACGCGCAGGATTATGAAGAAAAAATGATCATATTTAATGAATAATTATTTATGTACTATGTTTCTTTTTAATTATCGTGAATAAATGCCGCTAATATTTATCATAAGAAAAATGCACGTGCCAATAAAAAATAAATTTTCTAAAAATATGTTATTATTTCTTCGTGTTCCGTTCTCACCCATCACCCATCCCCACTAGTAAGGCATACAGCTTTTTGATTTTGTCAAAACACGTAAAATGGAATCTCAATTATGCGATCGATGGAGAACGATAGGTTCTACACCTTTCAATTGCAGTTGCATACGATGGAACCAATATAAAGAGGTTGCAGTACGGCAACCATTTGCAATGTCATTGCGTGAAATCCATAACTGCTGGAGAGAATATCTAGTGGATCCGAACGAACGCAATTACAACAAATGGTTGCATACGAAGTACCAACTTCGTAATGATTGTTGTATGTGTATGTGGTGCAAACAAGACAGAAGTTATCGTTTGCATTAATTGAGATAAAAATATTTACTTTAGCAAAATAAAAAAATAAGAAAAATAGGCCTCTTTTTTAAGGGGTCACCAATAAACCAAAATTATATTACATACACCCACACACAAACGGGTACATAAAAAAAGACACACACATGCACGCACGACATACACGCATAGGGGACAGGGAAAAAGGGAACACAGGTGACAAGGGGCATGCGCATAGAACCACGCGCGCGTCGTCATGTGCGTATCGTGACACGCGTGAGGGTATGCACAGTACGTGCGTGTGTTGGTGCATCAGGTGTGTGTGTGTGGGTACGTATGCGTAAATGTAGGACACCCTTGTGGATGATGGATCAGTAACAGATTTCCAACATGGGTGAAGCCTTTCGTCGTGGTACATACCAACGACATTATTAGTTCGCGAGGAAACAGGCATTGACAAAATCTAAAATCGCATGACCTTAAAGCGAATGAAGCTGTCATGTTTATTGGTAATATGAGTAATGCGCGAACACACCATAAATATGCATAAAGCACTCGCGCACCAAAACGTGATATTCTAATAATTACCCAAGGGAATTAGTACATATGTCCACTCGGCTAAGAACTAGGAAACGATACGATATTGTATCCAGAGCACAAAGCTGTATGCATTCGCAACTACAAAGTGAAATCTCCTAGCGAGTAGGTGATAATTCAATAGTAATTTTGAATATTTCTAAAAACCCACGTAGTACGAGACTTGAGGCACTAACACGTTCTTTCATTATTAACACATGGTATGTTTGTATCTCGATTCAAGATTGATCTCACGGCTATTCAAACCGTATGGTTAAATCATAAGCAACAAATAAACTTTTTACCATAAGTACGCTCTACATACAATTCTATAAACAGAACCCTCAGAGATATAATGACCACATTTTAACCATCATACAACATCTAAAACGATTGACGTCATTGCAAAGTATTTAAAAAACAATTTGTGCGTAATGACGGTTAAAAGTCAATCAAAATATTCAACAAAAAATAGTTTTACTAATGACGTTAGCGTCGTCAAATTAATTTCAAAATATTCAACAGTTTACCTGTATGGTATCGATGAAAATGAGATATATATTCATCGGTATTAGGGTTAACTTCTTTTTAACCCAGGATACAATCCATCACCACCAAGTCTAGGTTACCATTCCAACCGAACATACCATTAATACAAGATTATTTTAAATATTTTGTTGCTAATCTGTCTGGTAGCTGTTGCTAAGACAGTAACAGCTTACAGACAGTCTCTAAATATTCTACAGTTTACTAATGACGTTAGCGACGAAACAGTCAAATTATTTTCAAAATATACAGCAATACCGTAATTCCTCATACATCCTCATCCGCCTCCTCCTACGACCTCCGTTATCAGACCACCTCTTAAAATCTATTTTGTTACTAATCTATCTGGTAGCTGTTGCTAAGACAGTAACAGCTTACAGGCAGTCTCTAAATATTCTACAGTTTACTATCAGACCACCTCTTAAAATCTATTTTGTTACTAATCTGTCTGGTAGCTGTTGCTAAGACAGTAACAGCTTACATGCAGTCTCTAAATATTCTACAGTTTACTAATGACGTTAGCGACGAAACAGTCAAATTATTTTCAAACATCAATACCGTAATTCCTCATACATCCTCAACCTCATACGACTTCCATTATCAGACCACCTCTTAAACTCTATTATTTTACATTACTCTCTTATTATTTTTACAACGGTAGATAACCACGGAGGGGTGTGTGGGGGGGGGGGGGGTGTGTGGGCGCGCCGCCACTACGTTTAAACGTAAAATACACAACTTTTAAACTTTTAAGGGTTAACTAATTCAAAATAATAGAACATTCCAGAGTGTTGCAAATCCAAAAAAACGTGTGCGGCTGTGCGTCATTGTTATCGAGAAAAACGTGTCGTTCTGTGCGTCATTGTTCTCTAGAATGCGTGTGCATATGTGCGCCATTGTTCTCAACATTCCATTCCGCAAGCTTTTCCTTTGATCTCCTGAAAAACCCATTGTTCTTGAAGACCCCCTGCTGGGAAGAACAATAACGCACAGCCCCACCCATAACTCCTTTGCTCCAGGAATGGGATGCGATTCCTCTTCGTGACATCAGATGCTTACTTCGAAGCATGAGAAAGCGATGCACGGCGGTGGTCAAATACACTGCAGCGCAACTGTGGAATTCTCTGCCCGAAATGATTAGTCAGTCTAGTGCTCTGCTGTCATTCAAATCCAATATACATGAATATATTACTAAATTATAGTGATATATGGGCAATGTGATTTCACCTTTTTACTTGTGTTCTAATATTGCATATTTTGTTTATTTCTAAATAGCTATATATGTGTGTATGTGTGAATGAATGTGTACGACCTTGCGCGTATGTATGCGTGAACGGTGATTCGAACGTCGACATTCGACGAGGTAATTATTCTGCAATACTGTTTTAGTAATATCTATCGAAAATGAACAAATAAGTTAATTATCTAATTTAACAGTCATTTTACTTGTGTTATAATATTGTATATTTTGTATATTTGTAAAGTTATATATATATATGCGTGCGTATGTGTGTGTGAATGACCGTGTACGACCTTGCGCGTATATATCTATGTATGTATTTATGTATGTGTTTGCGGCGCGCGTGCGTGAATGCTTGCGTGCGTGCGATCGTGAGTGCGTGCGTGCGTGCGTGCGTGCGTGCGTGCGTGCGTGCGTGTCGGTGTCGGTGTCGGTGTCTGTGTCTGTGTGCGTGTGCGTGTGCGTGTGCGTGTGCGTGTGTGTGTGTGAGGGCCTCGGGTAGATCAGTTTACTGACGATGTATACCCTCCTTAAAAAAAGATTATTATTATTATTATTATTATTATTATTATTATTATTATTATTATTAAAAACGGTTAATATAAAAATCACACGATCCCCGCGTTTTGGCGCAACGTTAGTTTTTATCTCTTTCCTGCCGAAACTGGTCAAAAACCGACCTCTGCAGTGGTCTTGAGGAATGCTAATTTGCAGGCCAAGAGATAACTATTTTTGAAATTTTATCGCTAGAATGACTGACTCGATAACCGAGCCAGTCATTTAAGTGATAAATTTCCAAAAATTTTCATCTATTGGCCTGCAAATGGACATTCAATAAATTAAACTTCTTCGAAAAATTAAATTATTTACTTGTTGAATGTCCAATTGCAGGACAAGAGAAGACTATTTTTGAAACGTTACCACAGTAATGACTGGCTCGGTAACCAAGCCAGTCAATACAATGGTAAATTTTCAAAAATAGTCTTCTCTTGGCCTGCAATTGGACATTGCTCAAAACCACTACATAGGCCTGTTTTGGCCGGTTTCGTTACGAAAGGGTTAAAGGGTTATATACGCTTTCTTTTTCACTGAGGTATAACTTAGGGTACAAAAAGCATAACTGTATAGCAGTATGAGCATCAGATAATTTAAGACTACATTCTTTTAACCATTTCATGACGATGCCGGACAAAACACAGGCCTCTGAAATGTTCTTTATGAATGAATATACATTTGCAGACCCAGAGAAATTTTTTTTTTAAATAATCGATAACCGAGCCATTCGTTCCATTGGTAAATTAAAAAAAAAATCTTCTTTGGGCCTGCAAATAAATAATACGTTCATTCATTCTAGTTTAGCTTATTTGAAATTAACAAACAGAAGATTCTCGTGACCAAAATTTAGCCATTAAAGGGTTAAAAGTTGGGTGATATTCTGGCTGGAACATCTTAAGGCAGTCTTACGTATACAAAATTTAGTGAGGCATATGTAGGCTTGCACTCAGATATCGACTTATGTTAAATTGATATATGAATATTTTATGTCCTGAGGAAATGTTAGAAAAGATCATACAGATGCTGTCTTTATAAAAATTACAAATCATGTCAATAGACCTTAGACATGTGATGATGACGGATTTCTTGTTCTAGTTGTGTTTTGGATATGGACGAAAACAGGTAACAGTCAATAAAGCACGAAAATATAACGCATAATGAGATGATAACAGCAATTATAAACAGTCCTTTATTTCTGCGGTGGCCCATGAAACTCTTGGCCATGAAACTTGATATATTTAAACTCTATTATGAAACATGATAGTCAAGCAACTCTTGTTAACTTGGTGTCTAAAAACTCTCTCCCCATCGACATCAATAACTAGATTGGTCACCGATAAAATCGACCCAATTGAAATTGGCATACCGTACTATGAAATGTCAAATCTCGGACACTTATCACTTTAAATCCAGTCATGATCCAGTCATCGGATAGTCTGGTGTCGGGGGCTAGGTTAGCTCTCGGTAGACAACATAATACACAAATTTAAATTGAACTCTTGTTAAACTTTATTGGATGTGAACACGTCGACATTCTTCAGAAAAAATCATCCAAGCTGCTTATACACATCAGATTATATACTAAACAAGGGAAGTCCCCCCCCCCCCCCCTTACAATGTGGATGGTGATGGTTGTAACTAAATATAAGCTATCTCCCATAACATCATGGATTAAGACCGGTGGCAGTGATATCAGACGACGAAGGGAGATTACAACTCCACTAGCTCTTTAAGGAAATAGATGAGTTGCATCCCATTGTTAGCTATTATTTCAATCAGACTCATTAAATAATGATGTATATACCACACTGGCATCAGCACCACAGAGCGTGTGTGTACTCTCCGATGACCGTGTACAACCACAAAACAAAAATCATCTAGAGGTTATTTTTAAACAACCAATTAAAATGGCAATTAGCGTGCCACTTTACTGCTTCTATCTAAAATATATTAGAAAAAGGCAAAACAAACGTATTCTTTCATTGTTTGATCTTACTAATCAGGTAAATCAAAAGGTATATCCACAAAGTCCATTGCCTTGGTCTAATTATAATTAAATGAATACAGAGACACCTTCACCGTAGCCAGAATGTCCATCGAAGAAGTTTTTGGGGTTGGCGCCACTGCTTACAGGTTCGATTCACGTCATAGCTAAACGGCTTTTATTACAGTCTATTATTGGTAACATCCCCAGTTTTAAGCTGGTAATAATTTATACTCCTGGGTGGAGAGAGGTAACGAGGAGTGAAGGTCTCCATCGATCGCCAGCCGGCTGACAAGTCTTCCCGGGGTCGCCAGTTTCACAGCTCTGTTCGTTACGGCATGGGCCATGAAAATAGTGTCTTGCTTTTATTGGGTGGGGGTGGGTGGGGGGATGGGGTCAGCTTATTCATATCAGCCGGTTTCCGTTTAATGCTTAATTTCTCGCCATGTGTTATGCAATACTTTAATAAAAGGATTTGCAAATTTGTTATAATCAATCCATTCCATGTTCAAAACATCCAGACCACGTATCATAGGGAAACCTTTGTTTAGTTCATGTAATAAGAACCCATAACTATTTTTCGAAGTCAGTGCAAATTTTGTTACAATATTAATCAAGCAAGTGTGAAAATAAGCAGAGCACGAAAGTTATAGACGAACAATCCGATTGTCTGAAGCTCTCAATTATTGATTAAATTCTTCTACTGATTTGTAATTAAACATGATTATATAACATTGTGAAGGACACTACAAGCAATATTTTGAGTGGCCGTCTATTATTAATCAATAATTAAAGGGGATGTTCTTCGAAATAATTGTTTCTCCATAACCAAAAGCGACAGATTTTGATAATATTGACGTAAAGCATGATCCCGAGGGGTGCATAGACGGCTATCCTGGCACTCAGAGTATATATTATTCATATAGTCCGGGAGCCAATTTTCAAAAGGGGTCTAGAAGAATGGTTTCGTAGCACACCCAGTATTCAGAAGGTTTGTCTCTATATTATGCTATACCGATGTCTTGGGTATATTCTGAGCCGTGTTGTACAAGAAAATTGTGGTATCACTAACCCGTGAGAAGCCCATTTACAATAGGTGTTGAATGTAGTTTTCAGACAATTTTCACAATGGTAAATTTTTCACAAACTTAAGCGCATGTTATATCAATACAATCTTAACCAAAATGGAAAGGAGTGATCGTATATCGCAGATTTATACATAATCAACCTCGTTTAAGACACCCGTATGTTGCTTTATACATATTGGGGCACGTAGGTCTTCTTGTGACTAGCAATACCTTAGCTACAACAATGACCATGTTTTCTACATTTTTCATAATTAAACTTTTAACTGACATGCAGTGCATGTCTACACAAGCTGGCAGGACATATTTATCACGTGAGCAAATGAGAGAATGTTACTCATCCGTGTCTATGAACGCGGTCACAACTGGTCTTCTACCAAACACCCCGCAATCAAGAATTCTGTTTTCAGTACCTGGTGCTGTCAAAACCCTTCTCCTGACTGAGTGTTCAGCATGTATGACATGCTCTGGTCTTGGGCCAAATTGCATTCGTTGGAACATCACCATTGTCATTGAGTGAGTTGTCTGTTTACCGTCTAAGGTTTCTTCAAGTATATCATTGTTATCAGCTGCTACTTGAACGAACGAGTTTGGAACAATGTTTGTTGGTATTACAACTCCATACCGTGTTGATTGAGCTAATACTTCAAGCGCCATACTAGTGTCAACTACCTCAATATCATCATAGGAAACGCTATGACCCATACGATTCAGAATGGTGACAACTTGTTTGGAACCTGTAAGATGCCTCATTGTCATAGCGAGGCTTATGTGTTTTGGCATTTTCTTTCTCCCGTGTGATACACAATGTGCTATGTCTTGGCATATCATCATTACATGCCTCTCATCACCTTCATTAGCACATTCTGATCTAACATTACCAAACTGCTCTGGTGCTAAATCTGCATTCGTGGTAACCCACCGCAGCAGCCAGTAGAGGCTTTGAGGAATAATTTCCTTTGCTTTTGCGAGTGTCAGATTGTCAACATCAACTGGTTTAATGGTGATCCCCTCACAAGCCTCCAAATCTCACTTCAAAATCTGCGCTGCGTGGAACAACGTGTGAACATCATTGCTAGTAGTATCAGTTGAGCCATGTGGCCTATCAGTATACGCTGATCTACCACCAGCTGCATTGGCAGCTGCATTAATAACATCTTCTAAAGATATATCACTGGAATAAACAAGCTCGGGTTTGGAAGGGTTTAGCTGCTGGTGAAAAACGATTGAATCCTGAAAGTAGTTTTGTAATCGGCTTTTCAGCCTTTGGGAGCGGTAGTTGTCAGCAGTCACACCATTATTCCTTAGATAAAACTTGAATCGACTCAACAAATATGTCATGCTGTAAGCTTTTCCTGATACAAGTCCAGACTCTATCTCTGCTACCAGCTCCGAGAATGATTGGGAGAACGAATCCTCATTCACAGTTTCTTGGTATGATTTATACATCACATTGCGCATTGATACATACTGTGCACGGCATATTTCATGATATTTGGCTTCTGAAGCGATTAAATCTACGCCTCTTATATTGGTAAGCATTTCTGTATCCGCAATTTTCTCTGCTGCAATTTGTATGTTTTGGCATGCGGAAAATGTAGAAACTGAGAATAATTTCTTGACTTTCTTGTGAGTTTTCTTTTGGCAAAACATACACATTGCCCAGTTTATCGGGGATGATCTCGATCTTGCTGCTCTAGCCAAACTTGTCGATTCTTCTGGACTTTGTTTATCAAGAGGCATAGGAGTTGGTGGTGTCATGGATCGTCTTTTCGCAAAGTTAATAGTGTGCTTGCTTGTGTATTTAGCATAACAGTTTCTATGCCACACGATATCCAGTTGTTTTAATTGATCAATATTTGAGTTAAGTCTTTCATAAACGTCATCCTCCCGGTGTTGGAAAGCGTCTATGAACTTTGAGATGCCGACTTCAGTGGCATTGCTAACAGTTTCGCTACTATGTGCTTGACAAATAATACAGCGAGTCCATTGTGTCGTTTTGATACGCTTGCTGGGAGAAGATGAAACACTACTTCCTCGTCACAACTATCACTGTCTATATTTGCTTAATTGCTAGTTATATAGCGCTTGTAATTATTTCGCAAATGTAATTAGTGTGTGTGCATATATATTAAATCAATACTAGGCTTTATTAATCAAGGCATGTATTAACAACCTTTCTCATGAATACAAATTCATAAAATGCCACTTGCATTCTTATTTGCTTTTCAAAAAAAGATTTGTATTTGAGAAAATGAGTGAATTAAACTTTCAGTTTACTTGTGATGTCAAATTACAAAATTACCCCGGAACAAGTGTTACAGGCATAATTTGAATTATATGTAGACAATGACAATGAGAGCGATGTGAGGTGTAGTATTCATTTTAATTTGTTTTTCCGCACCGATTACCACCACATCCATCTGTCTCATTCCAACCACCATTACCTGGGTGCTTTGTCAACAGTGGTACAGCTGGATATACAGATTCTATGATGGAGTTAGTATACATACATAAAATATAACCTTCACATTTCACCCTCGCCTTTGGTATATGCATGCAAAATGTATGTTGGATATATGTTAGGTCGATATCCGTCTAAATATCATATATGGTGAATCTAATACGATATTACTTTGAGTTATGACACGATCATGCTTATATCGTTGTGCACTGTGGATATAGCCAAAGCCTAGACCCCCTATGCAAAGAAATCAGGATAACTAATTATTGCTACCACAATTTGTTTGTACAACAGGGCTTAAAATGTGTGGGACATGTCCCCCAAGCCACAGCAAGTGTCAGACCTTCCGAATACTGGGTGTGCTACGTCACGATTCTGACCTAGCTTTAGCTCCTGGACTAATATGACTCTATCTTTTTTATATTCACAGGCGATGTTATTATAAAAAATAAGAAACCATTTCATTCTTTACGATGGCATCCAGCGACACAATGATTCTGCTCGATATGACAGAGAAAAGGAAGCAATATTGCAGCATGCATGAATCATCTACCGAACTCATATACAAGCGTAAACAGTTGGACCATGTTAGAACCACACCGCCTGCCATCCATGTTTCAAAACTCCATTTAACAATTATAATTTCCGTTGCGACAGCGGTTGCTACCGCTTGCAGTGCCATTTCGATGCCAATTTTTCTCACTGATCTCGTAAATGTTGGCAGTGACCCATTTGCGGCGAATGTGTTGACTAGGTCGATTTGCTTGTTACTTTACATTCTGCTGATTTTGATTCGATGGTGCCGCAAAAGGGAACTCCCGTGTCTTCGTTCGAACACCATATATATGGCGGCGGCTTTGATAGGTTTTCTCTCTGCATTGAAGGGGCTGCTCTCTGTATTTGGAAGTTTACCAGATCGAACAAGGCCGGAACTCTTGGGGATTCTCTCTGCAGCCGTCTTACCGAATACAGTCATATGTCGCTACATTGTCCTGCGGAAAGGTAACACTAAATGTTATCTAAATTATTATTATTATTATTATTATTATTATTATTATTATTATTATTATTATTATTATTATTATTATTATTATATGAAGTTAGCAAAGCTGAGAAGCTAACGGGAATATATCCACAGTATTGTATACATTAAAACAGAACAGTAGGAGTAAACATCCTAGGTACGCTTAGCTGGAAGGGAAGTCAAAGACATGTATTCCACTGAGCACAAGGAGGCTTCAGCTCGGGCTCATTCGCATCTACCTCAGTGAAACCATCCACTAAATGCTAAATGGAGTCAACGCGACAATATATGCAGATAGTAAATTCGTTTATTGATCTGTAGTACTAAGAGGAATGTTAATATAGCCAGCGCCATGGCTAGTACATGTTTCAAATATATTTGAGGAATGGACCAGAAGCTGTAGAATCACAATTAATACCTGAAAGCAAAGTTATAATATCTTCAGCTTGTTACCCAAGTCCCACATAAGGCTGCGCGGTATGGTATAATGTCAAACCGATGATGATGCCATTTTTCAAACCGGTTTGAACTGTATATCGGTTTGATGGGATGGGGCCAAGGATGAGAGGGTGCAGTTATTGTAGGCCTATGTAATACTTTTACATTAAACATGTAACAAGTATACGACTGTTGTGTGGAACTCTTGGCCCAAAATACACACTCACGACTATTGATTTCTTTATAAGAATCAGGAATAAGGTATATGCCTATAACATTCATTTCTGATTACGACAGTAATAATTAAAATCTAGCTTCTTACGGACTAACAATAATATGTGTTCCATTTACAATTGATTAATTCTAATGCACGCGACTTCTCATTTGTTTAATCATCACGAGTTGAACAACGGGACATAATTAATTTTTGTTAATCAGTTAATTAATGCGCTATTATTTTGGAGTGCTTGTTTAAACTGTTGGTGTCACAGACAGCAACAACTTTCAGTCAATTACTCATATTTTAACATCATCTAGTCATATTGTTTACATTGGTTAGACATCCCGGTAACGATGATTTTGGCTCGTTATAAGGGGGCGGGTGGAGCGGGCATGGTTAGAGCAGACGTCTATTGAATTAAGCCTATTACCGGTATATAATACAAACAGACATCACCGGTCAAAGTGATCGTAACTTGTGATCTTTAGCTTTAAAGACGTATCTAAGCATGAGGTGGGTTATGTAACTTTGTTGTGATAACTCACTCGCTCAGAAATACAGCACCAATTTCAATTTTCAATTTATTACGATAAAAAACCCACACAATGTGGTATTCGCGCACAGACAATAAAACAATGAAATATATACGTAAAAGATATATAAAATAAATGTACAAACACACAATATATACATAAGCAGTTAAAAAATCCCCAAAAACAAAAAAAACAACGTAGCTAAAACCCTAAGTTTAGGACGGCCGCAGCTAGGTTGGGTAGTAGACCAATAAGTTATTATGATTGCTATGGTCACAGAGGCATATCATCATTAGCAATTCCATTAAGCGTTTTATCAGGCACGACTGTACAAATGGAATTACGGTTTTTGATACCTCAGTATCTCCGGCGTTACATGACATTAGAAAGACGAATTTCTCCTCGTCGTTCATAGTTGATATGTTACTGTATGAGTTAATTGTTTTGAGGAGAATTCGTCGTTCCGTGCTGTACGCCGAGCAGTTGATGAGAAAATGCTTCTCATCCTCAATGTGCCCAGTGTTACACATTTTGCATAGTCTGCATTCAAGTGGTACCTTATTATGTCTGCCTACTTCGATTTCAAGGCTGTGTGCACTGACCCGTAATTTAGTAAATTGCTTAGGAAATTCCGGCAACTAATCAAGTAGTTTTCGAGTTTAAATTCAGACTTGAATAATGATTGGAGCGTAACTTAGAGTCCGGAATTTGAAGATTACGTCTCCAGCACTCAATATATTTGGACTGCATTGAACTTGTCAACTTTTTTGCTACATAATTTGGGTACATAACTGTTTCGCTGCTCCAACAATGGTCGAAGCCGACATGACCAAGTAGTTCCTTGATAAAGTATGACCAATTAGATTTAGATATAAGATTAGAATTGGATTCAAGGTATGTTTTACGAACTATGGAAGTGTCGTCTAGTGCACGCAGTCTGAACCCGTATTTAATGGACAATTTTAAGGCAGAAATAAGAATTGTGTGATGACCCAGTTCCCCACGGATAGCATCATTGGTTGCCTTTCTGTGTGTTACCAACAGATATTTGCAAAATTTAACCATGACACTCTCCGCGGGTAGGTTATCACATACAATTTTGAAGCCGTGGTTGCTCAGTCCTTTTAGAAAGTAAGGCGCCCAAACCTCACTCCCATACATGAGAATCGGAGAGATTAGTCTGTTAAAAAGAATAAGTGCCGTAGTAATGTTAGACCTAACATTGGCTTGCTTCAATTTGAAAATAACCTTGGTAGCTTGGTCGCAAATGGTTGCTGGCTTAAAGTTACCAGATGGGACAAATAAAACACCTAGGTAACAATAGGACTGTACAATTTCAATAACGTTCCCCATATAAGTAAATAAATGATTACTCAATAATTTCCCGCCCTTGTTGAAAATTATAATCTTGGTTTTCAGAAGGTTAACCTCTAGACCCCATTTTCCATAGTAATCACTTAGATTATTAAGTGACGCTTGGAGGCCAGTTTGCGATTTGGAGAGTAGCACCAGATCGTCTGCATAAAGAAGACAATTAATGTGTGTATTATCTAAGGCAACAGGGTCAGGTTGCTCGCTGAATATGCTTGGCAGGTCACGGATATACAGATTAAATAATAATGGACTGAGTACGCAGCCTTGTTTAAGACCAGCACTTGACAAAAAAGGATTGCTATGATAACTTTTTAATTTCACCGCGTAGGAAACTGTCGAGTACATACTTTGAAGTATAGTGAGAAAGTTACCACCTATATCGGATAGAAGTAGTTTATACAGCAGGGCATTCCTTGATACTGTGTCAAATGCTGATTTAAAATCTACGAAACAACAATACAAATACATCTTGGATCGTTTTGCATAGTTTTCGATCAATGTTTTCAGGGTAAATATATGATCGCCCGTACGGCTATTACGCTTAAATCCAATTTGAGAACATGGCAAAAGCTTGTGCTCGGCAGCAAAAGCATAAAGTCTAGAATGAAGGATGCTACAAAACATTTTACAGAAATTACTGCTAATAGCAATACCTCGGTAATTGCTAACAGATTGTTTATCCCTTTTTTATGCAGTGGTGTTAAAAAGTTACACCGCCATTGTTTAGGGAATGTGCCAATAACAAGAATATGATTAAAAATTGTGCTAATGATTGGAGCCAGCTGATGCTGGCCCACTTTAAGCATCTCATTTAAAATAAAGTCAGGTCTCGGAAGATTTGCCATTTTTCAGTTTAGAGATTGCCAACCTAACTTCTTGGACACAAATAGTTTTATTTAATTCATTAAAAATTTTATCTTTGTTTTGTGCTACGTAGCTGTCCATATTGTTAGATAACTCCTTATCCAGAGCTGAGTTATTATTAGTGAGTTGCTCAAAATGCTTAACCAATTCTGACATCTGGACAGGGTTATCTGCGCTATGTTCCTGATCTTTCAAGTTATACAAAAGATTCCAGAAAGACTGTGGATTTTTATCATGCAGCTGCTCAAGCTGATTAAGAATGCCTTGTTCAAATTGAATTTTCTTGCGATTAATTAGTTTCTTGTATTTAGATCGTGTCGATCTAAGTTCTTGAATGAGTAGCTGACAGAAAGGATTTTTATGGAGATTAGCGTTTAAATCTTTAAGTTTCCTTTTCAGCAAAGAACAGTCACGATCAAACCATTTACCGGCCCTCTTAATATTGTAATTCGCTTTAGACATGCCCAACTTTTTACGCCTGACGCCTGCAAGTTTAGCTGCAGAGACGTATAACTCTGTAAGGGTGCTGATAGCTATATCACTAGATGATGCTTGCCTCAGGTCCAGAGAAGCAAGCTGTGTGATGTGGGACTGAATGGCAGGGGTCGCTAAAGCAGCTGCGAACTTGAGCTCATTACCAGGTGACCACTTGAATGCTGGGATAAATGTAGTGGGGGAGGTTTCGCTCGTTGGCGCGAAATGACCAGTTGAAATACAGCATGAAAGCATGCAATGAATTGAATATAGACTGGGTGGGTGTACGTATATATATTTTATGTTTCTCATAAACGACGACGATGTCATCATGTAATCAATTGCACTGGGAATGCCCCTATAACCATAACAAGTACACTGACCGAGATAATCGCCTATAGTCCTACCATTAAGAATTTGCATGCCGGCGGTTTTACAAAGCTGGAGGAGTCTCCTCCCATGGTTATCCACAGGGGCTGGATCGAGATTATTTCTAGATAATGGGACATCGCTTAAAGTTAACAAGTTGCTTAAAGGCTCGCTTGCAATGGGAAGATTTGTATCGGCACAGTAATCAGTTGCTGTGGCTGTGCTTGCATTAAAGTCACCACAGACTAAACACTTGCCTAATTTAGAATATTTAGCCAAATCATTTTCTAAGCAATCAAAAATATCATCACCTGTCAGAGGATCATCAGACGACGCAGGGCGGATGTACACCACTGCGATATAGACATCCTCCGTTAGGTGGAAGAAGTTTTTGCATAATTTCAGCCACGTTATTTCAGAAGACGTAAACGGCAACTGCTTAATTACTGCACGAAGGCCAGCCTTGATACAAATTGACATTCCACCATAGTTTTTCCTTGCATTGCGTGATCTAGGTCTGATATTAGGTGGGAAAGAGTAATATCCAGCAAGTGACAGTGAATCGTTCTTACTGCAATGAGTTTCTGTGAGGGAAATTATGTCCATTCTGGACAGAGATGTAGAGATATCTACATCCTCCAGCTTGCAAAATCTCCGACCGCCAATGAGTTTAAAAGCGCCGTCAATATTCCAAAAAGCCAATGAAAGGTTATTAAAATATTTCATTATGAGTGAACGATGATAAAATGATATAAGCAAGTGTAAGATCAAGACGTATAAAGTTGAGAGTTATGGTTACATTGCTAGAATATATTGCGTAAAATGTAATAAATCGAAAGATTTAAAAATTCTAATAGAGTAACGGAGCCGTTGGAACTCCGATGTTAAAATACAAATTGCACATAATTCTGTTAAAATAAATCAAAGATAGGTAAAAGTTATAAAGGTCAAAAGGCACCATCTACAATAGATCACAGATTCCGGACACACAATACCCATTGTAGGATAATTCTTGAGCGCAGAAACATAAAATTGGTTAGTATTTACTCAAAACTTGAAATCTTTGAAAATAATTTGACTGGGAGCAGTTGCTTCCTTAGACATCAACGGCTTCCAGTCAAACCAACACCAACATTTTCAACTGAATAAATTTTACACTGTATAGAATATTAATGTTAATGAGCACACATGATTTTATGGGGATCCCATGTGACCCTCGGCCACTACTGTTGGGGGTCCCAAGCAATATTCTGGGATATATACGCTCAAAACGAGCCTTATGTGTGATTCTGCACACAAGCAGAGTAACTGCCTGGAATAGCAGCACGGTTGTGGTAGGAAACAAGGTTCAGAATAATAAATTACTGATTTCTAAATTATCAATTGCGATACTTAGCATAGAACGCTACAATTGGTGCACTAATTCAACATTTAATCTGTTGAATAACTTCGGAACGAATGTGTCCAAAAGATGTAGAAATGACCTTGAACTTGATAATTTTAAAATGCTAATCGATAAATAGATTATTAGCATACCGAATTTAAATGATATGTGATGTAGGCCTATGAATTACACTGGCCCTTTAACCCTTTAGTGCCTAAGTTCATTCCTGAAAACCCAAATATATGCTTTTTGGATATCCGTTTGCCGGCCAAGAGAAGACCATTCTTGAAAGTTCACCACTGGAATGACCGGCTCGCTTATCGGGCCAATCATTCCAGTTGTGAACTTTCACAACTTGTCTTCTCTCGGCCTGCAAACGGGCAATCGTCAAGGTCACTAAGGGGGACTGTGAGTGCGGGAATCGTCTAGGCGTTAAGGCTAAATTCACACGCAAAATTAAAATATTTGTTTATTAAATGTTCATATGCACGGCGCAAGAACACCATACCCGAAATCCTACCATCGGAATGACCGGCTCGTTTATCGAGCCAGTCATTCCAGTGATATGCCTTCAAAATGCTATTCTCCAGCCGTGCAGATGAGCAAAGTCGCATTCAAATCACGACGTTGAGATTTAGGAATTACATAACCGGAAGCTGTTGCTGCCTAAGATAGTCTAAGACAGCAACAGCTTAAGATCAAAGTTGAATTTTAGGAGTATCATTCTCCTCAATTAGAGAAATAATAACGATAGTTAATTGGTGAGAAGCCATGCACATGTATATATGCTTATTTTCTAAAGGGCTGATATGCCTGTATCACAGATTAAAAAAGTGATGGTATATTAGTTATATTGTTAGCGTGCCGATTGTGAGTTTGGGCACGTCGAGGAGGGATGTTAGCATCGTTTTGTTTAAATTGTGAACGATCTTGGTATGTCGCTGAGTTGCGCTGGGATCGATTGTATCTGGTGGACTGTTGACCAGAGACGCTACGTCGAGAGCCCGATTCTTTCGTGTTCTGATAGTCACTGTACGCCGTTAGCCCAAGTATAGGAATGACCACACGTTTGTAGTCCTTAACGAGATTGGCGAGACCGGTTTGGGTTAGATGGACACCGTCTTTAGCATACAAATCACTATTTATCACCAATAGCGAATTGTGGGACACGGTCGGTAAGTCCAATGTATCGAGGAACGCATTGTACAGCTTTGCCTTGTTGTTGTTGTTGTTGTTGTTGTTGTTGTTGTTGTAGCTCTCTGTCTGCGATGCTGACTGAAGTCGCCGAGGTAGCACATGTGACAAACATATTGTGGCGTTTGGAATCTGACTGTGACAGAGAGTTACAAGTTCAAATTGTTTAAACGATATAAACATGTTTATTTTGTATCTGGATTGCGACAATTTAAAAATCCCTTGGAACTCACGACGTGGATTACCTGCTTAGAGTAGTGGAAGATTTGAACAATTAGTCTTAGATATATGTAATCATGTGGTTTTTTTGTGTTTTTTTTTTTTTTTTTACAGAATTCTGATAACTGAACTATTCACACAGCACGAGACTCACCCATTAGCCTACATGCTGATCATGCGTCAATCATGCGCACAAGAATTAAAGAACGAAACTATTTTATACCCAATTAGATTATGTTAACACTGAATTCGAAAAACCAATAGAAAGTCGTCCATTTACAGTTTGATACATATTTGACGGAGATCTTGTGCTGCAAGCAACAACTGCATCTTGCAGTCACATTAGTTTCAAAATAGTGGAAGGTTTAGAGACAGAGTGCCATTCATCATAAGTAATTTAGTGGGAAGAGAACATAACGGAAATGATGACTTTTGCATGTCTGCGTTTTAACCCTTTAATGGACAAATTTGTCAATAACATTATAATTATCTTATGGAAAATGTCAAGTTACAGACTGAGGAAGGTTACTCTGGAAGATTTACAGCTGAAATTTCTGGTTTCGTTACCTAGCCAGTCATTTCAGTGGTAATTTAAAAAGAAAAAATAGACTTCATTATGTCTGCAAATTGACAGCTTTCAAAACCACTGCAAAGGCCGACTTAGTAGCAATATATATATATATATATATATATATATATATATATATATATATATATATATATATATATATATATATATATATATATATATATATATATATATATATATATATATATATATATATATATATATATATATATATATATATATATATATATATATATATATATATAACAAATATTAATCAGTATCGGTTAAAACGAATTAAAAAAAAATTAAACTCGGGTTTTCGGTTTGAACATGATTACATCGGTTTGCACACCGTCACTGCATAACATACTAAGATGGATGCCTACCAAGACAAATCTAAAGGCAAATCAGCAAAAGCACTGGAATACACCTCGTGAAGAAGAGTGCTGGAACACAATAAGGAACCGACCACAACATTCTAACGATTCCATGTACGCAGTGTAGGACGATCCTAGAATATGAAACCTTATCATGGAACACAGGTCAAAGGTTTAACATGTGCTTTGTCTGTCGAGCCCAAAACAAGGCAACCATCATTGCCACTGTGCTGAAGGGTGGCGGTGCAGAAGCACTTATATTCAACACCAGGACAACATCAAGCTGCAAACAAGAAACCAATGTTATGCGACCCTCTATCTAATATGATAGAGAAACAGCTAGAGTGCAAACTGCAAATAAGTTGTCATCTGCGCTGGACAACCGTATTCAGTTCTCAGTAAAGGCGGAATACAGATTTAGCTATGCCCCGCCCATATTTAGTTAAGCTCGATGAACTTAGCTACGTTATTCATGATGTAAATTATTATGACGTCATCCTATACACCACGTAGTTAATTATGATGTCATATGCTTGGTGGATAATTAATTACTATGGACCCGTTAGTAACCCACACGTCACACACTGTGAGATACAGACGGCATATCAGGTATGCTTTAACAGAAGGTTCCAATGGCACAGGGGTGGGGCTGGAAAAGGAACTGACACACGAGTTTCTCAGCGCACAATAATATATGCAACAATTTTAGTCGATTTAAACAAACGATGCCATGTGCCACAAGACGAATAGAGAAGCGGGAGAATGTTTGTGAATAACAACCGTCCTTACCTACTGGCTCATCTTAAAGGGCAATTCCGGGATGATAAAAAGTGTGCTTTATTTGAAAGATTATTACATGTTCTATGAAATTGCGCCAGAATAATAACCAGATAGAAATAGCGTAACCAACTATCGCTAGATAAAATCGGTAAAATGAAAATTTTTTCGCACATCGGGCCGCTGCCATTTTATCGCGTCTAGCGACGTCAGCCCCGCCCACCGCTATTGCTATAACTGGATGAGAGAGGCCAATAGATGCGGGTATATATTTTAAGGAAGTTACGTAAATGATAATAACAAACCAACCGCTGAAGCGATTCCAATGAGTCTAGGATTTCTAAATATGTGCCGACCTCGTGATTAATATGATATAATGGATGTTAATATCGGACAAGAGGTTCAAAAGACTGGAATATATAAAAAAAATTATTCATCTAAGATACGATCTGAGAATATGTTATCCTTTTTATGGTAAAATTCAGCATGAGATGGTTTTTGTCTCGTAGACTCCATCCTTGAGTATTGCCATTAAATTGGAGTGTGCTTAAAGCTGAAAGAAATGGCTATTTGCCTGACCAATTATAATTTTGCTCACGTGAATATCGCCAGAGATATCACCAAATGGATTAACATGTTGACATAAAATCTGGGAATTTTCATCGCCGATCAATATTGCCCGGCAAGCTGTAGTAATTTCAATAATTATGATATTTTGATGCAATTTTTCACATCATGTAATGACATTGTATAGCTTTGGCACAGCAAATTCTGTTATTGTAGCTGTAAAACTCATTCTGATAGGAGATGATGGATAGAGCACATCCTGAAACCTTTTTTTGAAATTTTGCTGGCTTAGTTTTTCCCGCAGAGTGTATCATTTGAACCACTAGACCGATTCTAACATCCCTAGCATTGGATAAATCTTCGAATTCGCAGCTATAGGTAGGTCTCAGAATTATTACAATCGGTTCTGTGGTTCCGGCAATATTATCATATCATATGTTTTCTGGGAATATTTATTTACACTGCCTGCGACACACATTATAACGGTATCTTGAGTCGGCTGAGTAATTTGACAATACGCACGTGTCAAGTGTGCCACTTGATTTAACCCTTATCGCATGGTGTAAAATGCATAATAACCTACTTACAGAGATAGTGCCGGGGCACATTCTGAAAAGAAATGTTGCTGAAACGCGTTGCTGTCGTGCGCAGCAATGACTTACAGCATCATTGTTACCAAAATGAACACATTCTGATAGGATAGAGAAAATGGAATCTATGCTTCAGCGGTCTAGGGGTTAACGGTTCCCCCACCGCCTTCGGATACTAGAATTACTTGAAAAACTTACTCGCTTAACTGGACAATCTCCTAACGATTACAAATTAGCACATGTTAGGCCTCCATGCATATACATATTTACTGTACAGGCTTCATGCTCGGCAAAGATAGCGTTTGATGCGGAGATGACGTCAGGATCTCGTGAAATCTCGCTCTCGTTGCAAGAAAATGGCGCCGCCCGGGAGATAACATAATCCCATGTTTATGATGGTATAATTATTCGTATTATTTGTCTATTGTTTTTATTTAGGATCCAATATGTTAGTCATATAATAGTCTTTCAAATAAAGTACACTTTTACCAATCCCGGAATTGTTCTTTAAATTTCAAAGCTGAGACGATCCTTACCGAATCAGAGATTTCCGGAGCCGAACCACTACGCTATCTATTATTCCGATTAATGCCCTCATAAGGCTATGGTATCTCCATACTGCCATTCAAGCATGCTTTGCAGAATCGCAAATCTGTCACCGTTCTGCAATGAATACCTATCGCCTTCACTATATAGAGCAATGACAAACCGGACCAACTAGCTAATAATTGTGGAGAAATGACACAACCAGAGACTGCTATAATATTCAAAGATGTGTCCACCCTATATAAAGTAGAGATACACAAACTTTGGCCGGAAAATGATAATACTACATACACGAAAATAATATAAAACACACAGATTAAAATGGACACAACAGGAGCAAGTTACGATTCAGCTTCAGTGCACTGGCCACAATAAGCTTGTATTGATTTTACTTTTCCTTTAGAGCCGTGATTTTGTTTCTGAGAAATCTGCATTTGCACACCATGTATGCTTTTTTAAATGTGGATATTTAAGATGCGAATAGACCTGGAGTCTTCACCCGATCGCCTCCAAATTTGGTTAACTTTGAGTATTCAATGTTAAAATAAATTTGATACCACCATTGTGTCCTATGGGTTCTGACATCCAGTTTTTGCTTAAGGTAATACCCATTGATTAAACAAGTGCACTGGCTATATTAGAAAGTATCCTATGCTACTAGTTAATGCCATATATGTCAACCTTACCAGTTTTGGTCTTCGCACAGATGCACAACTACTAAGAGATTGTGAGATACTTCAATAAATGCATTATTATTCTTATTATTCTTATTATCCTTATTATAATTATTATTATTATTATTATTATTATTATTATTATTATTGGCTCCTCATCGCTTACAACGGATCCATTATGTAATATTCTTAACAAGCAAGCTCTTGCCACTCCTTTTTCTTTTTACAATTTTACCTTGCTTTATTTGTAAAGTTTTATTTCGCAAAGTATACAGATGTCAACACACAGTGGTAAGTCATTACACTCATTACAATATATTATATAAATATAGACAGTTCTCCATTTGTAATATTACTCAAAACATTATCTATAATACAGACCATTTCCAATCCTGTGTGACGCGGATCCTTATACAGTTTTAAAAACATCTACATATTCTAAGTCTCTGATGCGAGGTCTCATTCCGATTGCTATAAACTTAGCTAGAGATATTAGATAGGTATTTAATTTATTTACAGGAGTCTAATCAGCAAATATGTACCTATATTTAGTAATAACAGACATACTATTAATTTGTGTTAATATATCATTAAAGGGATGCTAATCTCATCTCAAATGTTGTATTGTCCCGATGGATTATGGATTATAGATACCATATAATTTATATCCTGTCACATTCCTTTATCTGTATCACAATTATCTGATTTGTAATATCGCATAAATGTTGAACAATGATCGCCACCATAGGGTCTCCTCAAGCGATAGTGTGTGATGCCATATAAGTGCCAGTGCCTCCCGTGGATATTTTGAAACTAATCTGACTGGAAGTTGTTGCTGCCTGTGTTGTTTTATACCCCATTGTCAAGCTAAAGCTGTTACCTCTATGACTGAGCGTATATACAGAGGCAGACACGCTAGGTTTTTCCTGATTGGTTGAAAAGTAAATCATGACAGCCATCATACGCTGTGGAAATGTATCACCGTTTAGTTACAAAAATCTGAATATATTTCGTTGTCGGCATGATGAAATGCTAAAATGTCAAGGATCGATTATGGTTGATGGCAAATTCTATCACAAGAATGGCTTATATAAATTAAGGTGAGATTTCCCCTAAGGAAGTATAACATGTTTTTCAGACTATCACAATTTAATAAACAATGTTCTAAATTATCTTCAGTATGACAGAAATCACAAAATGAGTCATTTCTGTGTTTTATTTTCCAAAGTAATTTGTTAGTAGCAATGCTATGATAAAATATGCGAAATTCCATTTCACTGTATTCATTATCTAGCTGTTCAAAAAAAAGGTTTTTAAATAACTCTTAAAATTGATTTCAATATCTTTAAAATAGTTTGACCACCACAAAAGGTATTCATTGCTCTGATGTGCACCGTCATATTATCTTAAACAACTATAAAAGACCAACCACTTATTTGCTGCTCATTATCTTCTTTGTCAGTAATATAACACTGACATGATAAAGACATGAAAACATAATTAGTCTGTTGAAGTTTTATTTTCCAACATCCTGGAATATCTAAACATAGTATCATAATCCTGTTTCAAGATTCGATATGAAGAATTATTAGATTTGCTATACAATTCTTCAATTGGTAGAAAGAAGTTTTTTATTGAACAAAAATATCTTTTATATATGGTATTTTAGCTTTAATATTAGAATACATGTTTAAAGATTCATTATCATCTTTGATCTTCTTCTTCTTTTCGTTCGCTGATCATACCGCCAGTCCTGTAAGTGACTATCGACATGATCATAAGCTTTGATTATATGTGTATTCATGAATGAGTTTTCTTCTAATATGTCTACCGTATACATATCATCTGGTTTCCGTTTAATGCTTAATTCACGCCATGTCTTATGCAATAATTTAATAAAAGGATTTGCAAATTTATTAGAATCAATCCATTCCATGTTCAAAACATCCAGACCATGCACCATAGGGAATTGTTTAGTACATATAATAGGAACTCATAAATAACAATTTTCCGAAGTCAGTACAAATTTTGTTACAAAATTAGTCGTTGTTCTTGTTGTTGTTGTTGTTGTTGTTGTTGTTGTTGTTATTATTATTATTATTATTATTATTATTATTATTATTATTATTATTACTTATAGCTGTCAAAGCCAAACAGCTACTCTGCGCGACGATTGTACTACTTGGAGTGTTTGTATCATTGATACCAGACATTTTCGGCTTGGGATCCACCGATGAAACCTATATTCATGATATGACCGGCGATCGTGGAATCCATACAGATCCGCAGACTACAATTAATGGAACCAATTACACGTCCCCGCATCCTGGCAGTACCGTGGTATATGGCTGGATCTGGCCACTGGCGCTAGCGGGACGAACATTACCACTCGCGCTAGCATATGTCATTGCTGAACGTGAGATCAAATCACCCGATGTTAGTAAGATTCAGATTCAACATGTTTGCAATATAATAAACCTTTTTATATAGTCAATAGGGATATCCATTTCTAGCTATGCAACGCCTATTTCGAGCTAAGCTCCGCCCACGCTTTGCACGTGTTTGGATCGATGTATATACCTTGAACGCTACATTCTTAGAATACCAATCTCAAGGTAACTATACAGTTAAGCTGTTCAATTGTTTGAAACTAATTTGACTGGGTGTTGTTGCAGCCTATGGCGGACCTGAATCACTATGGCAGAAACAGCGCCCAGTCAAATCTGTTTCAAAATATTCAACAGAATGTTTATTAAATTGCAAATCCATTAAAGACATACAATTTGTACATTTCACTGACTATTCCAGTTTTATGGCGGAGTACTCTCTATCAATTATGATTGTGACGTCAGCCTACATGTGACATTGTCTACTATGACGTCATATACTACAGTGGCAGATCAGATTCATCCATTGCACGAGGATGTCTGCCGGGTGCATTGTCTCCTGACGTACTTAACACCTTGCATATACAACATGATAGTAGACTATCACATTAACTATTTATATCTGCCTTGAATACTAGATACGTTATATTACCATGGGTTACACATGAGAGAGAACTGTGCAACTGGGTTGGGGTGGGGTTGGGGTGGGGTGGGGTGGGGTGGGGAGTGGGTTGTATTATATTATTTTTCATGCCTGTGATGCTTAAATTCGACGCAGCAAATGACAGCGCGTAAATAAATCAAATAAGAGCATTCAGCTTTTCGACACAGCAATTAGAGGTGGGTGTGGGGTGTAATACCTTATACTATTTCCCAATGAAACATTGACGTTTTCGGAGATACCGGTGCTGGTGCCGTGTCATAACGTATCGTAACGTGGCTCTTCTACCAGGGCAGTAGGGTGAAGACACCGCTTGTGCATTGGTTGTGCCTTATTGGTCTCACCATTGACTTGGTAGTCCTCTACATGACTCTTAACTATAGGTCCTGCCTCGGGCGGTGTACTGGTTTTGAAAAATGATAACACCACACCAGGAATTCTGAAACTTACGTTCTTGAAGCACCAATAAATCAATATTACGAATAAGGTCACGGTTAGTCACCCATATCTGACTGGGCCCGACAAGCCATTAACATCCCTTAATAATAACATTTCTTAGGTTATTTAACTTGGACCTTTTACTAACCTTCCGTTCTTCAAATGTCGCCAGGCTTCACCTGACCTTTACCAATGGAGCATAAACGGCCATTTCCATAATCCAATGGACCTTTATAGAGTAATGCCGTTATATGACGTCATAATCAGCTACGTGACGTATAGGATCACGTCATAGTCATTACGTCATAAATGATTCTATTAGACCCTTCTTTAACTCTTACTAGTCCGACACGTTGTAGGAATTGTATGTCTCTACTATTTAACAATCATGCTGTTCAATATTTTGAAACTAATTTGACTGGGCCCAGTCAAATTAAATTCAAAATACTCAACAGCTTACATGTATAGTTTTCTGGAAATTGATAGTCAGGATGTTCAGAGATCGATCGATCCCAATACGGACGTGATGTGGCTAGAGCTTATATTGAGATGGGCGGGGCATAGCTAAACGTGAAACGGTACATTGATGGTTATCTCTGGCTCCAAAAGTCTAATAATGTGCATCTTTCAAGTGCCGCTATAAAACATAACTCCATTTTACTTATTATGACAAAGGAGTAAATATAAGAAAACTGTTTCCACACCTCTGTAGCCACCCTGTGCCACACCACCTCTGTACCAGAACTGTAAACAGTGGGTTCTTTCATTGTGAAGGTTAGCTCTGGTACACTCCGTCAAGAGAAAGATCGGTCAAGTGCACGCGACCTCTGGACGCCTCTGTTGTCTAGACCTCTTGTTTCATCTTAGAGACATTAGAGAGCTAATCCGAAGCAAATCCAAACGATCATAAAGTTTCGTTTTACTCAGACACGCGTTCACACTTACAAAGCTATGGCAAGTAAACGAATCTTTGCGATCGATCGGACTTGGTCCTCCAGTGTGAACACTTCCTCGGATAGTGGTATGAAACTGTAGCATTCAGCCTGAAAGTGATCCGTTGTCCTTATATACGAACGTATACAATTCCTTCTACGCACACACGGCTTATGTATTTTCCCCAGACGTTTGAAACCTCTCCAACAGTGACATCGACTTTAGATGCTTCGTGATCGTTTAGAAAACCCGATGAAAGACCAAAAAAGCCATTTATCTCATCAGCCTTATACTGTGGGCAGGAGACCGACGATACTCCAGCACATCACGTCCAGGGTGGGGTGGTGTCGGTGGCAAGGGGCACTTTTGGATCTTAAGGGGGGTGGGGGCGGGTAGTGGGGTGGGGTAGGTGGGTTGGGGCGAGGGTGTGTGTGTGTGCGTGCGTGCGTGCGTGCGTGCGTGCGTGCGTGCGTGCGTGCGTGCGTGCGTGCGTGCGTGTGTGTGGGTGGGTGGGTGGAAGTTGGTAAATTATATGAGCTTGCTCCAAAACCCATTTCTTGAGCGCCCAAACATAAAATTTCATATTTACTCTCAAAGTTCAGGAAAAAGATCTAGACGTTAAGCTTTTCCAGACTACCCGCACCGAATTGCCTTGGCTTTGCCCCACATAGTTTAGGTCACCTTTCTACGCCCATGGTATAAATCGTAGACGATATACGATAGACTCAAGTGCTTAAAGAGGCATTCCTTGGGAGGCCTAAATAAATTTTGGAAAATTCAATTTTTTTGTGGTAATGTAATGGTCTCGATATATTATTGCTGCATACCGTTTTCTATAGAGATATTCCGGACCGGTCACCTATATTTGTTATTATTTGCCATTTTATGTAAATATTTGTGCGCACTGCAGTTTATTTGCATGATGAATTATATTAAATAAGAAGCATCCCTATTGGTAAGAACTTAAAACAATCTTAATTATGTCTAGACAGTTTTAGAATCTCAGACGTAATACTGACGCCACAAGTTCTACAATCCCCCGTTGCTCGCAAGACCTAAAAAAAACTTTATGCGCGGAGGATGCAACCCGCAAAAAGTTATAGGGGACACTTCAAATAAATGGGCTTGAACTGACATAGCCACAACATATCATCTATAGCTGAGACAACAAATCAGGACAATGATCGTAAGCGAATACGCTGGTGTTCTCTGTGAAACGGTAGTGAAATTTGCTGTAAAATTTCTTTTTACGTTTTGAATATTTTTGGAACTAGTAATTCCAATCTTCTTGGCTATTGAGTGTTCGTATTTATAATAATTGTAGATCAAATGGTAGCACTGGCCCACTTGAAGCAGTTTATACACTTAATTCGGTATACATTTTTTTTATAGCTCTATAAGGTAATGCTCCTTTAATTACTAGATAGAAGCAGGGGACAAAATAAGAGATTATCATATAAACAAGCCTTCTAGTCCATTCCATATTTTTCTATATGAGCACACATGCCATATTCAACGGAGTATTTTCATTGGCTGTTGGATGCGCAACCCATTAAAATCGACCAAGTAAAACATTGATTGATGTGAGAGTGACGCGTAGGGATTACTATGCGGGACTGTTTTACTACGATTTGTTTATTACGATTTGTCATTCATGAAACGTCATCGCAAAATGTCATCGTTTGACAGTTTATCAGTCGGCAGCGAAGTAACGAGTGATGGCCGTGGCTCTGCGATAGTCTTAGAAGAAAAGTATAGTTTACGGCTGACATCGCCAAATTTTGTGTTTGTCACTATATTTTGCTACGCATTCAGTATCTGTTATCAAGTAGTGGTGCGTCACAGCGGCGGTATCGATTTCACGAAAATCAACAATGAGAAATGAGATAAAAGCCACATCAGCAACTATTGGCAAATATTTCAAAATTACAGTTTATATGATAAATAAAATCTCAAACTCGGTCACAATTCATATCACTATTATGAACCTCGTTGAAAATTATCAATTGATAATTTTTAACTCGGTCATTAATAGTGATATGAAAAGTGACCTCGTTCCAGATTCTCTATGTCCGTTATAGGCCTAGTATGCTCCTAAATAATGGTCTTATTCCGGAGTCCACATTCGTTTCCATTTTCATGTTTGCAATGGTACGTCCTCCTCTCTTATCTTGCTTCTTGGATCGTACATAGGCCATACACCTTACATGACGCTGCAGCTGTCTCATTAATGCTAGGCAAATGTGACAGCTAGTCAGAGCCAAATACGTTCTTGAACAAACTCGCTCTCCAGAGGCTCTCTTGAACAAATCCGATCTCCAAAGGCTCTCTTGAACAAATTCAATATGTATCATCGCAAACACGTGCAAGCTCTCACAACTGGTTAAATTGCTTCATCTGAAATTCAGCACATTATAAATGACTCCACACAATTCCACTATCGGTGATGGTAACGTACATATGATGGTTAATACATGAATGTGTTCCATGATTGCCAGAGGATACAGCTGCTCAGACAGCAATAGACTCGTCAGTAGTAGCTGCCAACTACTATCAGAAATGGGGAGGATGCTGTCAAACCTAGAGAATGGCGTAATCGGAGTCCACTAAAACGAAATAAAAATGTTAAGGAACTTAGATGCTCGCAATGGATAAGAAACAGTGGGGGAAAATACTATCGAAAACTAATTGCCGCTGATAGCAAGTTTCAAACTGTGACTGCATCAACAACTTTTATACGGTCATTTTCAGATCGGGCCAGTTCACTATTTAATCTAGTGCTTTGTACTAACAAATTGTATTACACATTAGCTCATAGTCACTCCTCTAGGTTCATGGTTATCCATTTCCGTTTTTAGCAGAAGTTATCACCTGTTACACTGAGATTTAAGACAGTTCATAACACTCCTTATTGACAAAGTCACCTCTTGGAATCAAAATAACCAATATTCAATTTAAGTCTTCACATTCAGACAGTCTTACGGCTATTTCAGTACATGTGTTCTTGTTTATAAAGAAATAGTTAGCCTCTGTCAATTTAATGTGATCAATGTAAAATCATTTTGCTTAAGTGCATCATTGCACCACATACCATCTTTCTCTCGCCCTCTCACTACGTTTCTACTCTACTCTACTCCGCCCCTCTCTCTCTCTCTCTCTCTCTCTCTCTCTCTCTCTCTCTCTCTCTCTCTCTCTCTCGTAGTTCGGATTGACCGGTCAGGTGCCGACCGTACCAGCTAAGCTGGGTACGCGCCGCCCGTTCTGGATTCGTTCCCTAAACACACACCCATGGGTAGAGCTATAATCGTATATAGGCCCAAGTTCGTTAAATCGCGCATGCGCACGCGTAATACTATTTTGACAGAGCGTGTATTTCATGACCAAGATAGGATGGCGCCTTTTAGTGTACCGAGTAGGTACATTGTAATCCTTTTGAATTACTTGTTCCCGCCAAATCTAGCATTAATCAAAACCAGAATTCGACGGGCTTTCCAAATCTGTAAACCGTTTCAAAATCGGTTAAGAGATGGCTGAGTTATCTACGGAAAACCCCTTTTGACTATCTTCAAAATATTGCCGTGACGTCGCAACCACGTGTACGCAGAACGTCTAGAATGTTCTGGAACATTCGACTGCGTTATTATCAGCTACACACTGATTGGCCATTGTACGACCGATGGTTGGTTGAAGCCTGCGCCTATGACATCACGGGTAGTATAAAAGGAGATGAAATCCAGAACTCGAGAGCATCCTCGGCCAGGGGCCGGATAGGTTGGATCTGTGCCAGATACTATCAGCAAGACAAGCATTAAGCAGATTACTTTTGTCTCGGGAAGTTTCTCCCCCGTAGCCACAGCAGCAATCCAACCCACCGCACTAAAAGCAATTTTGTATCTCCCGATTGTGCGGGAGCATTTTTGGAACTTTTGAATACTGTTCACGAATAAATCAAGAACTAACTCGGAACTTGCAGTGAGGCCTTTCCCGGCCTGAATATGTGATTCTACAGATGTAGAGGCAGCGATGTTCTTTGGTGGATAACTCGCCGGATCTGCTGGCCACGCCAAACAGGTGGTTATTCAACCGCCTCCGCACTGATGTCATGCAGGTTCATTTAACCTTTTTGACCACAGCAAGTAAACTTTGCCCGGTATGTCTTAAGAGCTAACTGACGTACCCCGCACCGTTAAGCTTAGTTATGTATCTTCATCCGTATTCAACAACCCCCGCTTATGAACGGGTTGTTTTTAACTTCCATCTGTACCATCGGTGTACGGGAACTTTCTCCCTAGCAGTAATGTTATTGTATCACTTACTGACTGCTCGTTAGACATTCTATATTGTGATTACCGTCCTGAGTTCGATCCACTCCCGTTCTGGACTGCATACGGGAATCCTGTTTGCGGGAACCGACCTGCGGGAACTTTCCAGCTTCCCGAGAACGAATCAACTCACGTCACACCAAGGGTGACGTATCAATTTCAGTAACGTGATATCCCGGCCTTAAGAATGGCTACCGATTATTCAAGTAACTGTACTTAACATTTTCATTATTCCGTTAATTACAGCTTTAATAATTATACTTTGTCCGTATAAACGGTCCTGATGACTAAAAGGAGCCGTACTGGTTATTCGTATTTTACTGTAAGGTGTTTTTTTCGTCAACCGCGCCGTAGTTGGTCCGTCAACCTATACTTTATATATTATTCTAATCATTTCACATTGTATTGCTTGTTCTGGGTAGTTTTATATATGGCAAGTAGTCATCAGTTCATATTTTTGGTTTATTTGTAGAAAATGTAGGACTGCAGTTCACGTAGGAAACACTATACAGCAACATTTTTATATGCATCACGTTCTCCCGCCACAAACAATTTTTCACTGAGGTCACTGTCCATGCTATAACTCTGTTTAGCCCAGCATGCTACCGACTAAAAGCCTATCTATTCAGTTCGATAGGATAGGTTTAATATGATTAGAGACAATTTCTTTGTCAAGAGACACATAGTGTACGCCTCTTTTCCGGTAGTTGCAATAATTTAGCTCCGCTCTCCGGCAAGGTTGTGTAAAATTGGCCAACATACCTATTGGGCTTCATTTTTATAAGTTATTGTCTCTCTTCATGTTCCACTAAGCCTTATGGCTTCTTAATTGTTTGGATGTCCCTATCTGCACCATGGACTGATCCGACCCTGGGAAACTATTGGGGTTTCCGAGCGGTGATGGCCAGGGTGTGGTGTCACATACATTTCCCCGTGTATCTTCGGATACCTAGTAGTTAGTTATCCTTGCCAATGTAGGAAGCACTGCGAAAACATATTTTAATTATTATTTCCTTTTTCATATGCTAGACAATTCTCCCACACCACCGTGCATAACTGGGCAACTTGCGTTTAAACCTAACATCAGGTTAAAAAGATAGCTTCATAGGACCTGGTGACGGGCGAGATGTGCATCCCCACCGAATTCCGTAAGAATGTCTGGGCATGGTGTTAAGATCTGCCACGCCCTCACGGGAAGGTATCCATGGTGGATATTCGCCTACCTTACCCCCACCGTAACGATGGATCAGTTGCCTAAACTTGCTTTTGTGAAAAGTAACCAATGTCCTGTGGCGTTTTATGTGGTTATGGAGCAAAATGTCTGGATTCTCACCCAGCTCGGAGATCTTGCAAAATAACATGTATGCACGCGGTCTTCAGCATTGATTCCATGGGACATCCGTTCTCAATGACAGCCATATCTAAAGCTAGGTAGGCGTCCACCATTTGCGGCCTAAAATATTTCTTGTCTCTAAAAACTAAATGATAGGTTAGGCATAGAAGAAGGCCCGCATAAATAAAAGTGGCAACTACTTATTCAGCATATTTGAAACTACATAAGACAGTGGTGTGCGAATCCCTCGGGAATCGCTCGTCCCGTCTTCACGTAAAACAGCCGCAACCTAATAGTAATAATTTCGCCAGGTATGGTCTTTTCTTTACAGCATTTTGGTTGAATATTAGAGTAGGCTCTTTTTGGCCAATGCTCTTCTCCAGCTTTAAGTGATGGCGAAATTTTCCTGTTGATGAGGGCCGCGCGAGGCACTTGCCTCTCACAAGGATTCAGTGGCGATGCACCGTGGGAAGCTACTACTTCTCACCCAAACTAGCACCAGGTGTAGTGCCCGCAGGAGGCACATGGCTTTTCGACACTATAAAAGATAATTTTCTTTCCTTTCAGCTTAGAGGTTTGATAGCTTATATTAAGTTAATTAGCGATCTCGTGTATGGGAGCTTCCCTTGCGGGGATACCTCTGCGGACCTACGAGTCTGTGTGGTACCTCCGGGAGTCCTGTATTTAAAAGTTCATCAGGCTGTCTCTATGTCTTGTATTTTCGTATGCTCATTTTTATCTAGCATACTTGACGGTCTGTTTAGGTAAATCTATTGTATGGACTTATTTTAATTAGGTCACCAATCAAATCTTGTAAGGCCATAGATCACGAAGTTGCTATGGACAGGCATACTGGTGACACAAACTCATGGGATGAGACTGTTGTGTTTAATTTTTGCGACAATGGTTGCACGGCCCCACCGGAACGATTGAGTTCCACCGACCTTAAGAGGCAGTCTTTGTTACCGGTATGGCAGTATCGCATGGGATCCATAACCCCGAGACCGGAAGCTAACCAGCGTCATCACTCGTCGTGCACATGCAATGCGGTGAGTCGACACCAGACACTGGAATGGCCTGACACTACCCTGCGAGCTACTAGTGGCGCCCGATGTGGGGCCCGAAGAACAATACCTTCAATCACGCGCGGCGAACTCATGCCCACACAGTATAGCGAGCTTACTACTATACCTTCTCCATTCAGCGACGTCTCCCTCGATCAAGAGGTGGCGTCATACGATGGATACCAAGCTCACATGCTCATCGACTATGCCAGAAATTCACCAAATGCGAAATCAACAACTCCGCAATACCACCTGTTTTTTCCCATCAGTGAGGGTACCTTCCGGGATGCCTCACAGGCGGGAACAGAGTTTCGAACTATATCAGACATCCGCGATATGCCAACTCCATCAGGGCTAGATCGTGAATGACCATGACAAATACCCGATTATGGGCACACCTACAATCTTTCAGGCTACTATTATTCACCCATGTCATCTACGGAAACTGTATGGCAGGGTAACAATCCATATTCTAGACAACCTACCGCGCAGCCCCGCCCTCAAACGCATCAGTATATTCTAAGGGAACACCACGGGAGGAATCGGCACCACCTTTTCACTGGTACATCAGTCATGCTACACATCACGACCGTCAGCCGACTGCACCTCCGCCATATGAGGAATATCAGTCCTCACCACGAGAAGAACGTCCGTGCAATCTTCACAATATTCTGCCTCCCGTCTGTAGACCCATGACAGTTTATGGATCTACAACGGGGCAGACTTCACTGGATTGGAGTACGCATGTTCTTGCTCCTCTGCATCGGTATCGACGGAAAAGACCAACACCACAACCACCACTACCCGCACGATGACCAGCATCAGGGTTTTCGTCAGTCTCCCGGATACCACCACAATCCGGATTTCAACCACTTCATTCTTCCCGTGGTCTTGGCCGAGTCATTCTCCATCCCGAATTTAGTGGGAAGAGCAACTGGGCCAATTACAAAATACAGTTCGAGATTATAAGTCGAACTAACCACTGGAACCATCAGCAAATGGGTGAATATCTCGCTGCAAAGCTTTCCGGAAAAGCCCTTCAAGTTCTTGCGGATCTCAGGACTGATTATACGCCAACCTACACCCAATTGGAACGAGCACTAACAGAACGATTTGGCGACACAGCTCTCAAGCTGGTTACAACTTAAAAATCTCCAACGACGCATGGGAGAAACTCTACCCGAGTTTGCTAGTCAAATCAGGAGACTAGTCACCAGAGCATACCCTAGCACCAATATAGGAGTAACGCATCTCCATCTGGACATGTTCATCGATGCGTTAAGCAGTGAACCCGCTCTTAAGGAAAAACTCTTCCTTGCCGACCACGGGCTTTTAGCCCAAATGACGGCTACCGTGGTCCGCATAGAAAACATTCTGGAGCAGGAGAAAACTAACCAACACCAACTCCACCCTATCAACAAGGTAGAGGGTGCAGTACTCGCCACATCGACCAATGCTCACACCACATCAACAGCCTCTACACCTACAGCACAATCACCACCACAGACAACTTCACAGAATTCCAATCAGAATCAAGCGCCTAGAGGAAGGGGGCATGGCCACAGATAAGGCCACAACAGAGCCCCGGGGCACGGGAACCAGCGCAACAATAACAGTAACAGCAACATGCAGGAACATATGGCCGAGATCAACAAACAGATCTCAGCATTGACAAATTTAGTAACAACACTCAGCACGAACCTCGCCACCACTCACTTTACAACAACGAACACCACCAACACCGCACCACCACCAAACACCTGTTTTGGATGCGGTCAGCCATTTGAGGGGGGCGGCGCGGTAGGTTGGAGGGAACAGTGTCCTAACCGACCTCCATCAACAATGCCTGCCCCCGACCGCAGAACACCGCAACTGGAGAAGCCGTCAAACCCCTAAGGGCACTGATTGATGAGTCACCTCTGTGTCCGTATTCGCATCCCGGCAATGTCCGATGGCCGGCTATCACCAACAAAACTCAGCTTTTACACATACACCAAAACGCATGGCTTCATTATATGTCGATGCCTACGAAGCCTCCCACATCCGCAGCATCGCCATCCCCCTCTATCTCCGCACATAACAAACCTTCTTTCTTCTGTAAAAAGGCAGTGGTAGGTTGTAGCACCTCCGCTGAAACAACGTTTTTACAAGCACCACGTCCCGCCACCAACACACTGGATTCACGGTGTCCCTTGGTGGTATGCAGAACATTGCCCCGCACAACATCATCTTCCGCCCACACAGACAGCAGTGACTCAGGAGAAATGGTTCACTCTGCCTCGTGGATTCGTAAACGTCGACATAGACAGGGAGACACACGTCCCTGGTGGAGTCACTGTTTCTTCTGTGCTTCACCAAAGCATCCAATGAAGCATTGCAAGAAATGGCTCGCACAGGTAGAGCTTATCCATCATCCCGTACACACCACTATCTACACCAACACTGCCTACCCAGAAATAGCAACATCTCCATCATCATTGCTACCCCCAGCTCCGTCTTCACCGCAGCCCTCACAGTAGCGACGCCGGCGGACTGGCCCATTCCTCACTCAGCCGTCCACCACATTAAAAGAAGCCATTCAGAAACAGACCGATTATATACAGAATGATTCTGCTCCGACACCATTGTCGCAGATGGCATCATTGGAAACTCTTCCACAGGTACACCGGAAAATAATATACAGGTGTGCCTGTCTGTTTAGCAGTGTTTCCATCAGTGCCACTGTTGACACTGGTGCTTCAATCACGGTATTCAACAAGCGCTAATGTGAGAGCATCTCACCGCATATAAAGCCTCCCCTTAAACCCACAAACATTTATCTACAGACGGCTACGGGAGCTGATGTGCCCGTAGCTGGTGTAGTTAATCTAGTTATCCAAATAGAGGAGATGCAATTCATACAGGGAGTTGTCATCGCCTCTATTCAAAACGATACCCTCCTTGGCTCCGATTTTCTCAGTGCCAGCGAAACCATCATCCACTGCAAACAACATGAACTCGACATGCACGGCCAACGGATACCTCTTGGACTGGCATCGCCATTTTACGACACGTGCACAGTAATATTATCAAGTACCGCCACAGTTGAGCCGGGACAGGAGCAAATCTTGTGGGCCACTGCACCACAGTTATGAAGCAACACACACATCGCCATGCTGATACCCGATCCTGATTACATGATCGCCTCACAATGTGCAAGTCCCCGCATGATCGTGGACACACTAATAAGGAAGATATACCTTTTAGAGTGTTCAATGGCACCGCAGGCCCCATAACTCTTGAACCGGGGGTACGCTGCCGTCATTCAGTGGACATTATTTCTTTGGAATCACCCACACTTACCAACGCACAGCAGGATCTGACTGATGATTTACCTGAACATCTACATGATTTATATCTACGTGCCACAGTGGGATTACCGCAATCACAAAAACACGAAATTCGGAAACTACTGTACAAATATCGCGATAGTTTTTCCTCCAGAGACATGGATCTCGGAGAAACTCATCTTGTGCGACACTCCATTGACACAGGCAATAATCACCCTATACGACAACTGGTGTGAAGTCTTCCCATCCATGAAGAAGTGGAGGCGCACCAGAAAGTTAACGACATGTTGCGGACCGATATGATCAAACCCTCAGCATCTCCATGGGCCAGCCCAATAGTACCAGCAGGCAAAAAAGGACGGAACCATGCGGTTTTGTATTGACTACCGTGGCCTTAATGATCTTAGCGTTAAGGATGCTTATCCGCTATCTCGGGTAGATCAGGCCTTGGATTCCTTGTCTGGAGCCAAGTGGTTTTGTACCCTTGACTTAGCTAGCGGTTACTGGCAAGTGGCCATGGATGAAGCTGACATCGAAAAGACCGCATTCGTTTGTAGGGATAGTCTTCCAATTCCGAAAGATGCCCTACAGCTTGTGCAATGTTCCCAGAACTTTCGAACATCTCATTGAGCAGATATTAACCACCCTGCAATGGGAAATCTGTCTATCTTACATCGATGACGTAATCGTCTTTGGACCAACATTTGAGCAAACATTACCAAATTTGGACACCGTGCTTTCCCGGTTCCACACGGCAAATTTAAAGCTCAAACCAAAGAAATGTCATCTCTTTAGACAGAGTGTTGAGTTCCTGGGACACGTCATAACCGGTAATGAAGTCGCTACTCAGCCATCAAAAACTAAGGCAGTAGCGGAGTGGTCGACGCCCTCTTCAGTCACAGAGACAAGAGTTTTCTTGACTTATGCTAGTACTATCGTCATTATATCCGCCATTTCAGTGAAATTGCTTCACCCCTCTACAAGATCACCAAAAAGATCGACCATTCGAGTGGACGAGTGCGTGTGAAGGTTCCTTCAGGACGCTGAAGGAACTCTTGACGACCACCCCGATTCTTGCTCATCCTAATCCAAACCTCGATTTCATCTTAGACACTGACGCGTTGGCTTATGCTATCGGCGCAGTTCTATCTCAGGTCACAGAAGATGGAACAGAGCAGGTATTTGGTTATGGTTTGCGTACTCTAAATAAAACAGAGAGAAAATACGCAAACACCAAGCGAGAACTACTAGCGGCAGTACATTTCATCAAGTACTACAAGCACTTTCTATACGGGCACCCCTTTACACTCCGTACAGACCATGCCTCACTACGCTGGCTCAGGAATCTTAAAAACCCGGAGGGCCAGGTAGCGAGATGGCAGGAATCCCTGCAGGCCTATGACTTTAACGTTGTTCACCGTCCCGGCAAATTGCATGGAAATGCCGACGCCCTCAGTAGAGTTGGTACAGAGGGTGAACACGAAGAGGCCGCCACTGTGACACTGTCAACACAGCCATCTCTGGAATTCCTCTAGTTGAGGTGCACAGAGTGGAATCCGGAGAAAATCGCACATGACCAAACAACAGATGTGCAGACACGAAACATATGGCAATGCCCCAGATACCATCTCTCTATATTGAACTCTTGTAGCAGCGGATAGAGCAGGCCCATGAGTTAGTGAGAGAAACTGTATCCACTGCACACTGGCGGCAAAAGACATGGCACGACCGGAGAGTGCATGGAGATCCATATGAAGCAGGAATGATGGCTTGGTTACACGATTGACGACGGTCTGCAAACGTGCCAAGTAAACTGAGTTACCAGTGGAAAGGCCCCTATGTGGTAGTAGATAAGATGTCGGACGTGACCTACCATATCAGTGCTTCGGATGGCCTGATCTCAGTCATCCACTTTGATCGACTTAAACCATGTGTCAGTGACGACCCAACACCAGGGCTCGGCTGGGCATTTCTCATGACACCAGTACCCAGACAGATATTTCTATGGAAAATAGTATTCCCCTGATTAGCGCAGAGCACCGCAGTGCCAGCTCTACCAACCTTCTACCAAGCCAGAATGTGGGTGAACAAGAAGCTAACGCTGAGGACGATAACGAGATACGTACTCGCCATCTCTCTCCTCAGCATGGGTCTACTCGATCTGGGAAGCCGTATCTGAACTTTGTGTTTGTTTTGTCCAAGGGACCGGATGGAAAAACTGTTCCACTGATCTCTTCCAATTCCCACTCACTTCAGGCTATGCCCCCCATTATAGAGTTACCACAAGCGGAAGTTGAGGCTGACCCAAGCCATACTTCCTGTGGGGTGGAACATGTGATGAATAGCATGGAAGTTAAGAGGCTGGATGAAGCCTTGGCATATCTAGAACCACAAAACCGTACAACGAGATGTACCCAACAATGCCCCGAAAACGCGAAACCACACCCCTCCCAAGGGACACCCTCTCCCACAGTCCCACCAACGCCATCACTCCAATTCGCGTCCCTCATCTATACACCAAGTTCGGACATCATCGGCCCAGTCCATTTCACACTCCACTCGTTGTCTGTTGACCGTCAATCCTCAGATATGAGAGAGACCGCTGCTACAGAGGAGGTTGGCATTGCACACAGCAATGACCAACAATACCCCCATGGTGGACAGTGAAGCAGCCTGTTCAGCAGACTCTCGGCTCGAATTTTCCCGGTGTCTAAAAACTATGACAAGACACCCACCGTCGTGTAATGGGAGATGACCACATCCCCCTGTCCAAAGGCCACCCGCTCCATTCGGCCTACCAGAACAGCACACCACAGACAGAACGTCAACACATACAGAACACACTTGTCTTCAGGGCTGGATACGTTAATTCATCATTGCGCATACATCACATACATACTCGGTTATACTCAACATAACAAAGACATTCAACACCGGCAACAACATAGTCTAGCAGCACCTATCAGTATTAATTAATTCCCGGTAGAGACATAAAAACTCCCTCAACAGTTCCACCCGCACCAGATGCGGGAGAAATAATATCCTCCGCAACCCCCACCTCCCGCAATAACAACAGACTCGGCGTTCACCAGCGTGGAAAACTGGGATGCGCCCACTTCACTTAAACATTAGCATCATACAGCAGCCCGGACCTCCAGACACAACATTATCGTCAACAAACAACAGCCAACAAATCTCCCGCACATACCTTCTTATCTAGTTACAGGAGAAGTGATCATGTAGATAGAAGGATTGCACTACAGCCATCTACAGTATGCGTCACGGGAGAAACGTCTGCCCCCCCCCTTTCCTCTCCCACGACGTCGTACGGGAACAGCCAAGACTACATGCATCATTTACACGTAATAACAGTCGATATTATTAAGAGAGCAAGATGCCCGCGTTGTCGTCAGTCACGAGTAGGATTTTGCTACCGAAAAGTTGAATTCGATAATGGATTGATCAAAGTTACGACAGCATCCGACAGGTCATCTGCACTCTAAATTAACTCTGTCCTGCCTATGGGCTCGGCCATTGCAGAGTGAAATACCATCAAAGTTCGGTAAAGTTGCCATTACGCCGCCCTCCTCCACCGCACGTGGCGGCAACAAAAACGTCACCTTCACCACAACGCAAGTATCATCCACAGATAACCAGCCACGCGTATCAAACTCAAATCACCAACATGTCAGAAACATAGACACTCAGGTTGACTGTATTCACAATCTCCAAACGACGGCATTGTAAATCGTAACACTGTGCGCACTCACTTCCGAGCTGTATTGTAATTTAACCTCTAGGCGGGGACGGAGCTAGTTCCACCCATTAAGGAGAATGCTTGGCAGCCCTCCCGCTCGGAAAACACAACTATCTTGTCGGGATCAGTAACTTTGATACCCCGCCTGAATAGATCTGTTTAAACCACACATCAAATTACCTACAGCTTTACTGTTATATTTTTGATTAAGAACACAACTGCTCTACCGTGCTACGGATCATTAGCGGATGGGCCGATAAAGCGGCATAAAAAATCTAACAGTATAATTACAAAGAGAATTAAAAAAAATTCTCTTACCTGCGTTCCAGTCCACAATCGACACGGGCTGGGAACTACCTATTACAGATAAGTACAAAGACGCATGTTTAAGAACCTGCGCAAATAGGGACATTATTTTATAATTTTATTTTCCATTTCTCGCATCTACAAAGACTACACCTCAGCAACAGTGTTTCGGCCATCGCCATAAACAGCACATATGTTTCCGATCAACCACGTGTTTACAAGGGCCACGTGACTTTTACTGCTATTTCTAGTAAATTGGATCAAACACTTTAAACAAAAGAGCAGCCCAAATACGCGACTACCACAGCGTGATGGGGGGAGTGGCGAGGGTGAGTCAGGGTAATTACCGCTGACGTGACCAGGCTCCCACACACCCCATCGGACGCTCCAGCCTAAAATTAAAACAGGCACGTTTATAAGCATACAATCTGTAAAACCGCATCACGTTAATTAAAAGGTGATGCTCCACCGGAATAAGTAGTACCCTGTGTTTATGTTGATCGGAGAGTTTAAAAATGCCCTAAAGTGAGACTAACTTAGTGAGCCATTCCTCTTATAATTAAAAGTACTCCCTTTATACTGGAAGAATTAATCCGCTGACGCATAGAATGGGAAAGAGAAAATTTTTCTATATTGACCGAATCACCTTCAAAACTTCCAGGTGTGGTCATCCGCCATCTGTGATGTCGCTAAATCATATAAAAGGAGGAAGCGCACTCTGAAACTTCATATTCCCGTCAAAACTTGACACCAGGGAAGAACAAATAGCATTAGGCTTCTTTCGTGTCGAAAACTAAATTCTGCTGTTTCCTTATTATTAATTCATTATTACAATACTTGGCCTGGAAAGTTAAAAAATGAAGATATAAGGTTTTAGGTTTTAATTAGGTTCCCGCGACCAACTACAATGCGGGAACGAGATGTCACTCCTCGAAGTTTTAGTGCTGTCGGATTCATCTGAAGAAGAATCGGTACCAGTTCTGAAAAGGTTCCCGTGCAGCTCGTTATTAGCTAGCAGAGAAGCGTGTACCAGAACCTTTATGCGAAATTCCGACCGCACTCTTCATGTTAACAAGGATCATTTCCTCCAGACAGCCTTCTGTGTAACATGTCAATATCTCTATACAGCCACCCGTTACAGCATAACCCATGTGCTCCGTCATAAGCATCATGTTTTAGAAGTGACATTAATTCCCGGTGAAGAAAGTGAGGATCATGCCGCTTTAGCCACCCGTTTTGAACCTTGGTTACCGGTCAAAGTTCTCCCGACCAAGAAGATGGCCTACATGAAAAATACTACCTGCAGACATCCCATTAGTCATCGTCCTCCCGCGGCTACTTTAGCAAATGTATCAACAGCCAGATGTAAAATTCCACCTTCAGTCACACCAGGGAGCTCGATGCCGTATCCAGTCACTACATCCACACCAATCCTGCAGCAGAGTAAGAAGCAGAGGTCCTCCACAGAATCCAGTCCGGCAACACCCGCATCCATAGCCAGCAACATGACCATAGCAACTATACATGCACCAGTATTATCCAAAACAATCACGTCCAGTCAGCCTATATCGGTAGTCATCACGCCGCCTACGGAGATGGAGATTCCAAGCTACCCACAGTCACCATCAACTCCTGACCTGACCATAGACGAGGGACCAGGACCATCACAGCCTACTTCTATCAGCATCACTCCACCCCGTGTTATCCAACATCCGCATCCCAGTCATTCCGATCTAGCAATCAGGAAGGGGACTACGCCTGAGCGACCATATGCGGGAAAGAGACGTATCGCGCACACACAAGACATACAGCTTGTGCCCAATGTCACCGCGAATCGCCTTCTGAAGTACGCCAAATCACAGAAGATGTCATCACCTGCCACATCTGCTTCCGCATCACTGCCTCAGCCTACAATACGACTTACCGCCATCACCATAACAACCACTGCAACCACCGCTACCATCATGAAGACTGCAGTATCAGACGCCTCAGCACCAACTAGCACCACCGCCACCATACGAACACACATTTCAGCATCAGCAGTAACTGTTAGAGACACTATAGACACTAAAATTTCTGCAAGTATCACTTCAGACATTCCAGAAAGTGCCAGTAATAGTGAATGCATCTCAGCATTAGTAATTCATCCACCGCGACCAACCACCATCAGTTGCAGGACCCAGACTCAGTGGGGACATTTTTCGGCAGAGGTGTGATCGTTTGTGTTACAGCAGAACATCAGTGGTGCGACTCGTGGAAAATAACTTTTTATTTATTTTTGGAATATTTTTCTTATTATTATATATGTTAGATCAATTGAATCCCGTCCCTAGGATGACTACGGTTATCCGACACAGCTGCACAACTTAGTTGCCCAGCTGTGTCCCACACAAAATGAGCACTGCGGACTCCAGTGTTGTAAGAACGTCGTGTGCAACATAAAGTATACAACACCCCACAGTGCAACAATGTCATAATCCCGTCATGCAGTCTCAGCAGAGAGAGCTGCCCATTGCGGACCCACTATAACGGGCCGCAAATATTTTAATTAATCAAGATACGTGTTGCGTACCCCTTTATTTACCCAGGGTGCGCAATAAATTTGGCAGTAATATTTTAAATACCCTGTAAGGGTATGTTACGTGAAAATTATATATTTTATATATTACTATATATCTTAAATTGTGGCACGTTGGTGCTTGGGTGTTCTCTGTGGAGATAATAATTATCCGCACCCAAAGAGAACACCCATGCGAGCTATTGTTTAGGGAATCATTGACTAAATAAAGTTAAAAGCATGCACCGTAATATTAAAACAAAACAAAAAAAAGAAAAAAAGAAAAGACCTGGACAAATAATTCCAGGTCAAAAATCAAAACTAAAAGTATGCCTTCCCTCTCCTCTTTGGCACCTCTATGTGCTCTGTCTCCTGAATACGCGTCTATTGTGTCACTACTCCTCTTTGGCCACGCGCCTACCCGGGAAGTCTATAATTCCCCACCTAACGTACGTCCGTGCGTCGATCCGCATTGCGTGATCGTTTGCCACGGATGTCAAACTAGGAGGGGGTGGTGTAGTCCGGATCGACCGGCCAGGTGCCGGCCATACCAGCTAAGGTGGGTATGCACCGCCCATCCTGGATTCGTTCCCTGAACACATCCCCCTGGGTAGAGCCATAAGCGTATATAGGTCTATGAGAGATCGCGTTGTAAAAATGACTAAGTTCGTTAAAGCGTGTAGAGTGCATGGGCACGCTTAATACTATTTTGACAGAGCGCGTATTTCATGACCAAGATAGGATGGCCCTTTTAGTGTACCGAGGAATTACTTGTTCCCGCCGAATCTGGCTTTCCAAATCTGTAAACCATTTCAAAATCGATTAAGAGATGGCTGAGTTATCCACGGAAAACCCCTTTTGATTATCTTCAAAATATTGCCATGACGTCGTAACCACGTGTACGCAGAACTTCTAGAATGTTCTAGAACAATCGATTGCATTATTATTAGCTACGTGCTGATTGGCCGTTGCTCGACCGATGATTGGTTGAAGCCTGCACCTATGACGTCACAGGTAGTATAAAAGGGATGGAATCCAGAACTCGAGAGCATCCTCGGCCAGGGGCCGAATAGGTTGGATCTGTGCCAGATACTATCAGCAAGACAAGCATTAAGCAGATTACTTTTGTCTCGGGAAGTTTCTCTCCCGTAGCCACAGCAGCAATCCAACCCACCGCACTAAAAGCAATTTTGTATCTCCCGATTGTGCGGGGAGCATTTTTGGAACTTTTGAATATTGTTCACGAATAAATCAAGAACTAACTCGAAACACAAACTTGCGGTGAGGCCTTTCCCAGCCTGAATATTTGATTCTAGAGATGTAGAGACAGCGATGTTCTTTGGTGGATGACTCACCAGATTTGCCGACCACGCCAAAAAAAGTGGTTATTCAACCGACCCTGCACTGATGTCGTCCAGGTTTATTTAAACTTTTTGACCGCAGCAAGTAAACTTTACCCGGTACGTCTTAAGAGCTAACTGATGTACCCCGAACCGTTAAGCTTAGTTATGTATCTTCATCCATATTCAACAACACCCTTATGAATGGGTTGTTATTAACTTCCATCAGTACTGCGGGAACTTTCTCCCTAGCAGTAATGTTATTGTATTACTTACTGACTGCTCATTAGACATTCTATATTGTGATTACCATCCTGAGTTCGATCCGCTCCTGTTCTGGACTGCATACAGGAATCCTGTTTGCGGGAACCGACCTGCGGGAACTTTCCAGCTTCCAGAGAACGAATCAACTCATGTCACACCAAGGGCGACGTATTAATTTCAGTAACACGATAGCCCATCCGTAAGAATGGCTACCGATTATTCAAGTAACTGTACTTAACATTTTAATTATTCTATTAATTACAGCTTTAATAATTATACTTTGTCCGTATAAACGGTCCCGATGACAAAAGGAACCGTAATGGTCTTAGGACCGCTAGTTATAATTTTTTATCTGTTTACAGTTATTCTTATTTTTCTGTAGGGTGGTTTTTTTCGCTAACCGCACCGCAGTAGGTCCGTCAATCTATACTTTATATACTATTCTAATCATTTCAAATTGTATTGCTTCTTCTGGGTAGTTTTATATATGGCAATTTGTCATCAGTTCATATGTTTTGTTTATTTGTAGAAAATGTAGGACTACAGTGCACGTAGGAAACACAGTACAGCAACATTTTAATATGCATCACGTTCTCCCGCCACCAACAATTTTTCACTGAGGTCGCTGTCCATGCTATAACTCTGTTTAGCCCAGCATGCTACCGACTAAAAGCCTTTCTATTCAGCTCGATAGGATAGGTTTAATATGATTAGAGACAATTTCTTCGTCAAGAGACACATAGTGTACGCCTCTTTTCCGGTAGTTGCGATAATTTAGCCCCGCACACCGGCAAGGGTGTGCAAAATTGCCCAACAGACCTATTGGGCCTCATATTTTTAAGTTATTGTCTCTCTTCATGTTCCACTAAGCCTTATGACTTCTTAATTGTTTGGATGTCCCTATCCGCACCATGGACTGATCCGACCCTGGGAAACTATTAGGGTTTCTGAGCGGTGATGGCTAGGGTGTGGTGTCACATACATTTCCCGTGTCTCTTCGGATACCTAGTGGTTAGTTATCCTTGCCAATGTAAGAAGCACTGCCAAAACATATTTTAATTATTATTTCCTTTTTCATCTGCTAGACAATTCTCCTGCACTGCGGTGCATACCTGGGCAACTTGCGTTTAAACCTAACATCAAGTTCAAAAGATAGCTCCATAGGACCTGGTGATGGGCGAGATGCGCATCCCCACCGAATTCCGTAAGAATGTCTGGGCATGATGTTAAGATCTGCCGCGTCCTCACGGGAAGGACATCCACAGTGCGTATTCGTCTCTCTTACCCCCACCGTAACGTTAGATCAGTTGCCTAAGCTTGCTTTTGTGAAAAGTAACCAATGTCCTGTGACGTTTTATGTGGTTATGGAGCAAGATGTCTGGCTTCTCACCCAGCTCGGAGATTTTGCGAAAAAACATGTATGCACGCTGTCTTCAGTATTGATGCCATAGAACATCCATTCTCAATGACATCCATATCTAAAGCTAGGTAGGCATCCGCCATTTGCGGCCTAAAATAGTTCTTGTCTCTAAAAACTAAATGATAGGTTAGGCATAGAAGAAAGCCCGCATAAATAAAAGCGACAACTACTAATTCAGCATATTTGAAACTACATAAGACGGTGGCATGGGAATCCCTCGGGAATCGCTCGTCCCGTCTTCACGTAAAACAGCACGCAACCTAATAGTCATAATTTCACTAGGTATTGTCTTTTCTTTACAGAATCTTGGTTGAATATTAGAGTAGGCCATTTTTGGCCAATGCTCTTCTCCCGCTTTAAGCGATGGCGACATTTTCCTGTGACGGGGCTCCCGCCAAACTAGCACCAGGAGTATTGCCCGCGGGAGGCACATGGCTTTTCGACACTATAAAAGATAATTTTCTTTCCTTTCAGCTTAGTGGTATAATAGTCTATATTAACTTAATTAGCGATCTGGTGTACGGCAGCCTCACTTGCGGGGATACCTCTGCGGACCTACGAGTCTGTGTGGTACCTCCGGGAGTCCCGCATTTAAAAGTTCATCAAGCTGTCTCTATGTCTTGTATTTTCGTATGCTCATTTTTATCTAGCATACTTGACGGTCTGTTTAGGTAAATCTATTGTATAGACTGATTTTAATTAGGTCACCAATCAAATCTTGTAAGTCCATGGATCACGGAATTGCTCTGGACAGGCATACTGGTGACACAATCTCTTGGGATGAGACCATTGTGTTTAATGTTCGCAACAATGGTCGCGCGGCCCCACCAGAACGATTGAGTTCCACCGGCCGTAGGAGCCGGTCTTTGTTACCCGTAGGGTAGTATCGCACGGGATCTGTAACCCCAAGACCGGAAGCTAACCAGCGTCATCAATCGTCATGCACATGGAACGCTGCGAGTCGACACAAGACACCGGAACGGCCCGACACTACCCCGCAAGCTACACACACACACACACACACACACACACACACACACACACACACACACACACACACACACACACACACACACACACACACACACACACACACACATACACACACACACACACACACACACACACACACACACACACACACACACACACACATATACACACACACACACACACACACACACACACACACACACACACACACACACACACACACACACACACACACACACACACACACACACACACACACATACACACACACACACACACACACACACACACACACACACACACACACACGCACGCACGCATGCACACACACACACACTCTCTCTCTCTCTCACTCTATGCAATCTCTGATTTCTCTCCCATACTCTCTTTCCCACCCTCTCATGTTTTCTCTCAAATACCTACTTTGGAAGTACTTTGACCATATGAGATACGTGCAGTTATTTACATGCACGTTCAAATGATGGCATTGGTGCTAATAATCACAGCAATAATGTTACAGCTCGAAGTAATGACAACGTCTTCTATTTTTAGGTTTCGTTCATCTCCTTTGTTTTCTGGACAGAATTCTTCAACAATGTTTCAATCGCGGCTCTGTTTTGGACTGATCTGATTCCTCATTTCGGAATGGTAAGTAGATGTTGCGAATTTCCTACAACTTTGCACGAAATACCATCTAACAAAATCCTCATCTCTAAGGTCGACTGTGCTCCATACACAGGATATTTGTATTAGATAATGTAGAAAACTGATACCGACTGTATATAAGAGAAAGTTGTCGCGAATATTTGAATTACTGAATTTATGTTTCTTATCATCAAACCGAGTCTTACTTTGCCGGTGAGGCTTTGACGATTGCGGGTGAAAGCCTTACTGGCAAAGCAAGACTTTTGTCTTGCGGCTTGGTCTGGTGGAAGCGTGTGTACTCTATGATGCTAGACACGGTCGCAAGGTGTGGGTTCGATTGGCGGACAATGCCACTATACCGTTATACCACGAATACTTGTATAACACGACCTTGGCAGTGAGTCAAAATCATGATAACCTGAAAAATATGACAACCTGACAGAACTGGAAGACTCTTGTTTATATAATGTTATAATGCTATTTTACTCTGTATTTACTTTAAAAGAGTTGTGGCTTTGCTGAATTCCTGACATCATTACAACAAGGTATATACTGTTCATTCAGCACCGACCCATCTTGCAACGGATGTCTCATTCCAGCCATCGTCTACATACTCGCATCGCTGGGCGTTGCTGCATTTCCTCTCCTCCTGACGAAATATGCAGAAGGGGCTACCTATACTGTGATCCTAATATCATCCGCTAGACTAGTTAGTGTCCTCTTCTGGACACAATTCGTCGACACGGATCTCGACGGTCTTTTGTGGAGACCACAGTTTAACATATACACTATATTGACAGCTGCTGGCCTATGTATCGTTATTCCAACAACGTGCATCTATGCATGTATTAGTAACGGTAATGAAAGTGATAGCAATGGTATATTAAAAGAATCAAAGAACACATGATACGATAAATTGATGGATTTCATATGTAAAGCTGTCACTAAGTTAGAAAATAACAGCTTGCATTCTTAAGAAATATAAATGTATATCGTTAAATACCAACAGGTTATCTGTATCATGTCGTTCACGTTCTTTCCACTGTGGTCAGTTTCCGCGTGCTGACCGTCGGCTAGTATCAGTATTTCATCTAATCTCGGGTGCAAATGGATAGTTCGCAAAACCTCGGTAGAGGTCGGGTTGACCAGCTTGAGCATTAAATGGCTAAGTGTTATATCAATACACAACACTGACCAGATGATAAGTTATGATATTTCAATAAGTAGACATTAACGTAGGCCATCTAGCAAAATACAAACATCTGTCAACCACCCCAACCCAATTCACCTTGCCAGAGTATCCACCAACCATATGACGTCATAGTCAACTACGTGGTGTGTAGAAGGACATCAAATGAATGACGGCATGAATGGCGTCGATAAGTACGTCACGGACGCATATTTGAAGACGGTCTATGCGTGGTTGTACAAATTGTATGTCTTTACTCTTTAATAAATATTCAGTCAAATTAGTTAGAACATATTCAACAGCGTTCCTGTGTAGTTTTCAGGAAATTGATAGTTAGGGCATCTGGGTTCGATCAATCCCAACACGACGATGTGTGGTTGGAGCTTAGCTAGTGATGGGCGGGGCATAGCTAAAACCGGAAAGGTCCATTATGACGCATAATTAGATTAATAAAAAGTCGATTTACATTAACCGAGACCTCTGTAAGAGTCGCCTTGAGTATTATATTGTTAAGTGTTGTATAAATACATAACACTGACCAGATAATAAGTTATGACACTTCAAAAACTAGACATTAGTCTGGGGACATCGAGCGGATTACAGGTATCCGTCAACCAAACCTAACCTAGCTGTATGTCACGATGGACCTTTCCAATTTTAGCCATGCCACGCCACCTCTAGCTAAGCTCCACCCACACCTCGCTCGTGTAGCGAGCGATCGATCTCTGACCTCCCTGACTATCCATTTCCAGAAAAACTATACAGGTAAGCTATTGCATAGTTTGGAACTAATTTGACTGGGCGCTGTTGCTGCCTATGGCAGCAACAGCGTCCAGTCAAATTAGTTTCAAAATATTCAACAGCATGTTTATTAAATAGTAGAGACATACAATTCGTACAACGTGTCGGACTATTAAGAGTTAAAGACTGGCCCGATAGAATCGTTTATGATGTAATGATTATAACGTCATCCTACACGTCGCATAGCTGATTATGACGTCACATAACGTCAGATTATAGATGGATACTGTGGAAAGTTGACTTAGCTTAATAAAGTTTGAGTATCCATAACCGAGATAGCCCCTGAGCCCAGGCTAATCGCCTGGTTCGCTAACGAACCAGGAACTATTGGAATATGTTGAAAACTGTCTATGGTCTGAAAAATGTTTACGTGTCCGTCCATCTTTTATGACGCATTACGGGCCTGATTTAATACATTTTTTGTGTGTAAATAGATTCTAGATTTCTGTTTCTAAAATAATGCACGTATTAATTAAAAATAATCAAGCGATTAAAAAAACCCGATTGAAAAAAAATAAGACAATGCTATATCTGTTGGAGTTACGAAAATTTCCGAGGGAGTAATGACCTAATCGGAATGGCAGACACCTCGACGCTTATGATCATGTCGATAGTCACTTACAGGACTGGCGGTATGATCAGCCAACGAAAGAAGAAGAAGAAGCTCCTATGCGGTTATGCAAGGCCAAGATATATGATAAAGCAGTAAGTGTGTATAGCATATGCCTATATATTTATTTAACTCGGTCGGTCGGCACAATCACAGGCACTTGAAGATGTTAGTACACCCAGATTCTCACAAGATTCCGGAAAGGCTAATGAAAATGGTCACAAACCACTACATTTTTGTAAAAGTACCGGGATCATGATTCTGAACAGTAGATTTGGCAGCGACCGTGGGGTGGGGAGAAATTACCTGCATATCAGCTAATGGTCCCAGTCTAGTCGATTACATTTTGTGTTCCCGGGACAAAGTTAATTTAATAAAACATTATGAAATTGGGGAAGCAAACGAACTCCCTGATCACAAGGCCATACAGTGTGATCTATTAGTCAATACTAAGGCAGAAAATACAATGCCTGATAATTCTGGGCACGCAATGGTTTACAAATATAATTGGAATTCAGAACTTATGAATGAATACAGAGAGAATTTAACGTGTGATGAAGTGCAGTGTGTTTTAAATGGTATGAATGACGTTATAAATGAGGCGAATCTGATGGATGAAGCGAGTGTAAATGAAGTGGTCGAATTGTTTGCTATAGCTATAAAGAAAGCTGCAGATAATTTTATTTTTGAAAACTATTACACCTAACAGCGACCACAAACGAAAAAGACATAGCATCCCTCACTATTCAAATGATTGTGAAATTAAACGAAAACAGTTTTTCAAATCTCTTAATTGGTATAGAAGAGAGAGAGAGAGAGATCGGATATATCTAGGATTGACATGGTCGCTGCACGGACAGATTTAAAAAAGTCGGTACAGCTGCACCGTAGAAAGCAATGCGTCGCAATGACAAAATCACTATTAGAAGCTCAGTATACGAACACAAAGTTGTATGGAAAATGTTAAAAAGAGTCGACACAAAGCAAAATATAAATATTGCTCTCAGCGAATTCAAAGAGGTTTTTTTTAAGTCCGTTAGCAACCCTGATACCGATTTTTACCAGGCAGATAATGACATAAAGGATTACGTAGATGATTACCTAAAGGACGACTTGCAAATAATTTTTGATGACTTAAACAAAGAAATATCTGAGACGGAAGTAATGAAAGCAATAAAACAACTAAACAACGGTAAATGCGCTGGCCCAGATTTATTAATAAATGAATTTCATTTAAAAGCGAGTGATATATTACTCCTGCACATTACAGCGCTTTTCAACTGTGTCTTTAAAAGTGGTATTTTCCAGCGAATTTGGTCAGAAGAAATCATCGTACCTCTACACAAGAAGGGCAGTGTTAACGACGTGCATAATTACAGGGGCATTACACTTCTTAGTACACTGGGTAAATTATTTACTAAAGTTCTTAATAATAGATTAAATGATTGGGCAGAATCCAATGCTGTTTATATAGAAGCTCAAGCTGGTTTTAGGGCCGATCTGAGTACTGTGGATAATATATTTGTTATGAACGGGTTAACATCACATGTACTAAATAAAGGAGGGAGGTTGTTCTGTGCTTTTATAGATTTTACTAAAGCTTTCGTCTATGTGGTACATGATTGTTTATGGTACAAACTTTTAAAAGCGGGTGTTAGAGGAAATATTATTAATATTATCATGTCAATGTACAAAGAGGTAAAAACTAGAGTTAGCTTAAACTCTAACGTATCAGACTGTTTCGAATGTACTACTGGTGTGCGTCAAGAGGAAAGCTTATCGCCTTTTCTCTTCACTATGTATCTAAATGACTTAGAAAACGAATTTTTTAGACAGGGCGGGGAGAGTGTGGGCGTAGAATTTCTTAAATTATTATTAATTTTATATGCTGATGACATAATTATATTAGCCGAAAGTAAAACTGGACTACAAAAAGTGTTAAATATTTTACATGAGTATTGCAACAGGTGGCGATTGACAGTTAATATTGATAAAACTAAAGCAATGGTTTTTAGACGGGGTGGGCGCTTAAGGGTAAATGACAAATGGTGGTATGGTAATACTGAAGTAGAAATTGTAAATAACTTCAAGTATTTGGGCATCGTTTTTACAACTTCAGGGTCGTTCACCGAGGCACAAAAATGTTTAGCGGGTCAAGCGCAGAAAGCCGTATTCGCTTTACAAAAATATTGTAATAAATTTATAAGCCTATCAATAGACCACTATTGCAAACTATTTGACAAGCTAGTTCTACCTATCCTCTGCTACGGGAGCGAAGTCTGGGGTTTTCACTCAGCGTATGATGTTGAAAAATGCCACCTTCGCTTCTGTAAGCAACTGCTTAATGTAAAACAAAGTACGCCAAATTCTGTTGTTTATGGAGAGTTATGGAGGATGCCTCTGCGATTAGGGAGAGAAATCAAGTTGATAAAATATTGGTTCAAAATATTAGATATGAAACCAAATAGAATTGCTAAACATGTGTATAATACCTTATATCAAGACTGGCATAGGGATAAAAATTGTAAGAATTGGGTCAAATCGTTAAGAGATAAGCTCTGTACCAATGGGTTTGGGGATGTATGGGAGTCACAGGGAACACTAGTAAGTAAAGATTAGTTTATCCCCGAATACAAGCAGAGAATAAGTGACAATTTTTATCAGGAGTGGCGGGGGCAATTGGAATCCAGCAATAAAACATGGCTCTACAAACACATTTCAACTGATCTAACATATAAATGCTATTTAAATAAAGTAAAAACGAAAAAGCACCGTGATTCATTATGTAGACTAAGAACGGGGTCTCATAGACTAAATATTGAATTAGGCAGATGGCACAAACCAATACCAATACCACGCGCTGAGCGAACATGCCCTTTTTGTGATAACTACTTACATAGTTACGGGTGTGGCTAGTCGCTATTGTTCTTCACCGCAGGTGGTCTGTTTTAACCAATCAAAACGCTCCATTTATAGTCGCTATTGTTTGGAGAACAATGACGACTATAACGCCACGTTTTCTAAATAACAATGGCGACTATATTCACACGTTTTTGAGAATCTGCACCACTCTGGAATGTTCTAGTATTTTGAAGTAGTTAACCCTTAAAAGTTGTGTATTTTATGTTTAAATGTAGCGGCGGCGCTCCGCCCTCCGTGGTTATCTACCGTTGTAATGTAAAAATAATAAGAGATGATGTTTGATAATGTAAAAAAATAAGAGTTGAAGAGGTGGTCTGATAATGGATGTCGTAGGAGTCGTAGTAGTGAGTATGTGGTTGAGGATGTATGAGAAATTACTGTAGGATATTGATGTATATTTTGAAAATAATTTGACTGTTTCGTCGCTAACGTTAATTTATTAGTAACCTATTTTGTAGAATATTTAGAGACTAATTTGACTGTAAGCTGTTACTGTCTTAGTACCCAACAGCTACCAGACAGATTAGTAACAAAATATTAAAAATAATCTTAGTATTAATGGTATGGAGTGTTCAGTTGGAATGGTAACCAAGACTTGTTTGTGATGGATTCATAGGATTGTATCCTGGGTTAAAAAAGTTAACCCTTTCACTGATGAATTCCCCCATATCTCATTTTCATCGATACCATACAGGAAAACTGTTGAATATTTTGAAATAAATTTGACATTGCTAACGTTAATTTATTAGTAAACTATTTTTGTTGAATATTTTGAAGACGTATTGACTTTTAATCGTCATTAAGCACAAATTGTTTTTAAATACTTAATATTTCATTAACGTCAGTCGTTTTAGATGTTGCACGATGGTTAAAATGTTGTCATTATGTCTCTGAAGGTACCGTGCGTTTATAGAATTGTATGTCGAGCGTACTTATGCTAAAAAGATTATTTGGTGCATATGGTTTTAATTTATCCATACGTCTTGAATAGCCGTGAGATCAATCTTGAATCGCGATGCAAACATACCATGTGTTAATAATGAAAGAACATGTTAGTACCTCACGTCTCGTACTACGTGTTTTTTTTAGAAATATTCAAAATTACTATTTAATTATCACCTATGTTACTCGCTAGGGGATTTCACTTTGCAGTTGCGAATGCATACAGCTTTGTGCTTTGGATACAATATCGTATTGTTTCCTAGTTCTTAACCGAGTGGACATATATACTAATTCCCTTGGGTAATTATTAGAATATCACGTTTTGGTGCGTGAGTGCTTTATGCATATTTATGGTGTGTTCGCGCATTACTCATATTACCAATAAACATGGCTGCTTCATTCGCTTTAAGGTCATGTGATGTTATATTTTGTCTATGCCTGTTTCCTCACGAACTAATAATGTGGTTGGTATGTACCACGATGAAAGGCGTAACTCATGGTGGAATATGTGGTTGAATGCGTCTGTATCGATGGAAATCTGTTACTGATCCATCATCCACAAGGGTGTCCTACTTTTTTCGCATACATACCCACACACATGCACGCACCTGATGCACCAACACACGCACGTACTGCGCATACCCTCATGCATGTTATGACATGCACGTGATGATGCGCGCGTGGTTCTACGTGGTTGTCCCTTGTCACCCGTGTTCCCTCTCCCCTATGCGTGTACGTCGTGCGTGCGTGTGTGCATCTTTTTTATGCACCCGTTTGTGTGTGGGTGTATGTATGTAACATAATTTTGGTTTTTGGTGGGCCCTTAAAAAAGAGGCTTAATTTTTATTTTTTATTTTGCTAACGTAAATATTTTTATCTCAATTAATGCAAACGATAACTTCTGTTTTGCCTGCACCACATACACAAACAACAATCATTACGAAGTTGGTACTTTGCATGCAACCATTTGTTGTAATTGCGTTCGTCCGGATCCGCTAGATAATCTCTCCAGCGGTTACGGATTTCACGCAATGACATTGCAAATGGTTGCTGTACTGGAACCTCTTTATATTGGTTCAATTCGATGCAACCGCAATTAATAGGCGTAGCACCTATCGTTCTTCATCGATCGCATAATTGAGATTCCATTTTACGTGTTTTGTTAAATTCAAAAAAGCTGTATGCCTTACTAGTTGCGCGCATTTCACTTTTATAGCTAAAATATGAGCTGTCAGTAAAACTATCTTTCCAATCTGAACACACCCTTATTTCGGTCACGTGTTTTTTCTCCACCGCTTAAAATTAACATCATCGGTTTCCAAAACATTACTATCGCACCATGTTTGAATGCCATTTAAAAAAATAGAAAACTGGAATTGATACGCAGGGTTCAATTACAGGGCACGTCATATGGTTTCCTCTGTATTCAAATATGTCCGCGGACATATTTGAATACAGAGGAAACCATATGACGTGCTCTGTAATTGAACCCTGCGTATCAATTCCAGTTTTCTATAAAAAATGTCATTCAAACGTAGCTTTAGGTCGACAGTTCAAATGTCAAGGCACATGGTTATAGGGTAAGATAAAACTAGAATGCACTCACTGGAGATGCTGACTCATGCCAAGGTTTCACTCGGTTTTGACAATGCACTAACTGACCATATGACCTCAATATTTGAACCTTTGACCTCAGAGTAAATTTTGCTTCTAACCACCCACAATATGAACATACATGTATGTTATGGATTTGGTGATTCTATCTTCTCGCATTGCAGAATTATCGACGAAAATGTGTTTTCCAATATGCTCTAAATAACCATGTGGCTTGACATTTGAACTGTTGAACCGTCTAACCCTTTCATGCTAAAGCTGGCCTATGCAATAATCTTGAGGAATGTCCATTCCCAGGCCTAGGAAAAGACTTTTTGAAAATGTATCACTGGCATGACTGGATCGATAACCAGGCCAGTCATTCCAGTGGTAAATTTCCAAAAAATTGTCTTATCTTGGCCTGCAAATGGATATTCAATAAGCAAATATTCAGATTTTCTTGACCAAATTTGGTAATTAAAGGGATAAAAATCGCCTCCCCGAAGCCGCTTGGGAGATTGATTCGAAATTCAAAAAACAGCATCTAAGGCACCAGCTGAACAAAGTGTTAGAGCTTGATGAGTCACCTGCTTCGCGGCCATATTGGATCACCTAATTTTCGTGAAAATTACTTCTCCTGAATCGCTGAAAGGATCGGGCTGAAATCTTGGAAGTATGACTAGGGACTAAGGTTGGTGGCCATATTTCTGATATTGGAATTTAACTGTTTGCCAGCCATCTTGCATTTTCCCTTTACGAAAATCTATACTAAATCAATGAGAAATATAAAAGTTCTTCTCGAGAACCACCAGACCAAATTTAACCAAATTTGGTAGAAAGCATCCTGGGGCCATCGGGATCCAAGTTTGTTCAACTAAGCAGATTGACCAATGTAGCTGGTGGCCATCTTGGATTTTGGTTGATTCTTAGAAATTTCATTAAAAATCTAAAACTACTGGAGCGATTGAAACTCATGAATCTGGTCAAAAGTTTCGGCAGGTATCATGAATGACGTAATTTTCCTGGAACTGACTTCTCCCGAATGGCGTAATGGATCAGGATGAAATTTGGAAGTATAATTAGGAACTAATGGTCATTCAAGTTTGTCCAAGGAAGGTTAGTAAGTACTATAAAAAAGATCAGAATTCAGCATGTTGGCGGACATATTGTTCCAGGTAGGCGATGCTGGCACTATGGGCATATTTTGCCTTTGTAATTTCAAAATAAAGGCTTCGGAGGATGGGGTAGTTATTATCCCCACGTTTTAAAAAAACGTTAGGATATTGTAATCGCCTCCGTCCTGTCCCTCCATCCGTCACGCTATCTTCTCGCAAAACGTTGGGTGGAATTAAACCAAATTTGTTATGTGGGTTACCCATGTGATTCTGCTTTTGCAAGACAATATTTAGATTTGGCTCCGTACACCCCTCACCCCCACTTCACACCCCCCCCCCCCCACACTCTGGGGGCAGGGCAGGTGTCAAAAGGTCAAATCACTTGTAACGCAACACTTTTGAAACGGTTACACGGAACTCAAGCAAATTTGATATGTGACTTACCAATATGATTGCGGAGTGCATGAGGCCATTTACATTTGGCTCTGCCCACAGGAGCTGGAGTCAAAGGGTGAATTTTTAACCTGCGTAAATTCATTGTAATGCATCTCATCCGAAATTGTGCGACAGAATACAACCAAATTTGGTATGTGCATTACCCATATCAATCTGGAGTACAAGAGCCCATTTACATATGGCGCCGCTCCCAGGGATGGGTGGGGAATTGCGGGGGTGGGGGTGTGTGCCAAAAGGTCACACAATTAATTGTACACGTAATTAACCTCCTCCGAAACCATTGGAAGGAATTCAACCACATTTGGTACCAGTATGTGGGTTACTCATAGGATTCCGCTTTCCAAGACGATATTTAGATTTAGCTCCGCCCCCAGGGGCCGGGACAGGGGTCAAAAGTTCAAATCACTTGCAACGCAACTCCTCTGAAACCGTTAGAAGGAACTCAACCAAATTTGATATGTGAGTTACCCATATGATTGTGGAGTCCAAAATGCCATTTACATTTGGCTCCGGCCCCAGGGGGCGGGGGTCAGAAGGTCAAATTTGTACCTGCAGTAATTGATTGTAATGCATCTCCTCCAAAACCGTTGTACAGAATTCAACCAAATTTGGTATCTGAGTTACCCATGTCAATGTGGAATACAGGAGCCCATTTGTATTTGGCCCCGTCCCAGGGGTGGGTGGGGTGTGGGTCAAAATGTCACAAAATTGATTGTAATGCAACTCTTCCGAAACCATTGAGCGGAATTCAAACATATTTAGTATGTGAGTTACCCATATCAATGTGGAGTGGGTGAGCACATTTACATTTGGCCCCATCCCCAAGTGGTGATAATTGGGTCAAAAGGTTATGAAATTAGTTGTAATGATGCAACTCCTCTGACACTGTTGGACGAAATTCGACCAATTGAGTTACCCATATGATTGTGTAGTGCAAAGGGCCATTTACATTTGCACCCCCCCCCCCCCCACGGGTTGAGGTGGGGTTGTGGGTTATGGGGTCGTGGTGTTAATTACAGTTAAAGACTGTGAACCGCTCAATCTAGTTTTTATTTGTTTGAGCTATCAATCTGAAACCTCTATCTGGCCTACTTACGCATAGATCAATTAGTCTCTGGATGGATTGATTCTTGATTTACACCGAGTTCTTATCACTACGCATATCACGACAGCTGCTGCCCTCAATGCTACAATGCTAACATTTATTCTGACCAGCCTCTTTTTAGTTGTCTCTTCATTATTTTGTTAAATCACAGGAACAAAAGAAATCGCTAAACGTTTGTAGGAATCGCGTGTGCAGAATTTCAATTTGTCAAGAGTTATCAGTTTTCGTGACATCGGCTTACCTGCGCAATAAGTATATATCTACAATATATAGTATTGTGGACCAATTCACGAATCAATTGTTATTTCTAGGAATAGAAAATTATTGAAATGTTTTTGAGGATTTTCTAGTTGTGACTGTTAAATACAGTCGATTACATAATTTTGCAGCAGGCATATCAGTCGTTAACAAAAGCTAAAACGAAAACGTAAATGAGGAAATACAAGCGCTGGTATTAACGTCACGTGACGTGCGTTGGATTTCCCTCTTCCGCTTCCGTTTTTCGGGAAGACGAGCAAAATGGCTAAATCATCGATTGACAAAGCTGAAATGCGGTATTTGACGATCGCTGGAACGGTGATATCACATCGTTTCATTGGTTGTTAAATGCTCAGGTGGTCTTGTATTTAGATAGTGAAACGAGTTATATAGCTTAGAGACCAATCTGAGATAGTGTATTTTCCTGAACCAGTAGCTTTAAATATGCACATAGGTACACATGCACACACAGGTACACACATATATACACCTATACCAACATTTATGAATGCATACATACACAACAGTTCACTTTATACGTGTACAAACATTCATACATGTATACACACACATTCACACACGCATGTACATGTACATGTGCATATACTAATACATCATTGTGGTATTCTATGTTGGTTTTGAATGATTTACTATTGGTATTGTACGGAGGGTGGGATGGGATGAAAGGGGAAAGCTCATCACTGCAGATAGAGAATTTGAATGGAAAAGTTATCACAGATTATGTTAGATTGTTATATTGGTGTATGCGGGTTCACCCGACATGTCTAAATATAGTAGTAGGAGTAGTAGTAGTAGTAGTAGTAGTAGTAGTAGTAGTAGTAGTAGTAGTAGTAGTAGTAGTAGTAGTAGTAGTAGTGGTGGTGGTGGTGGTGGTGGTGGTAGTGGTAGTAGTAGTAGTAGTAGTAGTAGTAGTAGTAGTAGTAGTAGTAGTAGTAGTAGTAGTAGTAGTAGTAGTAGTAGTAGTAGTAGTAGTAGTAGTAGTAGTAGTAGTAGTAGTAGTAGTAGTAGTAGCAGTAGCAGCAGTAGTAGCAACGCTATAACAACATCGGTTGTTGCCTGATTCTACTTCTATATTGTATTCAACTAATTATGGGATGTAACATTGAAAATAGTTGAATTGTAAACATTGAAAGTAGTTGAAATAGCCCATTAAATAGATTTTTGACCAAATTGTCACCAGTTTCCGTGACTGTTTATCAAGGCAACCCTATAACAACATCGGTTGTTGCTTGGTTCTTTATTGTACTCAACTAATTATGTGATGTAACATTGAAAATAGTTAAATTGGCCAGTTAAATTGCTGTTTTTCCCCAAATTGTCACCAGTTTCCGTGACTGTTTGTCATAGCAACGCTATAACAACTTCGATTGTTACCTGGCAAAATTTGTGATCATCTGTGATCATATAATCTGTATTGAATAATTAATATTAATTAAAAAATAAAAATAAATAAACTACAATAAATCAAGGGGTGCTCTTTAAAGATGAAGTAGCTACCTAAAAAACAAACCGAATAACACGCACACAAAGTATAAACTAGAAAATCAACCTGGAAAATAAAAATAAATAAAAATAAAATAAAAATAAAGAAATAGTTAACAATATAATATTAAACTATTTGATCTGTTAACGACACAAAAAATGCACATATATTTTTAAGAATAAAGAATATATCTATTGCATTTGTATTCACAACTGTCCTTACTCGTTTCTCTCTTTCTCTCTCTCTTTCTCTCTAAATGTGCTTTCGATCCTCCGGCTCCCCTGTCTATTCTTTCCCTGAGTAGCCGCGGGGCAGATACCTAATACTCCAGAACCTATACTAACCAGTAAGGGCCTATCCTATTTGCACCGTCCATTGCACGTTAACTCAAGCAATAATTATAATTATAATAAGTGTTTATACATTAAGACATATAGGATCTACTCTTGTCCAATCGAAACAAGAGTTTCTGCCACGACTGGGGGTCGAGCCACCACTCTGTAAGCGTCCGCCAATGTGATGACTTGCTTTGTGATGATTGCACCAAAGCAAGATTTCCTATCAAAGTAACGACACACAAGTGACACAACAGTCGTGAAAATGAAGTTATGCCTATCGCTATCCTGCAAAATGATATGGTGCCTTCAACTGGAAATTGGGCCAACATCTCTTTACCCATAAACAAAGACACACAAACAGTTACTATGACAAACGATGCAGATGTCATTCCACTAACACCTGTCAGCTCCACCTGTGTCACAACAGCTGTTGACTTCTCAGCTGGTGCTAGGCCCAAAACAAACTGTAAATGTGGTTACCCCGAAACAGAATACATGATCAAATGTGGCACATGCAGGAGATGGGTGCATTACACATGTACTAATTTACCACCTTACATGTTATCTGTTCTTGCCTCATCGAAGCGAAAATACACTTGTGAGAATTGTGCAGCCCCTTCTAAGCATGTAAATGAGTTCCTAGCATGGCATCAAGCTGCGTTTGGCAGCGAGTACTTCACTCCTACAACCTCAGGCTCAATCAAGCTTAACCTATGTTAAATCAGACACCATCCTTCACCAAGCCAAATCTACCTCATCCAGTGCAAATACTCCAGTAACATTTATCTCATGTGTGTCGACAGACGCGACACCTCTATCAAATGTTACTGATTCCAACTTAGCCAATACTAGATCAGATACCCGTTTTGAACAAGTGTAGTTGGGATCAACCGGTCGGGTACCGGCCGTACCAGCTAAGCTGGGTACGCACCGCCTGTCCTGGATTCGTTCCCTGAAAACGCCCCCCCCCTGGGTAGAGCCATAAGCGTATATATGCCTATGGGAGAGATTGAGTTGTAAAAACGACTAAGTTCGTTAAAGCACATAGAGCACATGCGTACGCTTGGATTCTATTTGTGATGGAGCACGTAGTTTACTACCAAGATAGGATGACGCTTTTAGTGTACCGAGATGGTACCCTGTACTCCTTTTTGATTACCTGTTCCCGCGGAATCTGGCATTAATCAAGATCAGAATTCGACGGGTTTTTAAATATGTAAACCATTTCAAAATCGGTTAAGAAATGGCTGAGTTATCCACGGAAAACCCTTCTTGATTATCTTCAAACTATTGCCGTGACGCGTCATAACCACGTGGACGCAGAACTTCTAGAATGTTCTAGAACATTCGACAGCGTTATTATCAGCTACATGCTGATTGGCTGTTGCTCGAACGATGATTGGTTGGAGCCTGCGCCTGTGACGTCACGAGGCGTATAAAAGGAGAAGCGATCCAGTGATCGAGAGCATCCTCGGCCAGTGGCCGAACAGGTTGGACCTGTACTAGCTACTATTGAACGACGATACGCATATTACTTCGCTTTCAGTTGGTTTTTCTCCCGTAGCTAGCAGTTACCCAACCCACCGCACTAAAACAATTTTGTAACTCCTTTCTTGCGGGAGCAATTTGGAACTTTCTACTTATTGTTCACAAGTGTCAAGATCTACTTCGGAACACAAACTTGCGGTGAGGCCTTTGTGGCCTGATTATGTGATTCTACAGATGTAGAGACAGTGATGTTCTTTGATGGATGACTCACCGGATCTGCCGGCCACGCCAAAAAGTGGTATTTCAGCTGCCACTGCACTAATGTCATGCAGGTTCTTATGACTTTTGACCGCAGCAAGTAAACTTTGCCCGGTGCGTCTTCAGAGCTGGCTGACGTACTCAGCACCGTTAAGCTTTGTTTTGTATCTTCATTTGCATCTGACAACCCCCGCTTGTGATCGGGTTGTTGACAACTTCCATCCATGCCATCGGTGTACAGGAACTTTCTTCACAGCAGTAATCCTATTGTATCTCTTACTGACTAGTCGTTTGACATCCCATTGTGCTTACAGTCCTGAGCGATGTACTCCTGCCATGAGCTTCTTGCGGGAATCCTGTTTGCGGGAAAACCCTGCGGGAACTTTCCAGCTTCCAGAGAATGCATCAACTCGCGTCAACTAAAGGATGAGGCATCAATTTCAGCAACACGATAGCCTAGCTTAAGAATGGCTACCGAGTATTCAAGTAACTATACGTAACATGTAGAATTATTCCGCTAAATGTAGTCTTTTAATTATATTGTATCCGTATAAATGGTCCCGGTGACTAAAAGGTACCGTACCGGTCTTAGGACCGCTAGTTATAATTTCTGTACATGTTTATAATTATTCTCATTTTCTGTAAGGTGTTTTCAATAACCGCACCATAGTATGTTCGTTAACCTGTATTAAGATATTTAATTCTGATCATTTAATATTGTATTAATTGTTCCGGTTAGTTTATATGTATATATGGCCAGTAGCTATCTGTCCATATGTTTTGTTTATTTATAGAAAATATAGGACTGCAGTGCACGTAGGAAACACTATACAGCAACACTTATATATATACAACACTTTCTCCTGCCACCAACAATCTTTCACTGAGGTCGCTGTCCATGCTATAACTTTGTTTAGCCCGGCATGCTACCGACTAAACCGTTTCTATTCAGCTCGATAGGATAGGTTTAATATGATTAGAGACACTTTCTTAGTTAAGAAATCTGTAGTATACTCTTCTCTTCTGGCAGTGCGATAATCTAGCCCTGCACTCCGATAGGGTCATAACTCTAAGATTTTGTCTCTCTTCATGCTCCACTCAGCCTTGTGGCTTCTTAATTGTTTGGATGTCCCTATCCACACCATGGGCTGATCCGACTCTAGGAAACTGTTGGGGTGTCCGAGCGGTGATGGCCAGGGTGTGGTATCACACACATTCCCACCCCCACCCCCGTATCTTCGGATACTTAGTAGTTAGCACTTTTGCCAATGTAAGAAAGCACTGTGAAAACATGTCTTAATTATTATTTTAATTGCTGAACAATCCTCTCGCACCGCAGTGCAAAACTGGGCAACTTGTATATAAACCTAATGACAGGTTAAACGGTTAGTTCGATAGGACCCGGTGACGGGCGAGATACGTATCCCCACCAAATTCCATAAGAATGTCTGGCCATGATATTTAGATCTGCCACGTCCTTACGGGAAGGACATTTACGGTAGGTATTCGTCTCTCTTACCCCCACCATAACGATAGGACAATTGCCTAATAATGCTTTCGTGAAAAGTACCCTGTGTCCTGTAACGTTTTATGTGGTTACGGAGCGAGATGTTCTCATTCTTATACAGTTCGGAAATCTTAAGTAACATGTATGAGTGCTGTCTTCAGTATTGATGTCTTGGGCATCGGTTCTCAATAGCAGCCGTGTCTAATAGCTAGGTAGATACCAGCCATTTGCAGCCTAAATTAGTTCTTGTTCTTAAAACCTAAAAGCTAACTAAGCAAAGCAGAAGGCCCACATAAATAAAGCGGTGACTACTAATTCAGCATACTAAGAATCACATAAGACGGTGACGTGGGAATCCTTCAGGAATTGTTCGCCCCGTCTTCACGTACAACCACACCCAACCCTATAGTCATAATCTCACTATGTATGGTCTTTTCTTTTTCAAGCATTTTTGGTTGAAATATTAGAGTGGGCCCAGACGAGGCACTTGCCTCTCGCAAGGATTCAGCGACGACGGTACACGCAAGGATAATACTCCTCACCCAAATTAGCACTAGGAGTAGTGCCTGCTTGAGGCACATGACTTTTCGTCAGAGATAATCTTCTTCCTTTCAGCTTAGAGGTATATAACTTATATTAAGTTAATTAGTTAAGTCTCGTGTACGGGAGCCTCCCTTGCGGGGATACCTCTGTGGACCTATGAGTCTGTGTTGTACCTCCGGGAGCCCCATGTTAAAAAAGTTCATCTGGCTGTCTCTATGTCTTGTATTTTCGTATGCTCTTATTTAGTTTTCTCTAGCATATTCGATAGTCTGTTTAGGTAAAATCCTTGTATTGACTTATATATTTAGGTCACCAAATCAAATCTTGTAAGTCCATAGATCACGAAATTGCTATGGACAGGCATACTTGTGACACAAATTCTTGGGATGAGACCGTTATATTTAATGTTCGCGACAATGGTCGCACGGCCCCACCGGAATAATTGAGCTCCACCAGCCTTAGGAGCTGGTTTTTGTTACCCGTAGGGCAGTCTCGTATAGGATCTATCACCCCAAGACCGGATGCTAACCAGCGCCATCATTCGTCGTGCACTTGTGGCATGGCGAGTCGACATGATACACCGGAATGGCCCGACACTACCCCGTGAGCTACACAAGCCATATCTGCTACATCTAGTACAAATGCTCAAACAATCTCCTCGCAACCAACTGCCACTCAACAAAATATTGAAGCCGATAGTTACACAAATAGAGAGGTGCTATCATCACAATCCTCTGTAGTAGGCACCACTGTAAATATTACAGGATGCGACGCTCCATCTGATGACATAAGATATGATCTAAATGTTATTCAAACAGAGCCACACCATAGCAAACCTAATGACAACTCACATGTATGTAACAATAACAACATTAATAGCATACTACAAACTTAAATGAAATCAGTGATCTGAGAGACAGCCACATAAATTTGCAAACTCAGCTAGGCACACTACATGCCACACGCCAGTCAGTGCCATACTCACATACCTCAAATCTTCAGAAGAAAGCAGTCACCTTGACTTCAAAGAGTAACACTGAGACACTTAGCCCAAGAAATATAGCACCAATGAATAATTTACAGTCTATACAGACCTTGGCATATAGGGAACATAGGCAGTGCAATGAAGTTGTCGCAAGTATGGGCAACAAACTATGCAAATCATGGCCAGACTAAAAACCTACCTACAGCAAGCCTGACCCCAAACATCCCTAACTACTCAAAGTGAGTGAGCTCAACTTATAATACAAACCATCACCATAGGGGGGTTTACCAACTCTTACCAGTCAACACCTCAACTAAATACGAGTAGTGCCTCATGTAAAAATGTGCTTATCATTGGCAGTTCAACGCTTAAAAAAATGAGTGGTCGCTATCTGTCCGATGAATATGTAAATGTACACATCAGGTCCTATTCAGGTGCTAAGATAAGTGACATCTCAGAGAATATCGAGTCTTTTATCTCTGCCAAAACTTATGGTATTGTGATTATACACCTTGGATCAAATGACGTCGGGAAGCGGAAACTTGGAAGCATGATACATGATTACACATTCCTCATTGAAACACTAAGAAAGATCTCCCCAGCCACCAAAATAATGGTCTCTTCCTTACTACCACGCCCAAATCATCGTGACCAAGTTGAAAATGACATGACATATCAATTCAATGCAATGTTAAATTCTTTGGCACAATATGTTAATGTTATCTTCATAAACAACTCACACTTATTTGTTAGAGAAAACGGGATCGAATCCACCCGAACTATGATGGCCTAGCTCTGCTCTTTGGTAATTATATCAGCTCTCTAGCCACATCACTACAGTCAACCCGAATAACAAATGATCCCCACATGCAAGGTCAGGATTTTCGGTTTGGAGCGAGGCAGATCAACACTGGTTTTTAATCTCAAAGCACATTTCCAAATTCACAGAAATCCCTCTTTACAACAGGTTCAGTGCCCTGACTAACCTATGTGAGGCACCTGTCCTAAGAACACAACCGTACATATCTAGAACTAATGAGAATACCCTACTGCAAAATCAAGAAATCTATAAAGCCGAGCAGAAATTGAACGAAGCCAAACATGTTTCGCACATAGTCCCACCACCCGAACACCCTGCAAAAATTACAACCATACATCCAACTAGTTTAAATAAGCAATATAGTAAACGACATAATCAACAAACTCTGACAGGCAAAACAAAAAGCAAATGTACAGCTACTTCACCAATGCACAAAGTATTGTAAATAAAATTAATGCAAGTATGTGTAGTTTAAAGCCACAAATCATATGCATCTGCGAGACTTGGGGGAGGGAAGATGTAACAGATGCAGTTATGCAATTACAAGGTTATACTCTTTTTAGGATAGATCGCATAAACACGAAGGGGGGGGGGGGGTGTGGCTGGTGGGGGGGGGGGGGTTGCTGTTAATCCATGAATCACTAAATGCCTCACCCAGAGATGATCTGACAAATTCAGAATTTAACGACTCAGTATGGCGTGAAATTAAGCTAAATAAAGGGGAAACCATACTCATTGGAAATTGTTATAGATCACCAAGTAGTTCAGAAACTAATAATACCAACCTTCTTGACCTCTTAGATAAGTTACGACGTGACAAAGCCACACACCTATTGTTAATGGGAGATTTTAATATGCCAGAAAATGACTTTTATCAATTGTTGTTCTACAAGCAATCCAAATAATATAGCATATAGATTTCTTGAAAAAACCCAAGAAATGTTTTTAAAATAACATATTGGCCAACCAACCCGATTCAGAGAAGGACATAATCCATCTATACTAGATCTTATATTTACCAATGAAGAACACATGGTTTAACATATTGAATATCTACCAGGTTTAGGAAAGAGTGACCACATTGCTCTCTTGTTCACATTTGTTTATTCACCCATTCCACCACAAATACAAAATGATATCGCCGGAGGATACAATATATGGAAAGCTGATTTTGCATCGATTAATCAAGAACTCTCACAGAATGACTGGGATTCACAAATAGATATCAATGATATAGATACAGCCTGGAACTCGTTTGCAAACATTATAAATTCTCTAACTGGCAATGTAACCCCCAAAAAATCAAGACCGTCAAACACCAGTAAACCAAAGTGGATATCTAAGGGAGTACTAAAATCCATCAGGGAAAAACATAAGCTATGGAAAACCTACAAAACTAGTAGACAGAGGGAAGACTACAATCAGTATCTAAAACAGCGTAATGCAACCAGTATTTTATGTATAAAAGCACATATAGATTATGAGAACAGTCTTGTAAAAGAATTAAAAAATAAACCAAAAAGATTCTATAGCTACATTCGGGATTGTCAGAAGACCAAGATCGCAATACCAAACCTGCAGAAAGAAGGCGGAACCTTCACTACAGATGATACGGAAAATGCAAATCTCTTAAATAACTTTTTTCAAATCGGTTTTTGTAAGAGATGAAAATGAAAATGGCAGTTTCCAGCCAGACTTAATAAACAAAAGTATATCAAAACTATATCTATTTCAAGCGGTGATATCATTAAAAACTAGAGAAACTAAAACCAGATAGTGCCCCCGGCCCAGATAATATTCACCCGAAGCTCCTAAAAGACTGCCAGCAATTTAGTGGAACCATTACACATACTATTCAAGCTTTCAATAGCAACTGGAACTATCCCCAAAATATGGAAAAATTCAATAATAACACCTATCCTAAAAAAGCCAATAAAAAACTTGCAGAAAACTACCGGCCAATTTCGCTTACATGTGTACTATGCAAGATATTAGAATCAACCATCAAAGACAAACTTGTACAACACTTCGAGTCCAACAACCTTTTAACGATACACCAGCATGGATTCGTCCAAGGGCGAAGCTGCTTGACAAACCTGCTAGAAACTCTAGAAAGCTGGACAGAGTCCCTTAACAGTAACAACAATGTAGACATAATTTAACTAGACTATCAAAAAGCATTCGACACTGTACCACACAAAGATTACTTCACAAACTAGAGGCATACAGAATCACTGGCCACATATTGACCTGGATACAAGGATTTATCCAAGATCGACAAATGATGGTTCACATCCGAGGAAACTACTCAGACTGGACAAGTGTTGACAGTGGAGTTCCACAGGGCTCCGTCCTGGGTTCACTGTTATTCCTGGTATATGTAAACGACATTCCAGACGATATTCAAAGCAACATCAAAATGTTTGCAGATGACACAAAACTCTGGACCCAAATTAAAGATGACTCAGATGGTAAAATATTACAAAACTACCTAAGCTATCTTAATGGATGGTCGGACCAGTGGCTTTTAAAATTCAATGCCAGTAAATGCAAGAAAATGGACCTAGGTCATAATAATCAATTGCATAATTATACCATGAAAGATAAAAGCGAAACACATTCACTGCAGATTACAACGCATGCAGAGATAATCACGCTGGAAGATCAGAGAGCTGGGAACAACGACTTCATGGCGCTGAATACAAATACAGCTGTGGCTCAGACCAGTCCAACATATTTTTTATGCGTGGTTCGGCCGCCAAAAGATGACAGTCATTCGGGCATGGATCAATCACAACAATTACAAACACTGTGTAATGCACCTCATCAGTCTTCAAATATTCATTCCCTAGTTAAAATATGTGGCTGCTGGAATGAGAATGTGATCACGATAGCCTCATATAATGGCATGAAGAATAAAATGCATAGCATTCGGCACCTACTTGCTCGCTGTCATATACTGGTTATTCAAGAATACTGGTATCACCTATTTGAGGTTGAATCAAGATTGCGGGAGCTCATAAGCTATGGGATCTCGGCAAGAATGAAAACATACGATGTAGATGATCCAATCCCTCACTCAACTAGGAAAAGAGGTCAGGCCGGAGAGGCAGTGCTCTGGCATGATTATCTATCAGGATTCATTGACTTCCTTGGGGATGATAGCAATCGGGTCATAGCAGTTAGCTTAAAAAACTCTTTACAAGACCACTATGTATTATTGGGGATTATATGCCATGTGATGGATATAAATCTTCAGAAAATGATTTCAAGGATGTATCATTGGAGATAAACTGAGATGGCGGCTAAATACAGCGCACATGATTTAGTCATATGTGGTGACATGAATGCATCCATCCATCACCAATCTGACAAGAAGACGCATCCTCTCGACCTACAGCTGGCTGAACTTTGTAGAAACCTGTCGTTGTCATTACCTGACTGCTACTATCTAATGGTGGCTACCTTTGCTCCTTCAGATATCCCCAAATCAGTGATTGACTATGCATTTGTGAGATGTGAAAACTACTATCAGGTGGAGAATGCTAGTATGGTTGATGACGCTGAACTTCTGTCAGACCATCGTGCTGTGTTCTTCACCTTCAATGCTGAATTTTCTGCCTCTAGGAACAACTCAATTAGTACACCACCGAAAGGCAGACCAATATGGCATAAGGCTGACTTAGACCTATACCGTATGAATGTGAGTGAGTTACTAGTAGAACTACCTGAATCACACACCCACGCTTTCCTATTACCTCAGCTGCATACCCTCACTGCACTTCTTAAGGACACCACTCCATTCCATCACCTGAGGAGCTGCAACTAATCATGCTAAGAAGATGGGAATTTGTCACCGCTGTCTCCACCAGCTTCACTTTGCAGGGGATGCAGACTGACTTTGCTTTCATCAATTGCTCGCTCAGCCAGATTCTGCCACCGCCACAACAGCCATGTAGTTTGCTGGCAAGGGAGCCGTGATGACATCATTGATGCATCCCACTCAGGAAGTGATCACGAATCAACTCCGTTTAGAGGGGGCTCCTGCTCTTCAAATTATTTTCGCTGACAATCTTGACCTGCACAATTTTTGGCCAGTTTTAGATCATCACATCTTTCAGTCGACCATTTCTTTCCACGACGCACCTCTCTATGTCAACATTCCTGTGTTGATCATTGTCCGCACCGACGCCGCTCTATCCATCATTTCTGCATCATCAAGCCTTTCATGATTCATGATCTTCCATGCCACATCTTCCATGCACGACCATAGGATTTCACATTTTCAATCAAATGCTGGGTGAATGATGACAGAGCCCGGAGGGAAGCTGCTGTATATATGTAAGATGGATGTAGAAAACTATTATACATATATATATATATATATATAGACACTAACCTAATTCTTTTTTCTTTTGCAGAATTCTAGAAACAGCCTTAAGCACCATTTATTATATACTTACTTGTATAATTGCATATAATATACTTACTTGTATAGTTACATATTTCTTTACTGTATCACCGTCGCTCAGGAGCCATTCATCCTCGGGCCTCGGGGAAAGAAGTACTCCGAGGCTAATGGGGTGAGCCGCTATTAGACCCTACTATTGTTTTAGGATTCATTTTTCAAAATAAAGAAGCAAAACAAAAGAATATGGTTGCCTGCCACACCAAAACAAAACATGTAAATGCCCGAACTTACCAGCTCGGGTAAAAAAGAAATCCAAAAGTATGCTTCCCATTCCAAACCTCTCCCCACCCCCTATGAAAAATATCTGTGCGACCCATGACCTCTCGCTACCCTCAGGAGTATCGGCTTCAATAGAGATATTGACGGCTAAGAGGTGGGGTGGGTGGGTGAGTGGCTGTGTGGTTGGGTACTGGAAAGGACTAGCCAACCCATAACTGGTAATTTGCCTCCCTGGGATAGGCTACACGATTTGCCCCTTCTGTGCATGCGTCAGGCCACTGAGAGTAGCCCTGTAATGGACAGGGTTTCTTTCATAGAATGGGACATGGCCGCGTTTGCGCGATGCTGATGACTGAGTGGACACTATCAGTTATTTTTACTAGATCTAGATCTTTGCACGACTTCTTCCTCGTAATGGCCATGATCACAAACATTCTGGTAATGTTTGGTACCTCTAGAAAGCCAGAAAGTGCTGCTTCCTCGCGGTAATAATACCAAGTCAAGAAAAAACACTGCATAAGACTAGGATCCCTGAGCATACTTAGAGAACAAAAACACAGAATGCAATCTCGCCATTGAACTCACTGACACCTGCTATAGCTGCTAAGATCAGCACACCCGTAAAGACGATCACTGATTGGCTGGAGAACTCGTAAGAAAACCAGCCATTCGTCAGAAATAAATAAAATGCAGAGCTGTGAGTATAAAAGCTGCTTGCTCTAAGAATTCGGGACACAGCCTCTGAAAGGCTGCTCGCTGACTGCCTCGCCAATGGCCCCGGTCGAACGTATACATTCCGGTTCAGAAATGATGGGAAATTGCACTGCGGAACCATCAGAGCTTTAACCCCTCAGAGCGGGTCAACATCTACATAAGCAGTGGAGCAACTTATTTTTTTGAAAGGTCATTTCTTAAAGCGACCAAATTAACAACCTAAATTCCTCCGTCTTCAGAAAATTCCGCTGCACCTGTTTCGCTCAGAAATCTCCGCTGATTGACTCTGAAGAGAAGTAGATTCAACTGTACACTGGCAGAACTGTTGATTCATCTTGTGCTGAAACACTGCGTCTGTTACAAAGGAACTCAGAAAACCATGGTCGGTACCTCTTCTGACCGGCTTTGCCTTCCAGCGCTTGATGTTCTCATTCCAAAGTACATTGTACAATGTCAAAAGAACTTGCTCCTGGTCTACTGATTCCTTTTCTCCCTTAGGAATATACCTACCAATGTTGGTTAGCAACCAACAATGTCCACAATAGCAAAACCTAGACCCCGCATTTGCGGGACTGTTTCGACTGTGACTGTGAATTTTCTACCGTGCTTAGGAATTGAACTGTGCATGGCAAAACCTTAAATGTACACACTAACCTAATTCTTTTTTCTATTACAGAATTCTAGAAACAGCCATAAGTACCATTTATTATTTTTCTTCGCCTTCGAGCGTCTGCTCCATTTTTGCCTCAAGCAACATTCTAAAGAAGATTGTCTGTCTTAGCCCTAGCTTGCGGATGGCGTTCTCGCACATCATTGAAAATGAACACAAACTGTTAGCATTGTAACGACATGGCCGTTACCAAATATTTTTGCTGCTTTATTAAGCAGGATACGCACTCCTCGCTCAGTGCGAATCCACCCCCAAACAGGCTACCTTTTTTCTTATTCAGTAGGCCCCGCGCATCTCACTTGGGCCTCCCCTAACTGGTATAACTGTCACCAGCGGACTAGCTGCCATTCCTTATAATTAGCACCAACCGAAATTCCTGCAATCGATGCACATCTTTGATCTGCGCTGCTTCAGCCTCGCAGAGTAAGATATATCGCTAGGACTAGGAAAGCTGAGTCCCTCGGTCCAGAATTAGAATTAGGCACACACAGAAGGCCTGACACTGGACGACTCATGAGCACATCAGTTCAACTAGGTGGTAACTACTAAAAGGAAGCCTTACACCCGCACATTTTTTACTACATTAGGAAACCAATGTAGGATTCTTCTTCCGTCCTGCTTCAAGCAGACTTGTTAGGGATCTTGTTATCTTGTTATCTTTTAGCACCAAACGACTCTTTTGACTAACTAACATTAGATATATAGACAGATGAAACGAATTCGACCGCTAGCGATATATACTGCCCATTCGAGATAGATAGGAAAGTCAGCTGTCTCTGCTCCCCCCTCTCCCACTCCCCCCACGCTTAGGCCTCTTTCCCCCCAGAGAGACCTGAGACCGGACCTACATGTCTCCAAGTATGGCTGACCACTCCACTCAGCAAATGTTTGTGGGGGAGCCCCAAACCCATGTGAATGGGATGGCTTCACAAGCCCCGAGACCAGCACCGAGACCCGAAAGACACCCACAGGGACTCACTAGCCTCCGCCTCCTCGATGGACTGAGCTCCTCGACGCTCTGTTCTCCTGCTTGGGGGCTGATGGGACGAAGAAAGGAGAGGACGATAACTCGCGTGAAGACCGGCTACCAGGCGATAGTTTGCTTAGCTGACAGGGGTGGGTGGCAGGTGGTGATGGAGGTCGGTTCATTGGTGGGTATTGCGGTGGGGTGGGGGAACTAGTGCCGGACACTGGCCGTCTGCCCACAATATAATAAACAAAATGACAGTTCAGAAGATGATTATTTTGGACGATAACTCAAATAAATTAGGCAAACAACCAGAAGCTTTATGATAGACACTGGTGCAAGCGTTAACGTCATAGATGAGAAAACATATGAAGTGCTAAAGGGTCCCAAATTAACCAAAAAGTACACACATGTTTAAACATATGGTAGCAGAAAAGCATGGGATGTAGCTGGTGAGTTCATTACAGACATTAAAATAGAACATAACGTGACTAATAAACGGTTCTGGAAAACTTAACGAGTTAACTGTGCACATTAACCAAACAGTGCACCAGTTGTACAACCAACACCTTACAGAAAAAGGTGGAAACTACGAGAACTTGAACAGTTAGATATAATTGAGAAAACTGATGGATCAACTCGCTGGATTTCGCTAATTATTGTTGTGCCAAAACCGGTCGGTGAAATCAGAATTTGTTTTGATATGTGACAGGCAAATTTTGCTGCAGAATGGGAATGACACCCAATTCCTACTGTGGATGAAATTCTTCAAGACATGAATGATAGCTCTGTGTTCAGTAAGTTTGATTTGAAGATGGGTTACCATCAAATTGGACTGGATGAACTGTCACGGGAAATTACAACAATCACAATGCACCTTAGATTATGCAGGTACAAAAGATTAATGTTCGGAATTTCCTCAGTGCCTGAAATGTATCGATATGTAATACAGCAAGTATTACATGATTGTGGAGGAGTTCACAATATCTCGAATGCTATCCTTATGTCTGGTTTATACAAAGCTGATCACGACAATAAGCTCAAAGCAGTGCTTGATCAGTTATGAGACAGAAGTCTTGTTCTCAATGAGGAGAAACCTAAATTTAATATGTCTAAACTGAGCTTCATAGGACATGCACTTTCGAATCATGGGATCGTACCAGATATTTTGAATGTGGAAGTGATTACGAATGCAAAGCAGTCAGACAATGCATCAGAAGTTCAATCGTTCATGGGATTAGTTGCGTACTGTTCATACTTCATTCCTGATTTAGCAGCAGTATCTGACCATTTGCCTCGGCTTAGTAAGAAAAATGCGAGATTTGAATGGAACATTGAACAACAAGGCATTTGGTATCCTGGAAACAAGTTTAACAAATGCTGCTACTCTAGCCTAGTTCAACAAATGTGAAAAAGCAGTGACTCAGATAATTGCAGATGCATCACCAGTAGGACTTCAAAAAGCAAACTGGTGCATTTCATCCAATATATTTTGCCAGCAGGACACTTACTGATGTAGAACAGCGTTACTCACAGACATAACGAGAGGCACTATCATTATTATGGGCATGCGAACGGTTCAACATGTACCTATATGCAAGAGTGTTTGAACTATTTACAAACCATTAGCCACTGGAAAAAATATACTCTGCGAAATCGTGTCCTTCTGCTCGAATTGAGAGATGATCAATGCAAAAAGAACCATATAAGTTTATGGTTAAGTATACGCTAGGATCGACCACATACTTCTGCGGCCACCTGAGGTCTTAAACTGCAAACAACCTAAGTTCGCTAAACTACCGCTATGTGGGATCCCATAAATCATCAAGTTTAGGCACACAACGAAATCCCGCCACTGGAAGTCTCCAGAGAACATCGGGGCAACGAGGCGGCATCTACCAAAGTCTGCTGTGAAGAGTTTTCTACCCGCAAGCCTTCCTCAGTCGGCCACTCATTACAGTAGATAATATGCCTTGGCCCGCCTTAAGTGGAATATTTAGAGTTACTTCTAGTACCAATGACATTCACGACCCACTAACACCTTATAGACCAATGGGACCTATAGCGACCGATAGTGATACAACTACTACTGGGAATATAACCTAAGGTACTTGGTGTTGGACTACATGGTGTCAACAGATTGAACCCTAGTGCCGCACCACAGTTGATTGAAACCTACATACTCACAAAACTCACATATGGAATATAATCCTTACTATTAACTTAGAGTGGCATAGATCAGATTGAAGCCGTATACAGGAATGTTCTAAAACAAATTTTGTCACTTCCAGGGAGAGAGTTGCGCAACCAGCACAATATATACTAATAGGCGTGCTGTCTATTGAGGCGAAATTCCACCTTCAAATCCTAATCTTCCTATGAAACATATATGTGAATGAGAACAGTATCCTTCATAACATTTGTATCTGGTCTGATGAAAGGTATTGAAAAGAGGATTTGGTCCAGCGACGTCAGGATAGTACTTGCTCTATATGACCTAGTGTACATCCATAACAGACCTCCTAGTAGTCAGGTGGCTTAGCAACAACACGGTGGACAAAAGCACCAAATTTGGCACAGAGCTTCTTTTTGGTCCTTTAATTGATTTTAGCCTAGGAGCCATCTTCACAGTTTCCGATTTTCCAAGATGGCGGCCAAAATTCAAAATGGCCCCCAGTGAAATTAAAATATTACATATCTTTAGAAGTAGAATTCACAGAGAGACAAACTTGTTGTCTAAATATGTGTTTTCATGCTCACGGAAACTGATATTAGGGAGGAGATCTTATAACTGCTACTCATTTTCAAAATGGCGTCGGGAAATCCAAGATGACCGCCACAGAAAGTAGAAAATTCCATATCTCTGGTTGTGGAAGGCATGGAAACTCAAATGAGGTACACTAAGGGGTCGCAGAACCTGATTCTTAGCAAGCTACCTGGCTAATGTGGTTCATGTCCAGCTATGCCATGATGCAGTTAAAACACAATAAGGGATGATGAGAGGCCTATATTCATAGCCGTCATTGTTTTGATTTTTATACTTTCAACCGTGACATCGCAGAATCCCATTTCCAAGGGAGCTATAGAGGTGAGCTGTTGGATATTTAAAAATAATTTGACTAGATTTTGTCACTGTTCATAGCAGCAGCACAGTTAAATTAGTTTCAAAATATTCAACAGAATGTTTATTAAATAGTAAAGATATACAATTCGCACAGCTTAAGGACGTTTCAATGTTCCTGATCGCCATAGCTACGTCATTAATTACGTATTTTGACTGTGACATCATCCTACATGTGGTATAATTGATTATGACGTCAAAACCTGAGTGACAGGTTGGATAACATGTACCCTCCTTCTATAAGAGAATCGGTGCTTTGCGATTGGGTCTACATGTGTCCGAGAGTGAAACGCTAACTATATGACTGCTGTTGCTAAAATATGTGGTCCCTTATTGCAAGTGGTCCATGTTGGGTGGACCACACCTTACTAAGTGACATTGGCCGTTTGTTGCTCAGATTTGTTCATGCCAATTTCAAAGGTGGGATCCACTAGCTAAGCTCTGATGGGTTTTCGGTGTGCTGGAACCAATTTATATACTTTGATTCACGACTTCACAGAATCCCAATTTCAAGGTAACTATACAAATATCGTCAAACTAATTTGACCGGATGACCCTAATAGTGCCTGATCAAATTAATTTCAAAATATTGAAAAAATAATGTTGATTAAAAAGTAAAAACATATCATGTGTACACTGGATAGACTATTCAAAATTCAGGCTAGAGCTAGATACGCCATTCACCAAGCATTTTGACCATGACTCCTGTGAATCTTTTATCGGACGAAAATGATAATGGTAAAGGCACACACCGCCCAGGCAAATTAGTTTCAAATATTCAACAGGATGGTGATTAAATAGTAAGGCCATAAAATTCGTACAGTGCCCTGTCAAATTAGTATCAAAATATTTAACAGAACTTTTAATATTGTCTGTATGTCCACATATTGGATTTGTCAATACAGATTTCTTGCTTGCTTGCTTACTTGGTAGGTAGTAATATGGTTAAGGCGCTGGCTCAGAATTTTCAAAAAATTGAAAATGTTTTTTATTTATTTTATTGCCTGAGATTTTTGTTTTATAGAGGCGATATGGCCTTGCAAAATTGGACAACTTTAAGATGATGATGTTTGTCCAGTTAATTTAGATTTTACCAATATGTCACGTAGATTCGGATTTTTCCTAAATGCTATGACTTGGTGCAAATTGAGAGGCTGTCTTAAACTATTCTGTAATTTATGATATTCATCTTTCAAAATTTCGGAAATTTCTCCATTTTTTCGATTATATGTCAAAGTGAATGGAATTATTTCATGCTGATCAGCAAGACCGGGGTCCACATTTATGCCCCTCGGCCATTCTGTTTCTGATTGCTTAATCCAAAATGATTCTCTAAGTTTCCTTTGTTTATCAGTTTCGTCAGTGGTATTAGAGATGGGTGGTTTGTTCAATGGGTATAATTTCGAAGTCCCGAACGACTGAGTGGCCAGGAAGGTTAAAGTGTTCAGCGACATGCGTGTCTTTTTCATGTCTAATATCGCAAAGGTGTCTAGTAGCTCGCCATGTAGATTAACAATATCACTATCCAGCCCGATACCGGGGTGGTTAGTACCCTGACACTCAGTTAGTTTAAATCAAGAAAAGTTAACCAGCTATAAAACAATGCATTAGCAGTTTTCTCACTCCAACGACTATTATCCTGGGCCACATCAAAATCAGCAATTGGTAGACTAGGGATGACTGAGACCTTTATTCGCAGGGATACTACAGATGAATTGATAAATGCTAAGGTCCATTTCTGCTGCGCACTTAGACGTTGAGAGTAGTTCAGTTTAGTGAAATAAACCTTTGAATCTTGACATTTTGAACGAATGGTACTGAATAGGAGTTAGACTCGTTGGGCAGTTACAGACATAGGTTCATCCTTATCATTTGTGCCAATGTTTATGATGATTTTCTCTGGCTGATAGGAGTCCATGTATTTTTTGATAATGGTCCTGGCATGGCACAATTTTGCCCCTGGATAGCAGGCTATTTGGGTGTCTGAATGGGGTTTCACATTTATACGGCTTAGATTGGAGGAGCCAAGGATCAAGATTTTCTTTCGTCAAGACAGGGAGTCACTATTCATTTTTGTGATCTACCTCATACCGAAATTTCCAGAAAGAATTAGCTTCTAAGGGTGCAGTTTTCTTGGGTTTATTTTGAGGATTGGTGCTGTTTCTACACGGTGTAGGGGTGAACTTTGGTTGAAGTAGTTTGGCCACTGACACTGGGGTACTGAGACCCTTTTGAGCCAAAGGTGTTGATCTGGTCCTTAGACCAGATTTTCTGTCATCCTTTGCTCTCTGTGGAAGGGGAGGTAATTCCTCCGAAGACAGAGGAGGCGGGGTATCTGGTAGAGGTATCTTACTACTGTCCACAGGAGTTGATTTGGTCCTTGGACCAGATTTCTGGTTAGCATCCACTCTCCGTGGAAGGGGAGGGAACTCCTCTGGAGACAGGGGTGGTGGGGAGTCAGGTAGAGGAATCTGAAGAGGGTCCACAGGAAGGTCTAATAGGAATACCGGTGATGACTGAGTATCCGTTCTCTTTACTGGTGGGGGGGGGTATCGGTCGGTGACCTGAGGCGTTTTCTAAGTTCTGAAGGTGGTGGAATGACTGGTATGGTCTCGGATGACCTTGCAGTAGGGGTGTTAACTTGGCACTTTTGCTCTTTCTGCTGAAGGTGGGGGTCAAAAGGCCTAATGAATTGATAGAATAACTCGATTGATTTGACGTGACGTTTCATGCCATAGTTGGCATTTGGCCATCTAATGGCCGTTGATTTTACCGTATCTAAATTAAGGTTTGGGGCGGTCTGAGCTATGATAATTTCGGACATGATGGTGCCTAAACTGAAACTGTAATGGTCTATCATAGCTCGAATGATGGAATTTGCCCAAACAAAGTTAACATTCTTGATATCACTTACTACTTCTATATTGGGCATAGCTGGCATAACGAAACGGCAGAGTTCGCTCACCTTCCTGCTCAGACAAGTTGGCAGGGTGTTGGTGCTCAAATTGCTGGTTAGGACACCTATGTGGTGAGAACATTGCATTATCATATAATAGCACTTGACTAGTCGAGCATGGGGAGGAGACGGACTGCTATCCTCATGGTTGACATTCCGTCTCATGCCCTTGCTCGTTCTAGCCATGGTGATATTACGCTCTAATAAATGATCAAAAACCAACAAATTTAGCAACAACTGGGCCAGTCAACAAATCTAAGCGAGGGAGATAATCAAGCTCTAACCAACAATTGTCTAGTTTAAATTAAAGGGCTGATATAAAAATAAAAACCTGAATCTTGAGTGATGAATAATTAAATCTGCAAGCCAACATAAATCTACAAGCCTACTAAGTTTACAAGCCTACACAATTTAACTATACCTGAAATGGAAGATGAAGGATTAGTAGTATTTTAATATTAAAACATACAATCAATACAATAATAGCAATTAATATATCACTCACAATTTTATGATACCGTCGTGCTTGGCTGACTGGTTTCGGTTAAGAATAACCTTCTTCAGGGCCTTGAGAACAAATCTGTCCTTCCATCATAATTCCTATCTATTTATTAGGGTGGCTGGCTTTAGGGGATTGTCTTCGAAAATTACTCAATTGCTTTGAAGTTAGCTAACTTATTTTCATTAAAGATTCAGGCCGCCATAGGTGTTAGATTCAATTGTGTTATGCCCTTTGCTATTGATTGAGCGCTAGGGTTTCCGAGTAGGGTTTGGGTGTCACTCGCTTGATTGAGAAGTCATTGATCAAAGGACCAAACCTCGGCCATTAATTCCGTGAATTGTTTTCTATTCTTCAAAGGCGCTGGATTGGTATTGTTTTCAATGTTTGATTTGTTCAGCTAGAAATAAACTTTAAACTGAGAATGATTTTGTCAATTTTAATAAGAAATACTTTTTTAATTTTAATACTGAAATTTTTTTACAAAACTAATTTTGAGTATTGTGTTGCTGAATGTATTTTGTTGTTTGTCGCAGCAATACAACTTTGAGTAAACTTAATTTCAAAATCCCTCTCCAAACTGGGGAAAATTGGAGGGATGGATGGAAAAGAGGAGAAGGGCTGAAAGAAGGTGGGGTGGAGTGAAGGAAGGAAGAGACTGATCCATCAATCCATTCACCCACACACCCACCCATCCATCCAGAACCATCCATTCATCCATCCAGACCATCCATCAATCGATCAGTCAGACATTCCATTTATCCAGATCCTCCGTCCATCCCTCCATCCATCCATCCAGACCATCTGTCCTTCCATCCATCCATCCATCCATTCATCCATCCAGAACCATCCATCAATCCATCCATCCATCCATCAGTCAGACCATCCATCCATCCAGATCCTTCTGATATTTTTATTTATTTTATTGCCTGAGATTTGTTAATTTTGTTTTATGGAGGCAGCATGACGATTTTTGTACAGTTAATTTAGATTTGACCAGTATATCACGTAGATTCGGATTTTTCTTAAATGCTATTACTGGACGCAAGTTGAGAGGTTGTCTTAAATTATCCTGTAATTTATGATATTCACCTTTCAAAATTTTGGAAATTTCAACATTTTTTCGATTATATGTCAGAATGAATCGAGTTATTTCACGCTGATCAGCAAGACCTGGATCCACATTTATGCCCCTCGGCCATTTTGTTTCTAATTGCTTAATCCAAAATGATTCTCTAAGTTTCCTTTGTTTATCAGTTTCTTTAGCGGTATTAGAGAGGGGTTGGTGTTCAATAGGTATAATTTCGAGGTCCCGAGCGATTGAATGACCAGGAAGGTCAAAGTGTTCAGCGACATATGTGTCTTTTTCATGTCTAATCTCACAAAGGTGTCTAGTAGCTCGCCATCTTAAAGGGCATTTGGTTTCGCCGACATATTGCTTTTGGCGTAATTTATAAGATATTGCATAAATCACGTTTTCGGAATCGCAATCTAAATTAGACTGAATTTGAAATTTGTATCTGTTCTGAAAGCTCATAATTGTTTTTTTATTTGGAAGAAGTAGGTCTAATTTACACCTTTTCTTTCCACATTTTCGAGATACTCCTACATCTGTACTTGGGCGATTGTGACGAATCTTGGTAGGCCTGTGATCTGCAGCATTATCAGGGATAGTTTCCAAATCCTGTAAAGTTTCAGACTTAGTTTTGCATAAGAATCTAGCCGAATAGCCTCTCGGCTTAGGGCCTTGAATAAGAGGGAGCATGCAGATTCAAAGTTCTTTCTATCACTCGAATTTCTATGAAAACGGATGATTTGTGATTTTACAATTCCTTTAAAGGTGTGAGGTGGATGGAAAGATTTCTTGTGAAGAAGTTGATGCGAATCTGTGGGCTTAAAATAACCTTTAGAATCAAGGTATCCAGTGTGTCATAACGTGACTAATAAACGGTTTTGGAAAACTTAAGGAGTTAACCGTGCGCATTAACCAAACAGTGTACCAGTTGTACAACCAAGACCTTACAGAAAAAGGTGGAAACTACGAGAACTTGAACAGTTAGATATAATTGAGAAAACTGATGGACCAACTCACTGAATTTCACTGATTGTTGTCATGCCAAATCCGGTGCGTGAACTCAGAATTTGTTTTGATATGAGACTTACGTAAGCAAATTTTGCTGTGCGTTCACATGACAGATAATACTCATGTGCAAATATTGCATATATGCAAATGAACATTTGCACTTGGCCCCTACTAGGTGTAAAAAGCAAAACATTTGCATATGGAGTAAGTTTTACTCGCGTGAGTAAATGCGTTCACATGCGCATATTTGCATATGTGAGTAAACTTGCGTATATGGAAATAAATACTCACGTAAGCAAATTGGCGCGCGTGAACGGGGTTCTATACAGTGATGTCATATCAGCATATGCAGGGATTAAAATTCCACCTCAATTCATTTTAGCAATTCCAATTCCAATTCCGTTCCCACATCAATTCATTTTATCAAATCCAATTCCAATTTCACCCTGACAAGTTCAATTTCAATTCCAATTCGAACTCCATTTGATCACTTCCAAGTCCAATTACAATTCCACACCAATATTTACGTGAAATCAACATTATTATATTGTAACCCTTTAATGCCCAAGATCGGCCAAGAAAAACTAGATTTATCAATAACAAATGACCATTTGCAGGGTAAGAGACGAATGCTTTAAAAAATTTAACAATGCAATGGCTGGTTCGGTTTTGGAATCAGTCGTTCCACTGGCAAATTTTCAAAAATAGTCTTATCATACATATAATCCTTCCTCAAGACCAGTGCAGAAGGCATTTTTGGCTGGCTTCTTTAATATTTAAACAATTAGAATACAAATTGTTGTTGCTCTTCTTCTTCTTTTCGATCGCTGGCATCACACTTGGAGAGCCGTTCTCAAGATGAAATCTGTGGTTTTCTGCAGTTCTTCCACAGGCCCATACAGCTTTTCAAGAAAAGAGGTTGACAAAGGCCAGATCTCTTCTCTCAGCAGCTGATACGTACTGCAACATTGAAGTATGTGCTCTGTGGTCTGTTCTGCATCTTCACAAGGACAAGCGGGCGGTGTCGTAAGGTGGAACCGCCTGTACATGTGGTGTTGGTTTAGTCTGTTATGTCCAGTTCTGAGACGAAAAATGGTCACTTGCTCTGGCCTCGAGAGATGATGGTAGGCATCTTCTGATTGAGGTGTTCTATAGACTGACTTGATGATAGTCTTCATCCCTGTATGGGTAACCATGTTTTCTGTCTGATTCTCTTCTGCACCCACCTTTGCCATCTTGTCTGTTGCTAATAGGTAGTTATATCTTTCAGTCAAATTATTGTCCAAAATGTCAGCTTTCAGCAGATCTTATTTCATTTGACTTAATTATAGCTTAATGCTGAGTATTTTTGCTGATGAATATAACTAATGATTAATGCCATGTCTAAGAGAGCGAGATATTATTTTTGAAAATTTGCCACTGGTATTGCTGGCTCAGTTATTCAAATTTTCAAAAATAGCCTTCCATTGGCCTGCCAATGGACATTTCTGGATCTCATTGCGGAAGGTGTTTTGGCCGGCTTAGGTGTTAAAGGGTTAAGGGCTAACTTGCTCATCATCAAATTCTAGTCTTCAAACCAAACATATAACTAAGTTGATAACATTAATTTTAATAGAAACCTTTGTCTCCTATGGCTATAACAACCATAGGAGACAAAAGTATTCAGTCAAATTAATTTTATAATATTCAATAAAGCATCTAATAACAGCTGGCATAATAAAAATCATCAACCTGCATATAGAATGAAATGGGGTAAATGGTATGATATAGATCATTTAGGATGAAATGTGTTAAGGGAATATAAAGAGCAGTGTATAATCTACAAAAATTACATGTAGATGTTACAGCCATCAATGTTCAGTACATCTATGAAAAATATGACTGGAATTGATTGGAATTGAATTGGAATTTATCAATTCTGGTCAATTCTAATTATCAATTCCAAATCCAATTCCAATTCCGCCGTCTTAAAATTTATCAATTCCAATTCCAATTCCTGAGTCCTCAGATTTATCAATTCCAATTCCAATTCCGGAATTGAATTTGAATTGACTAATCAATTCCAATTCCAATCGGAATTGATCCCAACCCTGCCTGTGTAGTAATACAACTAGTACATTATAGCGATACTCATCAACAGGGGGTCTCAGATCGCAGATCGCACAGGGAACCGGCGGTAGGTGCTCGTGTTTCTGGTTCCAAGGTATGACTGCTGGGCATCCCGGCGGGAAGCAGCTAGCCCGGGAACCACGAAACACGCGAAACACGAACTCCGGGATTGCGGGATACCACCAGCACCACACTCTCCTCATTTAAAAAACATGACCTGCCAGTTTAGACATGGACAAAGTAATTGAAAATTGTATAATCTGTGTGTCCATTGTCTAATTAAAAATTTTATTAAAACAATCTATAGTTAAAACAAAACTTCCAATATAAAATTCATGTGTAAAAAGACAATGAAAAAATAGATTTACATGAAATTTTTCTTATATCTTTTTAAATTTACACCCAATAAGAAACCCAAGGCCTTTGATACTGGAAGCTTTCACAAAGATTTGCATACATTACATTGTCACAACTAGTTTTGTTTTGATTTTTAACACGAGGCACCAGTACCCCATTGCTAGTTAAAAATTGTCTTCTAAAATTCTTTTTAATGAAATCAGACTGGTCCACTGTTGTATTTAACAAGAAACATACAGGCAATGACGCTCAGCTGCTAAAGGAAGAATTAGAATATTTTAAAAAATAATTCTAAAAAATAATACAAAGAAAATCCCAAAGTTTTAACCATGATAGATTTTCCTCCGTCCAGATATAACGGCATAAGACAGATGGATAGATCAACAGCCTCCGGATGAAGGCCATCGTTACAGATTTTAAAATAGCATAGCATCCCTAACTAAAGTTAAGTACAATGGTTTTCCACCACAGCAGAAAACCGACAGAATTGACGGAATTGCCGAATTGATAAACAGAAGTAATAAGAATAATCTCACATGAATTTAATGGTGTTATCTGAAATTAAAATATAATGTGAGATTCAAGGAACACCTAGATGAATCTTGCATAATGTTTTAATTTTAGTGACCGTCTTTAACCTTAACATATATATGAATATGATATAAGATATATACATTGTACCTCCTATCGGAATTTACAAATTTGGGAAATCCGGAAAAACCACTATCACAATAAATATATCTGAGTGAAGCTAAAACGGAATGAATTATACAGCAGAAGAAAGAAAGATATGATTTTGCGTTATGACTAACGCATCAACTACTTTACGCATTATGAAATGGTAAGCGCAAGAAATACATCTGTAAGATTTATGCAGTCTTTGCCAAATGCTGTCATATGCAAGTCTTCTTCTGCGCTATAGAGTAATGCACATTATAAATATGTGTGAGTCATGCATTATAAAACAATGCATTACATGTTTAATAAAGGAAATACATAGATATGGCATATATAATATACTGACCTAATATAAAATATCTGAACTGACCCAGTTTAAAATTAATATATCTGGGCTATCCTATAAAATATCTGAACTGACCTAATACAACTATATATATAATATATATTTATTATGCATGACTCACGCATATTTATGTGCGTGCGTGTGTGCGTGCGTGAGTGCGTGCGCGCGCGTGTGTGTTTGAGCTACCCTATAAAATATCTGAGCTGACAAATGTAGAACTGGCATTGAATAGCTAAAACCTAAACTGAATTTCACTATACATAGATGAGTTTGCATCATAACATATGATGCATATACTTATTATACACGGTGGGTACATGGATTTGATCCATATACACACAAACAGAAAACATTATTATGACTACCCATCATGACGGAAAGAAACAAAATTAACAATACAATGCATGTGATCAATGCGTAACAATTTACGCATCACGTGACAACGCATCTTGTAACGCATAATTATCTACGCGCTGTTCAAGAAATGTGTAAATATAACCACGCATCATTACGCGCAATCATTCACGCGTCATTTGAAAAACGCGTAATTATAATAACGTGTTCTGTGAGTCATACAGCAATGGACCCCTGTTTATTTTTGACATCTCAAGGAGTATTATTGCTGGGAAAAAACCACTATATGCTTACGTGTCCAACTAATTTAGAGCTTACAAAGATTTTACAAAGAATAGAACATCACGATTTTGCTGTTTCTGAAACTAAATCTAAGATGGAAACGGAAAATAAACCAATGATTAAAAATGTTTTCTGGACAAGTTGAATATCTTCAGTGTCATGCAGAATGTTAAAATTTGAAATTATAATTTCATATCATCTTGATTACAGTAATTCTTTTATGTTGAATTACTGTTACCGTTGTACATTATCACCCTACTATCGCAGTACTGTACTATGACCGAAAAGCTAACTGCAGTCCGCAACAGTACCATGACCAAATGAATTCGAAACAAGAACGAAATCAAAGGAACATATATGCAGGTGGACAAGTTAGGATCAAGTTACATAGTCTAACTCATGAATGCTTTTAAAGACGCATTCTAATAGAGTTCATAAGCTATTAACCTGTTGGGAAGACGGCACGGCCTTCTTCCTGTTTGATTCTGAATGGTGTCAGTAGGAGACATGTGATACGTTTCCCCTCGGACCTGACACCTTATGCGCCATGGGGAAGTGTGATGCATTTCTCCTCGGACCTGACACCTCATGCGCCTTGGGGAAGTGTGATGCATTTCTCCTCGGACCTGACACCTCATGCGCCTAGGGGAAGTGTGATGCATTTCTCCTCGGACCTGACACCTCATGCGCCTAGGGGAAGTGTGATGCATTTCTCCTCGGACCTGACACCTTATGCGCCTAGGGTAAGTGTGATGCATTTCTCCTCGGACCTGACACCTCGAGCGCCTAGGGGAAGTGTGCTGCATTTCTCCTCGGACCTGACACCTCGTGCGCCTAGGGGAAGTGTGATGCATTTCTCCTCTGACCTGACACCTCATGCGCCTAGAGGAAGCGTGATGCATTTCTCCTCGGACATGACACCTCATGCGCCTATGGGAAGTGTGATGCATTTCTCGTCGGACCTGCCACCTCGTGCGCCATGGGGAAGTGTGATGCATTTCTCCTCGGACCTGACACCTCGTGCGCCTAGGGGAAAAAGTGTGATGCTGTTCCCCTTGGACCTGACACCTCACGCGCCATGGGGAAGTGTGATGCATTTCTCCTCGGACCTGACACCTCGTGCGCCTAGGGGACTGATGCTGTGTTTGTGGGACGGATAAAGCAGTGTCAATATCCAGGCTATCTGCCAAAACAGCATCTAGATCATCACGCAGAGTTGATGAGGATGGATCAATACCATATGGAATGGTTTCATCCAAATCGTCTCCAAAAATGGATACAGGGTTATCAACAGATAACATACAGCCATTATCTGGGGATAATAAATCATCATCGCCATGATCTTCAGAGCTAATATCACGTCTCATTCACAATACTCAGAGAGGTAAATAACGATCTCTGCACAGCTTTAATGTATCATGGTGAATACCTAGTTCCCAACGTTGGTTTTTTAATACCAAACAGTGCTTCTGATAACTTTTTATATATAAAAAATGGACCAGTCCAGGGAGGTTGTAATTTACTGGACTGACCTATCTTAGTTGCATAATTAGCAAGATAAACTACATCACCAACATGATAGGCACGCTCATGCAAAAGCAGATCATATGCTCTTTTCTGGCACTTCTGAGCCATTTTACAGTTATCCTCATGAGCTATGTGCAACGTTTGCTGCAACTGTTGGAGGAAGTCACCAGCATCTGAAGGAGCATCACCTGTAGTCACAGACATGGGACAATTGCACATTGTGTCAATAAGTTATAGCACTTCTCGACCAAGCATCATGTTTGGAGTATAACCAGTCTGTTGACTTACTGTAGATCGTATAGCGCCAGCGATGAAATCTATGCAATATCGCGCAATCACATCTTTCTTCTGAACTAATACTGGGGCTGACGACTACTCAGATTTTGACCAAATAATGATACCCTTCTCTAACATTTCCGCAAGGTGTTTCTCTTCCTCATTCTCAAAACCAAGAGAAGTTCGTTTAAGTTTAGAACGAACAGGTTGTGCATTACATGTGTCAACCTTATGCCTTATCCCCTTGAACAAACCTAGATCAAGATCATCCTTTAAAAATGCCTCCTGATACTTGATTAACATGGATTTAACTCACAAAGACTGCGTCTCCGATAAACCTGATGTCCACCTCTCATACAGACCCTGTAAGAACACAGGAAGATGTCACCATCAGTGGCTGTAGAAGTCTGTAAACCGTCCCGGTTTATGGGGTTACCAGCAAGTTGAATTCTGTTCCAGGGTCTAATACCTCCTCAATTTCTGCAACAATACCAAGGTTGTGGTCTTGTTCCAGTGTAATATATTGGGCCGACAGGTTTCTTAACAAAACAGGAATCTGAGAATCTTTGGCAGTGGCCACTGTACGAGGCATTACCAGATCCTCCAGTTTAGACGAGGGCTGGAACACAGCATCATTTTGTACCTCCCGATCCAGAACACCTGTGGTCTGCACGACCCCCTTCCCATGAGCTCTCAACATTGATGCTTGAACCGGTTCTCCATTAATTGTCAGACACAATCTAATCAGAGAAATAGTAGCCTTATGTTCCTTTAAGAAATCCAGGCCAAATATAGTTGGATCATTAATATTGGCAAGAAGTACTGGCTAGTTGGACATCATAGAGTCTAATGCAATTGTGGTTGGCTCAACCGTTTCTGCAGGGATAATATTGCCTCTATCTGCACCTTGCAATGAAATAGTCCAACCTTTTTAGAGGGTAAGGTAATTTCTTTGCAAAGTTCTTGCCAATTACAGTCACTTGTGCCGCAATGTCCACTACTGCATTAACGGAAAACTCATTTACTTTAATGGGAATGACTAGCCTCATTGTATCACGATTAAACTCAGACATGCGAACATCATATGATCGCACAGGTGAAGATCTCGGTGAAGCAGAAGGTGATGGCGACCGTGTACACATCGGCTCTGGACACTGACTGAAAGAATGGCCCTCTAAATTGCAATTAAAGCACTTTCCCGATCTGAGAGGAGGAGCAGGGGAACGCGATGGAATGACCTTACCTCTTAGAGGAGAACGACCGTGACCGAATTCACCAGATATAAGATCCAAAATCTTAGCAACATCCACCGTCATCTCCGCCATATCCTTCATAAGTCCTTCGACATCTTTCTCTAATTTATCTATCCTGCTAGGAGCCGTTATACCTCTCAACTGCTCAGGATTATCTGCCTCCATCAATCCAGACACATTGTCTGGAAAACGGACCTTTCGAACCTCCGGTCTTCTGGAACCCATGAACAATCTTTGATTATGGATAGCTGCATTGACCATTTTCACAGCCTCCTCCAGGGTGCTTGGATCTTTATCCATAGCTATGAGAGCGGCTCGTTTATGCTCAGCACCCCGTAGGAATGCATCGATGGCAATTGTCTCGCCCAAAAACTCTGAGGCATCAGGGCAGCCTGAAAAATGTATATATCATGAAGCGGATGGTTTGGCTTAGATTCTATCCGTTTATCTACATGATGAACAGTATGCCTACATTCGCAGTTTTAAGGGGCTGCTGAGGCATGGTTATTACTGTGAACACTGTGATGTAGGCTATGACCATCGCGACAATCCCTCTTGCGTGCAACGTTGCCATTTATGTAAGACAGCCACACTTTGATATCAAAATGCTAATTGTTTCTGTGAGAATTGCCATAGATTGTTTAAACAGTCCTAGCTATGCTATAACAATCACAGTCTAAGCTGTGTGATGAGCTGTGTTATGACAATCACAGTCTAAGCTGTGTGATGAGCTGTGTTATGACAATCACAGTCTAAGCTGTGTGATGAGCTGTTATAACAATCACAGTCTAAGCTGTGTGATGAGCTATGTTATAACAATCACAGTCTAAGCTGTGTGATGAGCTATGTTATAGCATTCACAGTCTAAGCTGTGTGATGAGCTATGTTATAACAATCACACTCTAAGCTGTGTGGTGAGCTATGTTATAACAATCACAGTCTAAGCCGTGTGATGAGCTGTTTTATAACAATCACAGTCTAAGTTGTGCGATGAGCTATATTATGTTATAACAATCACAGTCTAAGCCGTGTGATGAGCTATGTTATAACAATCACAGTCTAAGCTGTGTGACGAGATATGTTATAACAAACTTACAACTTTCGAACCATGTTTATTAAGAAAAAGGTATACCATATTTTGTGCCTTCCGTAATGTTAGCGTCGTTATGTAATTTGTTACGAGCATACTACTTGAACGAACATAAACTAGTAGTTCCGCCCATTCAGGGCTTCCTTACAAGCAATGGTTAATCCATAGTAGCTTGTCAGTGGATGGCTTACATGGCTCATTCATTCTATAAATGTGCACATTCAACTCTAATGGGTGGTGAACCAAATGTGTTGGGTAGATTCATAGATGGCTACTGCTCTGGCACTAACGATATACTTAGAATATTACGGATGTTATGTAGGCTACGCCCGTGCCTAAAATCTCTGATGTGTAACTGAGCTACTGAGTTGGCATATTTTGAACCACATTTAAATTTAGAAGAGGCTTATCTGAAGACGCTTTCTAAAATGCATCATCTTAGATACATAGAGCAAAAATTGTCGAAATGTGGGGTACATGAGACTTAAATACCCTAACGTTAATATCCTTCTGAATACGGGGACCTACCACGAGCCCCCTTATACACCATAATGCACTTTGCGGAAGTTACACCAATGCCATATGCTTACACCAGGCTGCAGCAGACGTCTATATAACGTACGTGGATATCATGTTGCTATATCCTTATGTACGTAAGACTCACTAGAGAACGCTTGCTTGAGAGCATTGTTGCGGTCCGCATGCCAGGCATTAATCATGACCTGTATTCAGAGTGTTTCTTCAGAAGTGTGATAGACCCTTGCTAATTCCAGGATATCGTGACAGACTCTGTTATTCTACTAACGAAGTTCCATCAGGTAGCGAAATAACTATGTTCGTTAGGGACCTAAAAGTTATGCATATGAAGAGGGGGGACATATGGACGGGGGTGGGTGGGTTGGGGTGGTGAGGGGTGGGGTGGGGGAAGGTAGGAGGGGGGGGGTTTGGGGGTTATCAACAGCATATACAAGGTTAACAGGTTAACATTAAACTTTATAAATGATGGCATAGATTTCGACACTTTCCTTGCGACAGTTGATAATCCTAATCTAGAAACGACAGTCGATAACCCTAACTAGAAATGACAGTCTATAACCCTAATCTAGAAACGACTGTCAATAACCCTATTCTAGAAATGACAGTCGATAACCCTAATCTAGAAACGACAGTCGATAACCCTAATCTAGAAACGACAGTCGATAACCCTAATCTAGAAAAGACAGTCGATAACCCTAATCTAGAAACGACGGTCGATAACCCTAATCTAGAAACGACAGTCGATAACCCTAATCTAGAAACGACAGTCGATAACTCTAATCTAGAAATGACAGTCGATAACCCTAATCTAGAAACGACAGTTGATAACCCTAATCTAGAAATGACAGTCGATAACCCTAATCTAGAAACGACAGTCGATAACCCTAATCTAGAAATGACAGTCGATAACCCTAATCTAGAAATGACAGTTGATAACCCTAATCTAGAAACTACTGTCGATAACCCTAATCTAGAAACGCTCGCAAGGTATCCTAATACCTGTATACAGATAATACACTTTTGAGTAAGGATACCAAGAAATGTTTCACTTTCATCTACAAAAAACCCTTTGATTTATGACAAATATTTCACTAAACCGTACAGCTGTAAGGGAACGCCGTAATGATCTATGGCAATCACCTCGACAGTCATAATGTTTAGTTGAGTGAGATAATGCCTCAAATCACCCCAAACAGTACCCCGACCCGGATACTTATCACAGCCATCATCATCATCATCACCATCATCATCATCATCATCATCATCGACACAGCCATCACTCTAGCTATCTCTTGGGATTCCCACTCTTAACCGTTTAACACTTGCATCGAGCAAATACTACTACTAAGAGGCAAAACGTAGATAAACACTATTTCAAGAATTACTCTTCTCATCTCTCTTCTTCACAACCTATGCATAGCTATGCTAAAGATGATACAAAGCATAGATAATCAATACTCCTGGATTTACTGTTTTCCTATCTTTTCTTCTCAGCCAATGAATAGCTTATGCTAAAGATGATACAAAACCTAGATAATAAATATTCCTGGATTTACTTACAAAGCGTAGACAATCAACATTCCTGAACTTACTCGTTTCCTATCTTTTCTTCATAAACAATGCATAGCTTAGGCCCAAACTAAAGAATTTGCAAAGCATAGATGATTTTCCAGTATATACTAGTCCCATCTCTTTTCTTCTCATCCACAGTTTATGAAATATCTAAAAACTCATTTCATTGGCAGACATATCCTTACAGGTTAATCGTTGAATATTTTGAAACCATTTTTACTATTATGGGTTGAAGTTTACATATATATGACATAATGAGCCATTCAAAAAAGGGGGTTTCTCTCTCTCGCTCTCTAGTTTAGCTGATGGTAACAACTCAATAAACCAACGTGTTTCTTAACTAATTAGTCAGTGCGTCTGGAACCGGATGAATGGAGGACTGATGAACAGCGGAGGTAAGGAAGAAGGAAAGAAGGACAAATGGAATGAATACTCGAGTAATGTGAGCACAACATGGACCCTAGTGCAAGCTCATTAAATATAATAATTCTACAGTCTCCAATGAAAATGTATGCAGCGAGGGGGAGACACTGACATTGTTATAAATAGCAGCCACAGATGATCAGACATCTACTGATGCTTGTCCCACTACCACCAGCTCTGCCTCACTTTAAGATGTGGGTTGGGAGGATGATATTGAATGGTCAGAACCCATTTGCCCTCTAACAAAATGGTTCTTGCTGTTTAGTTAGTATTAATAAAACATGCCTCAATGTGGTCTGGGTAAAACCAAACTCGACATGGCAAGATGATTCCTATTTAAATATAGAAGAAACTAGTCCAAATTCCCTTCTCATTCATTTAAGCATCCGGCCTATTAGGCCAAAGACATACCAAGGGAACTGTTTTCTACAGAGAAAAAGATTTACAAAAGGACCAGCACCATATACAGATATATGGAGAGGGAGGGTTGTGGTAATCTCTAGACCTTTAAATGAGCCGAAATTCTAGAAACCAGATCATTTTCCCTCCGCATTCACGTATGGGCATGGCTTGTGTGGCCGGAGACAAAGCATTGGAGATGTTCTGTCGTATGGTAACTGACAACCGCCAATAAGTAATACATTCAGAGGTGTTATGACAAATCAATTAGTGCAACACCCAACTGTGATAGACATACAGTTTAGTTAGTAAAAGTAATAGATGCGCAATTATAGATTATTGACGTAAGTGCTATTAGGCACCTGTGTTCTCAATAAATTACTGTAACAGCCAAATGTGATAGACATGCAATACGCTTCTTCATTTGGGCAAAATAGCTATTTTTTTATCAAAGAAATTAATAATATTTTGAAATGTGTTTTCAGACATTGAAAATCATATGATTCTTATGTTTACTGAACTGTAAAACTTACAACATATCTACACCATTAAATCTTTACCAATATTATTGATGATCAATTTATTAGGCATAACCCATTGACTTGTGAGTGCCTGATTTGGATATAATATGGCCTACTCAGTTCAATTCAAAAGTGCTTTCATTGAAGTAGATATCTAGTTTGTTCTTGTATCACTCGACGGCTGTCGCTCAATTAAATCGCCTCAAAATCGTCAATATTTTAATGACATTTGATTTAAGACTTTTAGGTCCGCTTTGTGGAAGTGCTGTGATGGAGATAGGTGTTGCCCGCGTCACACTCATGGTTACACATTGCTGCGCCTAGCATGTTTATATTGATTTGTGGTATGTGTAGTTGGTATTATTAATGTTGTTTTCATTCCCTGTGTTAATCGCTATCCGAGTCTCCTTCTCTACGCTAATGCCACTTCAAGCTAACAATGTATGTATGGGTATCATGATTAAAACTGATACTAGAGCAGAGGGTCTTTTTTCAAAGTAAGGATTTTACCCGCGTGTATAAACGTTATTTCTGACTTATTTCTGACGTATTATAAAATGTAGCGCTAGAGATACTATGCAAAGCACTCATGTTTTAAAACTGCCCATGGAGGAGTTACCTCCCCTGCCGTGTGGTGGATAGATATACTTTACAATGAAAGCCTATTGGCGACTGGTTAATTTGAACTAACAGTGTTAAATAAACGATTTTATTTATTTATTTACCAACATCATGGATAGTTGTTGAACAATTGGATCATTCTTATATAGTTTAAGTGTTGAATCTGAAAGAGACTATTCTCTTTTCTAAGTTGGACCAAACCAAAATGAGAAGCACCCTCTTCTCACATCGTCCACAATTACTAGCGGGTGTGGGGAGGGGGCATCCGCACGCCAAAATCTGCCCCTGGCTGTAATTAATCCAGCCAACTATTCTACGTCCTTGACAACATATTATACAGCCTGCATAAACATAACTACTTTATCTCTCATGTGGCTATCTGGCGTCTCCTATATTATGCACAAGAACAGGAAGATGATTATATTTCACAGACTTTTGAAAAACTCTATTCAGTCATTCTATCGGGTGTGCGTACAACCTGCATGGCCCTCACCATTTTATCTCCCGTGAGATTTATCATGCAATCTCCTTTAGTATGTACAAGAACAGGAAGGTTATTATATTTCATCGACACTTTTGACAAACTCTATTCAGGCATGTTATCTTTACAACTCCATTCATTTCGTAATAATAAAATGCCTTCTTCACCACCATCATACCTTCTGTATATTTGTTCACAGCGGCCATGCACAATTGCATGAAACCGTTGTCAAGACAACACTGTACATAACAAACATTCGCCTTTAGAACCAAGCAATGGTGGTTCTTTAAGACAGGTGGCCGTAAGACAAGGGATAAAGGAACAAACATCATTTGTCCGCAAATGCAATATAACATATCGAATGACTTTATCAAGCGACCACCTCTCTTTAGTGACCACGTGTTGATGATCCAGACAGTGTCCATTATAAACAGTGTCCGTTATAGACAGGTTTTACTGTGGTTTCTTAAGGCTGGTGATAGATTGTCTTAGGAACCAACATCTTGTGAAAGTTGCTTGTTGATGCTCGGTAAGGTTCTCGGATTATACAGGTATCTATGCAAAGCCTGTGGTCTGTCATTGCAAGTGTGGTCTTATCATCGGTTGCTCGTTTGGTTTGCATATGTCGACATGCTATACCATTAAATATGACCAATAGCAATTAAACATGGCCAATGGACTCGGATACGTTCGTGTATGCTTCATACACAGGGACACATTTGCACCTGGTGAACCGAGATCGATACTCTAGCTTTAAGATAAACAACGTAACACGTTAATACTGATTGAACTTACGCATATTTTTTTTAACAATTATGATCCTAACCTATGTTCCTAAATGATGAATGCCCGACGGCTGATAACTGGATTGCCAAACACAACTGCCTGGCCTAACTAAGGATTATTATTAAACCATTTCTGATTATTGATAATAACCTACCACGATATCCTAACTAGGACCTAGCTGAATAACCGACCAACCGACAGACGAACCACGAACAACCTCCATCCATTCATTCCGTGTCACTTAAATATATTATGGTGACGTCACATCGTCTGTTAAGTCATGTAAGATCAAGCGTCTATTGGCTAGCGAATACTCAAATTAATACAAATACTAATTAAGCAATTAGTTACGAAATAAGATGATTATTAATTAATACAGGAAAGTACATGTCGATTCACTGTACAGTACATTTTGATAATAAAGCTATATGAATAATTAATGCACAGGTAAGCGATTAGTGTTTGAGTTTATTCACAAGGTCCAGTTAAAGTGTTGATTAGTTGGCATCTAAGTAATGCTCGTTATGTAGGCTGTCTGAGTCACTTCTTGTCCAAACTATATGCATGTTTGTAAGAGCATATGGAATGGCAGCCACTTGGAGTTTGGCGTTAGTTTTGGATGGCTGGTCCCATTTCACAACGTGAATATAAAACTGTGGATTGTGGACAAATATGCAAATGAACCAGTGCCAGTGTCCCAGCGTAAGTTATATATTAATAAAGTATTTCCGTAAAATATATTTTCACAAAGACGACATGAAATGTCAAATTTAGGGTTAATTTTCGTGTAATAAACGATGATTTTAACAGAGTACGCAATATTTAGGTTGTCCAATGTAATAATTTCACTCCCGCAATGCTGGATATGGTATACATTAAGCCAAGGGGTAAGGTGGCAGGAAATTATTAATTGTGTCCTATTTTCATGTTATTAACGATCGGTTTTAGTTTAAGCATCTTGGCGACTGGATTTCAAGCTTTTGCTGAAATTTACCAATTAGAAGTCATCCGGCTAAAACTGATATGACAACTCAGAGCGAAACCGATATGGCTACATAAGCCACACCACGCAGTCCAACTCGACCCAAGACCAATTCAACCCGTGACTTCATATATGGTGTACCTTAAAATAGGCTATACGATATATCGAAATATCGCGATTTTTTCACCACAATATATCGCGATATCCCTGGGAAAATGGGAAAATCTGTAAGCTTTTTACGTGACAAAAATGGGAAGGTGGGTTCTGCAATCTGTAAGACAATATCGTGCAATCTCTAAGACAATATCGTGCAAGCCAAGTCCAGAGCTGTGTCTCTACAACTACTTATCTGATTTTATCACAACTAAGGAACCTGTCATGCAAGATGATTTCCAGACATTGACCATGATCCGAATTATAAAAGAAGTCAGATCCGAATGGGATCAAATTCTGGATCGGTGGATATTTCAGAAGCTACTATTCTGATTTAGCTCAAACTTCAACCCAGGAAAACATATGACCATACACTCGAGTGCCACAACTTTGGGTGTGGTCAGACAAAATCCGGAGAATCTGGGGAAAAAATGGGAAAATCTGTAAGCTTTTTACGTGACAAAAATGGGAAGGTGGGTTCTGCAATCTCTTGTTTTATCTGATTTTATATATATTGTACTTACAGCATGGGAGCATGGAGTCCAGCAGGTCTCAAAGAAACAGTTACAAGAAGCACAACAAGAGATGAATAGTATTCTTAGAGACAAACGACATATGATCGGATATCTCGTAGATGGAATATTCTCCTTTGAAGCAAATGATTTCTAAAATGAACCCGACGAGTTAGTAAAAAATTGCTCACAAGCATGGAACATAGTGTGTGACGACTTGTTGATGGACTTGACAGCTGTAACAAGAAACTGAAGTCCACGCTGGTGGAGATTTATAGTTGTTGTGTATGCTCATGTGTATAAATGCCTTATACATTGTATGCTAGATACATGCATATTCATTGCCAGGCATTTGCTGAAGAAATACTGAGTCGGCTTATAATCTCGATTTCTTGCGATGAAGCGCAGTCTCTTACAAATGTTTTGATAATGGAACTTTCCAGTTTTAGCTATGCCCCGGCCATCTCTAGCTAAGATCCACCCACACCTCGCTCGTGTTGGGGTAGATCGAACCCTGAACTTCCTGACTATCAATTTCCAGAATATTATACAGGTAAGCTGTTGAATATTTTGAAGCTAATTTGACTTGGTAGCGCCCAGTAAAATTGTTTTCAAAATATTCAACAGCATGTTTATTAAATAGTAGACATACAATTCGTACAACAATGCTTAGTCTGTCACCAATTATGTGTTCGTGATGCACTTATCTATGTCATTCATGATGTCACTGATTATGATGTCATCCTACACGTCACATAGTTGATTATGATGATAGATAAACTGGAAAGGTCCATTAATGTATTGTGCACCAACCATGAAATGGGAAGTAGGTATATAGCCATCTGCTATAATGTATTGTTAACCCTCCTACAGGTTACTTACAATGTACCCTTCCATTTTATCCATCCATCATCTGACGTCATAATCAACTACGTGATGGATAAAATGATGTCTTAGTCAATGGTGTCATGATTGACGTAGATAAGTACATCACGAACTCATAATTGGTGACGGACTAAGCATTGTATGAATTGTATGTCTTTACTATTTAATAAAGAGGCTGTTGAATATCTGTTGAATATTTTGAAACTAATTTGACTGGGCGCTGTTGCTTCCACTCAGTCAAATTAGTTTCAAAATATTCAACAGTGTAGCTGTATAGGTTTCTGGAAATTGATAGTCAGGCAGGATCCCAACACGAGTGAGGTGTGGAGGGATCTTTGCTAAAATGGGTGGGGCATAGGTAAAACGGGAAAGGTGATAAGTGTTAAGATGACTACATGAAGATGTGGATGTGCCATCCATCCTGCCATATGTGTGTCCATCCGTCCATCCATCTGTTTGTCAGTGCAACATAAAGATCTCTTGTCAACGCAACTCCTACAATTTAGTTGCGATTCTTGTGAAATTTTGGCGAGTGTTATCATTACTACCTGCATATTTACCATTTGTATATCTGGCCACAGGTTCATCCATCTCTCTGTTTGCTTGTTCATCATTATTTTTTGGCAACTTGTCATAATCATTTCTTGTCAATGCAACTCATACATGATTTTTGTGAAAGTAGGAAAGCGTTACCATTGCTTTATGAAGATGTATCATCTGTATGTCTGGCCACCTGTTTATATGTCCACCACGATTTCCTGTCAATACAACATAGCCATTTCTTGTTGACACAATTCTTATCGACTAGTTACTGTTCTTGTGAGGGATGCCGCGCTGATTTTTTAGCTTAACTTTACGAAGTAAAACTAGCTTTTGTCACAGATACCTTGCATGTTGTTCGGTGGTGGTGGCGGCATTGTCATCGAATTTGCGTTTAGCTCAAATTTTCTGTTTATATCTCATGTTTGCTTAATCCAAACATGCTTCATTATAATGACACGGCATCACACAATGACCTTGGGGTAAAAAGATCAAGGTCATTGTGTCCTTGGTAAAAACCTTGTGTTTTTCAACATTAATATTTTCCGTTTAACTCAACTTTTCTGTTTATATCTCGTGTTTGCTAATCATTCTGGAGCCAACCTTGGACACATACTCCCTTATAATGACAGAGCATCACACAAATATGTTGGGGTCAAATGTCAAGGTAACTGTGACCTTGGTAAAACATAGTTTTTGTCAACATTTACATTTTCTGTTTAGCTCAACGTAGCAACTTTTATCTCATCTTTGATGAAGCATACTAGACGCAAACTTGGACACAGGCTACCTTATAAGGAAAGGGCTTCACACAATAATGTTTGAATCAAAGGTCGAAGGGCAAGGTCATTGTGACCTTGGTAAATCTTTTTTTTTTCAGCATTAACATTTTCCGTTGGCTCAACTTAGCAGTTCATATCTCAACTATGGTTAATCATTGACCCAAACTTAGGAACATTCTTCCACATAATGAAGGGCCAGCACATAATGATCTTGGTGTCAAAATGACAAAGGTCAAGGTCACTGGGACACAGCTTTTTCAATGTTAACATTTTGCATTTAGCTAAACTTAGCAGTTCATATCTCATCTTTGGTTAAGTATACTAGACCCAACCTTGGACACACACACTTCCTTTAAATATGGAGGGCATTACACAATGTAGTTGGGTCAAAAGGTCAAGGTAATTGTGAAATTGTTAAAAACTTTTTTTTTACACCATTAACATTTCGTGTTTGGCTCGACTTAGCAGTTCATATCGCATGTTTGTTCAATCTTCATGGACCCAAACTTGGACATACTTCCTTATAAGGAATGGTACGATATAATGATATTTGGGCTAAAAGGCTAATGTGGTTGTGATATTGGTAAATCGCTGTTTCAACATTACTATTTTGTACTTAGTTCAACTTAATAGCTAATATCTCATGTTTGGTTAATCATACTGGACCCTTATAATGAGATAACATGACACAATGTCCTTCGGGGTCAAAAGATCAAATACCCTTTTTAAAATAACGTATTGCCTTTAGCTCAATGGACCTTTCCATTTTAGCTATGCACCGCCCATCACTAGCTAAGCTCCACCCACACCTCGCCGTGTTGGGATTGATCGATCCCCAAATGCCCTAGCTATCAATTTCAATATCAATATTTTGTAACTAATTTGACTGGGTGCTGTTGCTGCCTATGGCAGCAACAGCGGCCAGTCAAATTAGTTTCAAACTATTCAACAGAATATTTATTAAATAGTAAAAGCAAACAATTTGTACAACAACGCATAGACCATCTTCAAATATGCGTTCGTGACGTACTTATCGACGTCATTCATTATGATGTCATTGTACACATCACGCAGTTCATTATGATGTCATATGATGGGTGGGTACTCTGGAAAGTTGAATTTCACTGTTGATATTTCATGTTTGTTTAATCATACTGGACCCAGCATTTGACATGTGGTTCTTTATAACGAGTGGGAATGACCCATAGAGTGGAGTCAAAGGTCAAGGTCACTGTGTCCTTGCTAAAACCTAGTTTTGATCAAGACTAACCTTTTGAATTTAGCTCACCGTAGCACTATATTTCATGTTTGGTTAAGCATACATGACCTACATTACATTCAGGCACATCCTTCCTTGTAATGAGATAACACCTTGCATCAAACGTCAAGGTCAGTGTGATAATGACAAAACTCAAGGGCTTCTCTAAACAATAACTTTTTGCTTTTAACTCAACTTAGCAGTTCATATCGCATGCTGTGTTAATAATACTACACCCAAACTTGGACACTTGCTATTGAGAGTGGATAACAGGTCAAAGGTCATGGTCATTGATAAGTGTATTGATAGGCCTTTTATATTTATTTTATGTTTTAAGTCAAGCTTCATAGTTCATTGCAAAGTCGTAAAGCCGAGCTTCTTGGTTGCATTTTAACCACATTTCTGGTTTAATAATTCAGAAATCTTTCAAACTATCTTCTTAATAAGTAACCGATTTTAAGCAACTTAATGACAAGCCCCTTAAGGTTTTAGGTTTCAGAAATTGTATACAGAAATTTGACTAGTGGATTTTGGTGACCAATCTTGGATTTCCGAATATGTCCATTAAATTGTTTAATACAAAAGATGGCTAATGATTTAAGCCAATCTTTGATGGAAGGTTAGTGGCTGATAATTTCATCTAACCGTGGACCTTCACTGGAAGGACCTTAGCATGGTAGTGGTCAGTATTTCTATAAAGAAATTTTATTGTGCAATTATTTCGGTGGCCATCATCAGGGTGTCAATCCACTCTGGAAACCAGGAAAAATCATGAAAATAAGTTTCCAATTTTTCCGACCAAAAAACTCAGGGAATTTGACATTTGAAATTGACCCAGGAGGGAAGCTTTTAACATTTAGCATATATATATATATATATATATATATATATATATATATATATATATATATATATATATATATATATATATATATATATATATATATATATATATATATATATATATATATATATATATATATATATATATTACTACATCTACATTGATATGCCAATATATTCTTTCTGACATCTATTTTCAGTGTAAGAACATGGTCATTTCGGGTCTTATTCCACCATACCACTATATCACGGCTCAGTGCAATTTATACATGCGTTTTGTATCATTAAAAATTTGAAAACTAAAAATAATAGTTTGTCTTCCCTTTTACAAATAAAAGTCAATGAGAATTATGTTAACTCTAGCAAATATTGACGAAAACTAACGGAACACGAACTTGACCTCCGTCTTTATATTATTAAGTTATATTCTAAATTTGATTCAAATCCCTTAGGGCTAACTTAAGTTCCCGATCAAAGAATTTTTTTTAATTTCAAGGGGGTTTAACTGTGGCAAGTAGGAACAGACTAACGGAACTTGCCATCCGTCTTATGACCATTAAGTTACCGTATATTCCAAATTTGGACGAGATCCGTTTAGTCTAACACAAGTTATTGCACGGAAACCAATTATTCACATACCTACATGTACGTACATACATACGTACAAATGGGACCATTCCTATATTATTATCACTCGAACATCATTTTTGAGGGGATAAATATTAAATAGAATATTTATTAAACAGTAAATCCATTAAATTTGTACATTTGACGAGCTTCATGAATGAGTATTCTCTGTCAATGTACCTTTCCAAGTTTATCCATCCATCATACAATGTCATAATCAACTAAGTGACGCGTCTGCCGACGCCATAATTATGATGTCATGACTGATTCAAAATAGTCTGTCTTTAGCCCTTAATAGTCCGACGCATTGTACGAATTGTGTATCGTTGCTATTTAATAAAGAATACTAAACATGAAGTGACACTTTATCGGGACTGACCAGGGAAAAGACGAGGTGATCTGAGAATGGATCAAGGAACAGTTCACTGACAACGATGATGAGCCCTTGCACCCGTTCTCAGGAGACCCCAGGCCATTACTAACACCAATTAAACCAGCAGAAGTTGAGAAGGCATTTAAAGCCCTGAAAATGGATGTGCATCTGGACCTGATGGAATGAGCAGTGAACTATTCAAATATGCTAGTGACATTATCTCAAAACCAATCACGCACCTAATCAATTCAGCTTTTATGCACCACCTTCCCATTGACGCTGTAGGCCAAGGCACCCTTATCTCACTACCTAAGCCCAATAAGCCACCTGGGCCCCCGCCAATCTGCGGCCCATTGTGCTCCTCAACAGCATACAGAAAATCCTATCCAATGTTACTCTATGCCACATCCGAGACAAGATCGATTACTTCACCGGATCATGTCAAAGTGGCTTCAAACATGGACGCAGCTGCACAGACATTGTATGGGCTCAGCGCATGCTTGTGTCGGTAGTCATGTCCAAACACTGGGACTTCCACAAAATGGGCATTGACATGTCACGAGCCTTCGACACAATTAAACGCTCAAAGATCCTAGATGTACTACACCAGGCCAGTTGCACTGAAGATGAGCTACGGCTAGTGAGACTACTGCTTGCAGACACCAAGCTAAGAGTACGAGTTAAGTCAGTGAAGTCTGTAGAGGTTGAGACATCAATTGGCTCCCCACAGAGAGATGATCTATCTCTGGTGCTTTTCACCTGCTACCTTGCTGCCGCATTGAAATCTGTGCGGGAAAGTTACACAAGACCTAACCCCCCCCACCTTACCCCCCCCCCCACCCCCAGTTTCAATACTGGGCATGCCGCTAGAGATGGAATATGCCGATGATGTGGACTGCATAGACGAGGAAAAGAAACCCCACGACGAACTTATCCCAATAGCTGCAAGCAAACTAAAATTTGAATGAATCCAAAACACAGTTCACCCACATATACCTATCGACAAAGCATGACACTATAGAAAATGACGACCTACTTCGTGGCGGCGAACCATGGAGGAAAAGTAAAATCATGGGCTCACTGCTTTGCAGTACTGCTGACAGTTCTGCACGCTGCATCATGGGGAACGTAGCTTTCCAATCCTTCTGGAAGCTATGGATTTGTAGATCAAAGATGCTACGTTTATACAATGCAACCTGCGTATCCTTGATGCTGTATAACTGTAACAGCTGGGCAGCTCCAAAGGCAGCTCTAGACAAACTTGATGCCTGCCACTGCAAACACCTACGCACCATCACTGGACATCGATGGCCAGACAGCACAATTTCCAATGATGCACTATACAAGATGTGTAATACGTCGCCGCTGTCTGTAAAAGTCGGCCAGCAAAGATGGTCCATGTTTGGCCATGTGCTAAGGATGCCAGAAGAGACACCAGCACAGAGAACCTTGGAATTCGCCCTACTCGGAGACAGCAAATACAAAGCCAGGAGAAGACGTCATTGCATAAATCTGCTAAGCATGCTACGAGGTGACCTCAAGAAAGCAGGACTCGGTACACTCAAGTTAAGAATGGACCTTAGGAAGCACCGATTTCTAAATACGGGGGATTAGCTGGGTGGAAATAGCTCTGCTACACTTCAGGATGAGACGGCGAGTGAAGACACTTTAATAAACAATAAACAAGCTCGTTCTTCACATATTACTGATATTAAATGTTTAATGATTCTAAACTTTACTTCAAGTTCAACTGGTGATAGTAAATGTTACAAACCCTAATTATATATCTGTAGAAAACTATCTCTAAGTCTATGAACCGCTATATCTATCTGTATGACTGTATAATTCTATCTCTCAATCTAATTCTATCTCTCTATCTCTAGCTCTGACTCTCACTGTTTCTCTCACTCACTCTATCTCCCTCGTATACAAATTCATGCACATTTTATAGCTAGTAGTCAAAATAAAGTCAGAACATGTCTAAAATCATTAATAATTTGTTTAAAGAATCAAGTTTTTACTAATAGTACTTTTGTGAATACCAGATTTATGCAATTCAATGAAAAATGTAATTAACCACTCATTCTGTATACGTGGTGACTGTATTTTACTCTGACAAATTCAGAAAATCCTGATGACTATTTTGAAAACAATCAAAGCAAAAGTTGTTTCTCCTTGAGGCAGCAACAACTTTTAGTCAAACTATTTCCAAAATAATATGCAGGTTTCTTATGCCAATGTCTTGAAATCATGTTTATGGGAATTCAGAATGAAAACGGTTAACGGATTATAAACATGCATTTTCATAAGTATGTTATTATATATATATATATATATATAAAAGTTCAGCATATACATGTCTTGGAATACTGTGATTTATTATGTCCACACTGCAGGCTGGGTCACTTTAATTGTCCTGGCTATTAATTGGGCAATTGTCCTCTGCCCACTATATTCCTAGAATCGTCACGCTTGATTTCATATGATTAAGTTGGTCACAATTATGAACATTCTAATTTATGCTGGTTAATATCAATACTATATAACTTCACACAGAATTTCCTATACCTGGCCTAATAGCACCATGACAAAGCTAAGGATTTCGGCTGAGGACAAGACACAGTGGGCAAAAGCGAAGAAGGGCTGATTGCAGCTGTAGGATGTTTCTACTACTACAGCTGCAGAATACATGTTGAATAGTTTGAAACTAATTTGACTGGGTGCCATAGGCAGCAACAGCACCCAGTCGAATTATTTTCTAAATAATTAACAGCTTACCTGCATAGTTTTCTGGAAATTGATAGTCAGGGAGTCCAGGGATTGATTGATCCCAACACGAGCATGGTGTGGGTGGAGCTTAGAGATAAGCGGGGCATAGCTAAAACTGGAAACGTCCATTATGATTGTGACATCAGTCTGTATTGTATTTAATGGTATTATCCAGTGCTGTCAGTGTGCACAATACTGTATCCCCCTCCCTATGTTCCTGCTTAGACTCCTCAAAATTTGCTACTAAACCAATGGTATTATGAAACCAAACTTACCACGGGGTGCAACAAAGTCCACTGTGAATCTGGTCCCTTGACGATGCAGAGTGTAATCATAGAGACAAAACCAAGTAGCTGGAATTAGACTTTTATTTGAATAGACACATTACATAATGCAACAAATTAAGCAAGATTACAAAATGCTTGATTACAATTTTAAAAAGTAGTGGTAGTAGTAGTAGTAGTAGTAGTAGTAGTAGTAGTAGTAGTAGTAGTAGTAGTAGTAGTAGTAGGATGATGAAGAGGAGTAGTAGTAGTAGTAGTAGTAGTAGTAGTAGTAGTAGTAGTAGTAGTAGTAGTAGTAGTAGTAGTAGTAGGATGAGTAGTAGGAGTAGTAGTAGGAAGAGTAGTAGTAAGAGTAATAGGAGTAGTAGTAGGAGGAGACGTAGTAGGTTGAGTTGTAGTAGGAGGAGAGATAGTAGGATGAGGAGTAGGAGTAGTAGGAGGAGAAGGAGTGATACTACTAGTAGAGTAGTAGAGGAGTAGTAGTAGGATGAGTAGTAGTAGTAGTAGTAGTAGTAGTAGTAGTAGTAAGTAGTAGTAGTAGTAGTAGTAGTAGTAGTAGTAGTAGTAGTGGTTGTAGTAGTAGTAGTAGTAGAAGTAGTAGTAGGAAGAGGATGAATAGTAGTAGTAGTAGTAGTAGTAGTAGTAGTAGTAGTAGTAGTAGTAGTAGAAGTAGTAGTAGTAGTAGTAGTAGTAGTAGTACCGGTAGGAGTAGTAGTAGTAGTAGTAGTAGTAGTAGTAGTAGTAGTAGTAGTAGTAGTAGTAGTAGTAGTAGTAGTAGTAGTAGTAGTAGTAGTAGTTGTTGTTGTTGTTGTCCAAACTATATGTATATTCTAGCATTGATTGCTATTTCGATGGGCGTATGTCGGTACGTATAGTTATCTCCTGTCTGTGCATGTAGATTCCTTGTTCTACCATGGCATGTGTCCGTCCGCATGTATGTAGGTTTGTCTGTCTATGCCCGAGGTCTCGACATCTTGTACCATACAAGCACAGATGGGTCGGAACCGTAATGACCATAATGTCTGTGAATCAATGGCTGTATTCGACTGGGACTTTTGTGTAAAGTAAGTTTACTTGCGTTTACATATTTTGCATCACGTGACATACTTCACGAAACATGCCACATGTTTTGGATCCGGCTTGTTTCGTGTTCAATTTTTTTCCCGTGAAATACCAGTCGACTAAAAATATTCTCTATGGAGCCAATGTGCTCTAAGTTTTCACCTGGTAAAGAAATCAGTCCGCATGACATATTTTCGCACGTACCTACCACGAAACACGAACAAAATCGCACTGGACATAATTCCACATGACATAATCCCACCAGGACAAAATCCCACTGGACATAAGTAGTAGTAGTAGTAGTAGTAGTAGTAGTAGTAGTAGTAGTAGTAGTAGTAGTAGTAGTAGGATGAGTAGTAGTAGTAGTAGTAGTAGTAGTAGTAGTAGTAGTAGTAGTAGTAGTAGTAGTAGTAGTAGTAGTAGTAGTAGTAGTAGTAGTAGTTTCTGTAATAAAGCTAATATTGGGCCACTACATAATAGATTTAACTGTTTACCTATTTAAATAAAAAACTGAATTAAGAAATTGTCAGTGACTAACGTGACTTAAGCCTCTTTCAAGCTAATAATAGTAAAAGCAGATTATAATCATATTCATGATCTACTAAAATAGATATGCATAGTAAATGTTCATGCTGGGCCAAGAAAATCACCATATCTGCGCAATGATTGTCGATTTACAGGCCAAGAGACTATTTTTGACAATTTCCAACTGGAGTGGCTGACTCTGTGATTTTCAAAAATAGTATACTTTTGGCCTGCTAATCAACATTTCTTAAGTTTCCCTTTCAACGATAAATTCCCAAGACTTCAATCTCAGGGCAAACAAACAGAAAATTTGTTGACTATTTTGAAATTAATGTGACTGGAAGTCATTGCTGCCTTGGGAATAAAGTACCCCATTTTCTTTTTCACGAATTTGTCGTTGAAAGAGTTAAGAGCACTGCTGAAGTTATGTTTGGCCAATGTGAACATTAAAGGGATAATACAAAAATAATACAATAACAACAACAAATTGTCTTTCAAAGCCTTAACCATTTACTTCTCAAATTTGAATGTTTTCATTGAAAATGTCGATTTACAGACCAAGAGGCTATTTTTGAAAATTTACCACTGGAATGACTGTCTCGTTATCAAGACAATAATTCTAGTGGTCAAATAGTCTTCTCTTGGTCTGCAAATGGGCATTCCTCAAGACCACTGCAGAAGACGTTTTTGGCCAGCTTGAGCGTTAAAGGGTTAATACAGAAATAATACAATGACAACAAAACCGTCTTTCAAAAACTTAACAAGTCAAACAATGGATCTTTCCGTTTTTAGCTATGCTCCGCGCATCACTAGCTAAGGTCCACCCACACCTCGCCATGCTGGGATTGATCGATCCCCGATTTCCCTAACTATCAATTTCCTGAAACCTATACAGGGAAGGTGCTGAATATTTTGTAACTAATTTGACTGGGTGCTGTTGCTGCCTATATTAAATAGTAAATAATACAATTTGTACAACAATACATAGACCGTCTTCAAATATGCATTCGCGACATACTTATCGACGTCATTCATAACGTCATTCATTATGATATCATTCTACACATCACGTAGTTGATTATGACGTCATATGATGGGTGGATGTTCTGAAAAGGTGAATTGATGAATCCAGTCTATCGACCAATCATATATGATATCATAATGAACTACATCACATGTCGTTTAACATCATAATGAATTACCTCATGAATGACGTAAGTTCGTCATAAATACTTAATAGTCTGTCAAGTTGTACAAGTTATATGTCTACTATTTAACAAACATTCTGTTGAATATTTTGAAAGTAATTTGACTGGGAGTCAGCATCCAGTGAAATTAGTTTCAAAATATTCAATAGCTTACCTGTACAGTTTTTTGGTATTTGAGATTCAGGGAATGCAGAGATCTATCACTCCAAACACTGGCAAAGGATGGGCAGAGCTTAACTAAAGATGGACGGGCCACAGCTAAAACTGGATTCATCCATTGCACACACCTGTTGTTGGTCAGCTGGACAAACTTTCATAAACAGATTAAAATATATCTTGAAATTCGCCATGACTAATACCTGGGCCAGCCGAGAGTGTCAGAATAGTAGTCAGATACCAATGTTGATTCCATAGTAAGCTATCACAAGACTGGTTAAAATCAATCAACCACATTTATATCATGCGATAATGTTTCATTGTATTACTCCGATAAAATAATTTGGTTCGATTAATATTTTGAAAATGTTCACGTTAGATTGACAGATCCTATCTACGGATTAAAATTACCAATGATTAAAAATATCTAAAGTAATTTGAGTAAAAACCACAATTAACAGCGTCAAGATGAGCTATGCTTAACTTACAAGACATTGCGGTGATTTCCTTAAGGTTATCGGGAAGCAATAAATACTAGGGAGTTTTTAGAAAAATTCAGTGATGATTGTCTTCTTCGAAGCCACAATTTTAGTTTGATATTTGCAGGCGGCATTATTTAGGGTTTTATTTTATCACATAAGTAAGCTTGTATTCCATTGTATAACAGTCATTAAACCATTACATAGCATTTGATATCACACTTGTGTAATACAGTCACACGCTATGATGTACTAATACCGCTTGTAACGCTATCTTAATACTGTTAAAACATGCCTCTCTACGAGAGGCGAGTGTGGAGAGGCGAGTGATTTCTCTCCTCTCACATCCGCCTGCCTAAAATTAATTTTAGGTGAGTATCTCATTTCTCGCCTCCATTGCTTAGTAACAATGGCAGCATATAGGTGAGTACTGACACAGCTCGCCTCATCGGGTTAAATTTAAATTTAGTAGAGCAAGTTATTGCTCTCCTTCAAAATTCTCATGGAGAGGCCTGTTAAAATGCTGTAGAATGAAACATTCTTATTAGTTTTCTTAGAAAGCTTGGAAATTTTAAAAAGATCAGTTAAAATAATTCAAAGGAAAGGATCAGGGAACTAACAAATGCTGTTGAATAACTTTAAATGATAGTCAATATATGGCTGGACATAAATAGGAATAATTTGACAAAAGCAGCTAAATACCATTTATGTTAATCGGGCGAGGACAAATGAGTGATGCCGCGTGTCCTTTGTGTTCTGATGTATGCAGAGAGAATAAATAATATTCTCTACATCCGGTCATATAATCTCAGTTATATTCGCGTTTAGCTGAGTAGCCAATTCGCCCTACATGTATAGTACTGTAATCTAGCTTATAATAAGAGTATATCGTTTGACTCTGTATTTCCGCTCGTAGAGGTGAAATATGCTGGGTTAGATATCTGTCTAACATGTTGAGTGAAAATTGGTTTTCACTATAGCAATAACAACTTTCTTTCAAATTGTTAGCGGATTAACTATCAGACAATATCAGTGTCACTAGCTAAATTTTTTTGAAAATGATTTGACTTCATCAAATTCCTCTCAGAATAATCAGTGCCAGGCTTCAATTTCATTAGCTAGCAAATGTATGTACAATTAGTTTTGGAGGTGTCATATATGTAATCGAGATCCAGTGAGAAATATATGTCCATAGACTGGTAGGTTCACCCAGTACATGAACAATCTGACATGCTTACCTACTGATTGAACAGCTTTCAAACTTATGGGTTTCGATAATGTGTATGGCATAGACCTAACTAATTGTACATTCATTTATAGCTAATGATATTGAAAGCCTGGTACTGATACTTCGGGGAATTTGATAAAGTTGTTGCTCACGTCAGCAACAACTGCTACTCGAATTGCCTGAAACATCCTTAGAAAGTATTACTATTATTCAGTCCTGTTGATAATTTTGAGAACAATTTGGTTGCAGCAACAATTTTTAGTCAAATTGTTCTCAAAACATTAGCTATTGACGCTTGTATCTTCCTATTATTTCACGAACAATTTGAAGGAAAGCTGTTGCTGCTATAAAAATGGCTAGCCTAAGATGTTTCATCTCTACCATAGGTTATATACAATTAGAATTGAACTACTCTTACTTTGCACTATCAAAGCTCACCATGGAGGACAACATCACAATGATTGTCATCTGTTACAGGAATGGTTTTATACTGAGCAATTTGTGCCACACCAAGAAAATAGAATCCCAAATAATGGCAGCTACACATATCTAACTAAAATGGTGGCTCCGAAGAACCATCTCTGAATCTTTCTAAATATTACCAAATCATTGATTCAGGATAACTTTAAGCACAATTTTACATCATAATCTAGTAAGTAAGATTGGCACTCAGCGTTCAGAAAGTATGACCTTCAAATGAGAATACACGTTCTACAAGATCTTTTATCATGTCATATTTTTCCTTCATAACATCTGTCATTTCTTGCTGTGTCTCTTCTAACTGTTTCTTCGAGACACGCGGGCTTCCACGCTCCCGCGCTACAAGTACAATATATGAAAGCAGTTGAAACACTTGATGTAAATACAATATATATATATATATATATATATATATATATATATATATATATATATATATATATATATATATATATATATATATAACCAGATGAAATATTCTCCCATGCTACAAGTGCACTATGTGAACCATTCTCTCATCCTACAGGTTCCATCAGGCTTCTTCCCAATATTTTATGGACTGGTCAAGTGCCGTAGCGAGCTGAGATACAATCGGGAAGGAAAGGACATCAACGGTCTTTGGGCCAGAGTGTGTGTATCAACAAACATTTCTGAATTCGAAAGTTATTACCAAAGTTCTATGTTTTTTGTAAGACTACACAATGTCTTAAGGGCAAATAATTTCTTTGGGTAGTTAGTATTTAATGTGTAGACACCAATACAGTTTCTCCTTCAACATATGACTGTAAATCCATCAAATGGGGTGTTGACGTAAATGACAAGTAGCAGTTCTTATGCCACTATATATCAGGCTTGAGGCTCGATGAATTTGTCTTTGACTTGTACCAATGATTTCACTCAATCACATTGAATGCATATTTCAGCAACATTCCTTTTTAGAGTAACAAAGAATGATTTATGTCTCAGTTTCTGTCCATCCTCTTTTAGGCAGATGACCTTTCCTATGTCTACAGTAATTCCTTTCCATATATGACGTCATAATGATATGTGAATTAGCCTAAATACAATTAGGAATGATGACAACGTTAGAAATATTATCTAGACCCTACCCTAAAGGCCTAAATACAATGATTTCATATAGTCTAGAAATATTTGCTATTAAATGGCACTATTAAGCGGCTTAACGATGCACCTGAATTGCACAGCAGATATATAACACTTTGAAGTTGAAGGATTACTATTTTTCACATGTATGACATCATAATTGTATGCAAATTAGCTACATAATAGGAATAAAGTACCCCATTTTTAGAGGACTGTCCGACCTTTCACTCAACACCCGAATTGTGTTTTCTAGCTTCTATAATAAGGAAGTTGTGTGAGTTACAAAGAATTTACATATTTGTGGTAATTTTTGGTAGCTACCATGGAAATGGTTCTGTAAAAAATAATTACACAACTTTCAGACCATACATCCACCCTGGTGATGACCCCCATACATATAGGTACCCCTAACAGCTGGTACCATTGGAATTTTTCTACCCTACCACTTGTGCTAACTGTTTAACTAGGCCTCTTTTCAGGTTTGGCTGGTAGACTAACAGGGGACTTTGACTTGCCACAATTAATGGCTGTACACAAGCAAATATTTTCTCAAAATCTCCCTATAATTGAAGTGATCAAAATACCTGGGAAACTGGGTTCAACCAAAAAAAACAAGAAACTTTTCAACCAAAAAAATCCTAATAAAAACCACCAAAAAGGTTTTCTTCCACCAGGAGCATCAGCCACCTCAAACACCAATGGGCTTAATCGCCAAAATTACCGGGTACAGCCAACCTGGCGCGTCCCACTATGCCCATATTTGGTCATGCTCAACCCAATCCCGATCTAACCCACGACAGGTATAAAAGGAGGGAGCAAACAGAGCTCAGATCATTCAGACTACAGATTTCACCAAGTGAAGACCAAGCATCAGGCTTGAATCTACTGAGTCAGTCTTTCCAATTACCAACATAGTTATCACAGTTGAAAGGATCCATTCTATCATGTAAACTTAAGCAAAAATCTGAAAACCATATTGTCATGGAGACTGGATGCGATGATGATATAGAGTAACTGTGTCATGTCTATAAAGATTTGATAAGTCCTTGATGAATTAAATGTCCATTGAAAAACTTTAACATTTACCTTAGAATTCTTGTGGCATCAGCAAAACATTTAGATCGCTATGTGGAGCTATCCTCCATTTTGCATAGGGTCTGACAAAAACTCTTGAAACTACAATCTTGAAAGAAAAAGCTATGGTGTTCAGTGAAAGTTGTAAAGAAGATTATGTTGACATACTTTTGGCTCATGACACACCTTCAAGTGGCTATTTGTGAAGATCTCTTGAAACTATGGTCCGTACAAAAAATCAGGCACATATGCATGCACAAATGCATGGACAAGTTTATTTCTACATCGCTTTTGCAGGGGTATAGAAATATTAAAAGCAGAATGGTAGAAAGAATCTTTACTCAAGGGCAGTGACATTTTGAAACAAAAACAACAGGCATCTTCCGCTCTAAAATGGGAAGCAATATATAAATGAAAATGTTATTTTTACTAATGATAACATTAATCTTGGACATTTTAGCACAACATAATATGGTCTAGTTCTAATAATTTCAGGTTTCATCATCATAGACCCAAGATAAGTTATCCAATCAAAAACCAAAATCTCGATGGACACAAGCACACCCGCACAAAGCTATCAATATGCTGAGACTGAGAGATGCATAGACATCTGCATTGCATGTATGGGCCTGCAATATTCCAGGATTGAGTGAAGCAATACTAGTGGTTTATTCAGCATGAACCAGATGGGTGAATAAATGTGACATGAAACACACATAGCATATGTATATATACCTTCTTGGTTGCAAACTGTATGATAAGCAACCCACACCGATCCAGAGAATAGCTCTCGTGATAGAGGAAACTCATCACTTAGGTAGAGAACCTTGGACAGGTAGAAATAAGCAGTCCGATAGAGCATCTGCAAAATAATTGAACAATCAACAGTAAATTTTAGATACACCACCAACCTCTTCACTATTTAACCCTTCATCGTCAAAACTTATTCAACAGTTTTCGTGTATAGTTGCCTTAAAAATAAGATATGGGGAATTCATCAGTGAAAGGGTTAAGAAGTATTCTGTTGAGTATTTTGAAATTAATTTTCCTAGAAAACGTTTCAGTGGTAGTGTCGGGGTCAAAATGATACCACCTCCCTCAACTGGCCGCCGTTCGGCGATCCGTGGCCCCCACCGGCTTCTCAATCCCTGCGGCATAGGAATTTGGGACATGTGATGTTTGTGGTCGAGATGGGAGTTGCTGACATGGAAATAAAACTCCCATGCGGACCCCACTGTCCGGGAGAACCTCCTCAGGATACCGGCCAGTGGCCGGCCTCTCTCTATTCTGTGTAGGCTCAGACAAACACGTGGTCTCTACCAGAGTCGCATCGGCATGATGGGACCACCCATAGGGGCTTCCATCTACCTTGACATCGCTCACCTGGGAGGAGGCTAAAGTGATTAGCATATGAACCACGACAGACTCTGGCATGTTCACATGTTACGCAGAGAATCTGGTGCTGAGCAGGGGTCTCCAGCAGACAACCACGGCCTACCCTCTCCACCCCATAGAAGTGGCAGACAGACTCGATCTCTTTACGTGGGTGAAAGCGGTCAAAAATGTTTCTCTGCAAGTGGTCGACCCAAGGGTTGTACTGGAGGTCATCCCGGAAGTGGGCCCACTTGGCATTCAATATCATGGCAGTCTCAGCGCCCTGTGCCACTGCTGTAGACGCCAGCACGAGCAGAATCATGGCTATATATGAAGAGTTAAACTGAACAGAGTGAACAGATGTACTTCCTCTTCGGGAAATCGTACCGAAACACGATCTTGTGGCCATCTATGTTGCGACCAGGCACGCCTTCGTCACATCCTTGAGGTCTGTGAGCAGCTCCACCCCATCACCACCAATGGGGAGGGGGGGGGGAGGGAGAATGCCTTTGATCTTGCTTCGTACTGTAGGGCGAATGACTTGCCATCACTCTCTTCTACCTTGGCAGCATCAACTGCGTACACATCTACGAGGTCAGCAAGACCAGTCGAGTGAGCAAATATGGGTTCCATAGCACACTATAGGAGGGGTTTAAACGAGACATATAACCATGCCGATTGTCCGACTGCTGCTCTCCGGTGGTGAGAACATAATCTCACCCTCTCTAGTGGGGAGACGGGCGGTACAGTACCGTGTAGAATGGGTCCTCTTCGAGGTGCCCCAGCGGGGCACAACATACATACATGCCGATGTGCTACATCAACCTCCGGGCAGTGCACACAGCAGCTCACTGATAGATGTCGGCCGGGACGTGATAGAGTATCTCCCAGGTGCCAACAGCAACCTATGGAAAGCTATAAGTCCTTGCCTGTTCACACCTGTAAATCACCTGTTTGACAGCCCCTCCATTAACCTATATGCCAGCATGGATGGGATATCGGACGCCCATTTAGAGTTTACACTCTTAATACTCATTGACCTGACGACAACATGATTTCATACCAGCAATATCTGGCCTTGGCCATGATGATGAATTCGATAGAGGATTGCCCCTTCATAACCCCTGCACAGATAAAGGGCTTAAACGAACAGATGCCTGCCCAACAACAGATCTGTCAACAAGGAGAGCACCTACAGTGGGAGAACTGGTAGCAACAGAACACGCGCAGGGCATGGAGGGAAGGGGAAAGTTTCCGATACTGGCAGGCCCTCCTGGAGGAGAGTAAGCGGGATGCATGAGTCTTGACAGACAATGATCGGCCAGATGTCTTCACATATGACGATGAGCGACAGACGAGGATGAGCCAGAGGTCATACAGTGGGAAGAGGAGATGGCGCGGAAGTGTAAGATCAAGAAAGCCATCCAGCGGCGGGCCTACTATCTTGGTGATAAGGTGAAGTTCCAGATGTCACATCTCAGAAAGCTACTGGCACCCGACATAGTGCTGGATGACCACTGTCTAAGAGAGGTCTGTCTCAACACCCGCAAGCTGGTACGGTTCACCGGGCTTTCCAAAATTAACCCTTCTATGACACATGAGCAGATTCTGCAGGTGATGCCGGTTTAAGTCTCCAGATATACTACGGCAAAATCAGAGTGGCAGAAGCAACCATAACTATACCCCTCCCTGACTGCTGACGAGGGCGGTGTCATCCACGGCTGGCGACTCCAGCAGATAGATACCATCAGGCAGAATCTCGTCCATGAGGCAGAAAAGTAGAGCAGAACACGAAGGCGATATAAGACAGCATACAACGTCCTCGGGCATACAACCACTGCTGCGGGTGTGATTTGAGCCAGTGCTGGTGTGGCAGCCGTGGCCACTCTCGCTACAGGGGTTGGTGCCCTTGTCACCATCCCGTTGGGTGGCGTGGCACTAGCCGCCACTGTCTTGGCCACATGCTGGGGGGGGGGGGCAGCGGCAGATCACAAGGAGGCTGGAGAAGCAAGCTAAGTACGTGACACTGGCACAGAGTATGCTACAGACTATCGACGAGTCTGTCAGCAAAGCTCTCGAGGATGGCAAGTTCACCGATGAAGGGTACCACCATATATTGAAGCTCCAAGCCCTGTACCACACGGAGAAACCTAAAGTGTGACAGCAATACCTCAAAGGCTCCAGCGGGCGGGTTGATATGGAGGAGCTAATAAATAGGATGTTACGGCGAGGTCACCCCGCCGGTCTATGGAGTCGAGACGACTACAAATAGTGTGCTGCCTGTACGGTAGCTTTAAGAACACCAGCATAGGTCGCCTTCCCACTGAACCTCACGACAGTCATCTGGAGCCAACCGCCCCTCCTGGGTACACCCTTGACTGGCCTGAGAGGCCTACTGGACGATATACCAGAGCTAACACCGTTCTCCATCACAGTGGATGGATGGTCCCGAACCAGCTTCTCCATCAACCCACGACCGCTGACCAACCGCCCCATCACCATCAAGGATGCGAAGCAAGCTCATACTTGGATGGCTGCTCCAAGCCTCTCATACTGGAATCAGCAGCTGGACTTTCCAGGGTGGTGTGCCACGACATGATGTGGAGTAAGTTCCACCCTACTTCACTCCTATTCTGGTACTCCTGAAGCTGTGCTCATCGCCAGGTGTCTCAGATTCCACGTGTACTTCATGGTGCGATAAATCCTCCATGAGCTTGGTGCAAGCCTTCCTGATACAAACGACTTCGACCCACAGCTCAACAGTCATAGCCTCTCAGCGGCCAGCAGACTACAGAGAGAGAGTTTGTTCAGCGCTCACCCAGACTATTGGTGGCATGGTGGTGACAACAGCGGCCTAGGTGACCCGAGACATGACTACTCAGGATTCCCCTATCGAACACCTCGACGAGTAGGCCGCCGGAAGACAGCGACATTCTCGTTCAATCCAGACTCCGACCCTGGAGCGCTGGTGCAAAATATGCACATCACTGGTTTGCGGCAGGACTATCCAGATGTGTGGAAGTACTTTGTCCCACACACCACCTCAGGCCTCACACCAGCAGGGATCGTTCAGATCAACCAGTCCCTGGAAGCACTGTGCTACTGCCTCCTTGCAGCACAGACCAAGCTGCGTCACTCCATAGATGGTGTCAGTGGAGCAGAGGTCCAGGCCATGTTCATCAGTCTCGTTGAGGATATGATTATCGTGCCAGACACCAGTAGTCTTATTGCTAAGTTCCAGCAGGGGTTGCAGAAGGCCCGTCACAAACTTGACTTTGCTATTTCACCACACCTACGGTTGATTCCGAGCAACATGATCGTGAACATCGAGGACCTCCAAGTCTGGGGCTATAACAACATGAGAGACGAGGGGAGTTCCGCCGGTGTCCACTTCGGCTTCAACACTGCTATCAACGCACCTACGTGTAGTATGGGCCATACAGTCGTTCCGACCCTGACACTGCAGCCAGCCGACACGCTGCTTCCCATTGCAGCTCAGAACCCGACACTGTAGCCAGTCGACACGACACTGCTTCCCGTAGTAGCTCTACGAGTGTTGTCAGGTCTAGCTATCGTGGCGCTCAGGATCAGCCTACTCCGCCGCTAGCAAATCAGCTATAAGACTATCCTGACTCTCTACAGTAGCAGTGGGGACCACGGTGAGACACCGAACCAGCTTGGCCTGCCCTGCAGCCCCTATACACGCTGCCAACATGCACATGCAAGGGCTGGATGGTTCCACAGTGCATCCTTTTTCCAGCTTGAAGTATCGCAGAGCCTTGGTCAGCTCAGAGTCAGGTGAGGCCATGGAGGTCTGCAACTGCTGGAACACATCTGACAGATACTCCCGATCCTTGTAGAAACCTTTAGCTCGTAGGAGCTGCTCGACGATACTCCCACCCATGACAAGGTATTCGAGGAAGCAGATCTGCCCTGTACCAAATCCTAGATAAAGCTCTACAGCTGTCATCTTCTCTGTCAGCTCAGCACCGGAGTGCTGAGCGAGCTCATCTGGTGTCTTCTTCTTGTAGTCCTTCAACTCCATCTGGGAGACATCAAAGTACTTCTTGCATAGCACGAGCCCGGACATGTTTAAGATGTCTCAATAGAGAGATGAATATTCCCGGGTACCAACCCGGCCACCTGGCAGATGCAGACTGGGAAGCTCTTATTAGCTCTCTCAACAGGGGACGCAGACATTTAACAGCGTTGTATACTCAGTGCTTAAACAATGACGTCAACGGTACATATCGTGAAGCAACTGCCCGAGAGCCAGGCGAGTCTTCAGAAGGTGGAGAACCTGCTGCGAACCAAGACACAGAAGTTACTGACCACAGCAAAACCTCTGGCAGTCCATGTCGTCAGTAACGTGGCAGCGAATGTGGCCGTGGTGAAGATGACAAGGGGAAATGAGGTTCTTCCTGCCACCACTGCGGCTGTCCTCGCTACAGTGGTGAGTGGGGTGGCCGGGCACTGTCTCGAAATAACTCACCCCATCCCAAAGATCGCCCTCAGTGGGGCCTCCCACACTGTTGCCGACAAGATTATGGGTGAATGTGTTACACTAATGGAGGCCGCGGTTCTAGGGCTAGCAACGAGTGCAATGGCTGAGATCATCGTCACCTACGTTTAACCGCTCTGAATAGTGAGAGATGGATCACGAGACCCATGCAGCATATGAGGCATGGCGTGCCGGAGGGTGGTGTGTAGCCCATAGTCGAGCATGCTGACTGAGGATCACCAATGCCCGGGAATGGTGGACCGCCCACAAGGCATGACCCTGCAGAGAGGGCCAGTACCCTGAGCACTGCTACCTATTCCCTTGGCCAACTGCGTGGTCCTCCTATGCACAACTATTTCACTGGGGGTATGACTCGTAGGTTTAAGCCATGTATATAGCACTATGACTCTGTCACTCACAGACCTAGAAAGCAAAGGGCTAGGTGATTTTGCTCACGTAGGCGAGGCACGCCTCGGTTCAGAGGACACTGTTGCCCCATCTCCTTCCTAGACTTCGATGAGAAGGGAGACCCGCAGGAGATCCGAGGTACCATCCCAGCCTGATATCTCATCGGGAACACTGATACGGTAGGAAAATCGGCCATTAACAAGGCCAATACTGTATACAAGGGGATGAGCATCAAAGACAGGGCAACGATGCGAGGTATGCTCGAAGTCGATGAGGCTGGTGCCATCAAGGTTATGTCTGAGTCCTATGCACAAGACCTGGTTAAGGATCTCCTTACACCACGGAGCTCATTCCACCAGGATGGAGGGAATCTCAGGGTAGGCAACCTCGGCCTGAGCCATATCACTGTCGATGGCAAAACAGGTGCAACCGCCAGCCTCCAGCTACCAGAGGTGAAGAAGTCAGGGTTCTTTGGTTTGCCGCTTAAGACCACAGGATATTCATGGCTTCCCGTGCATGTATCATACAGATACTGGATGTGCTAGACACGGTGGGTGCTGACACAGGCCCTCTACGCTATCTTCTCAGCTGCTGCTGGGATTTCATGCTTGACGCCTCCATCGCAACCTTCGCATCCGCCGGAGGTGCAGAATTCCCCACTCTGCAGGCGAAAGAGCTGGTGCAGGAAGTACTACCGCTTAGTCTTCCAGATATAGACGAGGCTACCGCCGACCAAGTGCTAACCATCCTCCGCACGCATATCTGTACCATTTAACAGTAGACCGGCCGATGCTGGCCAGGTGGTGCTGATCATTGCCCCGTCAGGACACGGGAAAACATCTTGCTGCTGGCTCTCCTGGCCGAACATCTACATTCTCAATACATCCTTCTGGTGTCAGACTCCACTACTGAGTCAGTTGACCGTAATGATCAATGGTACAATGGACCAATCACCAAGACGCAGAACGTGCAAGCACTGATGGAGAAGCTGCTGGCAGCCCTCTATTCCCAGAATGGTTTAACTAATTTGCATATAGATCAATTAATTATTTACCACATGTAAGTTATTGATTACCTCCCTTTGAAAGTTTCAACGTAAATTTTTATTTGATTTATTGATTGCATGATTGATTGATTGATTGATTCACTCACTCACTCACTCACTCACTCACTCACTCACTCACTCACACTCTCGCGCTCTCTCACACTCACCCATTTAATCCACTCACTCACTCACGCACGCACTCACTCACTCACTCACTCACTCACTCACTCACTCACTCACACTCTCGCGCTCTCTCACACTCACCCATTTAATCCACTCACTCACTCACGCACGCACTCACTCACTCCTTCACTCACTCACTCACTCACTCACGCATGCACACACTCGCACTCACTCCTTCCCTCACTCACTCACTCACTCACTCTCGCACGCACTCACTTACTTACTCACTCACTCACTCACTCACTCACTCACCCCTATTACTCTCCCTCCTCACACTCCCCCTTCCACCTCCCTCTGACCCACCCCGTGATCCATCCCTGTGCCCTTCTTTCTCGACCACTCTTTCCCTCTCTGGTATCTCAGGGCGCCAGATAATGGTATTTTGATAACATTTTATTACCAAAAATTACCCTTTCTCCTAATGGATTGGCTAGCCCTCTATTCCCAGAATGGTTTAACTAATTTGCATATGGATTAATTAATTATTTACCACATGTAAGTTATTGATTACCTCCCTTTGAAAGTGTCAACATAAATTTGTATTTGATTTATTGATTGCATGATTGATTGATTGATTGATTGATTGATTGATTGATTCACTCACTCACTCACTCACTCACTCACACTCGCGCTCTCTCTCACACTCACCCATTCAACCACTCACTCACTCACTCACTCACTCACTCACGCACTCACGCACTCACTCACTCACTCACTCACTCACTCACTCACTCACTCACTCACTCACTCACTCACTCACTCACTCACTCACTCACACTCTCGCGCTCTCTCGCACACTCACCCATTCACCCATTCAACCACTCGCTCACTCACTCACTCACTCACTCACTCACTCACTCACTCACTCACTCACTCACGCATGCACGCACTCTCGCACTCACTCACTCACTCCTTCCCTCACTCACTCACTCACTCACTCACTCACTCACTCGCACTCACTCCTTCCCTCACTCACTCACTCACTCACTCACTCACTCACTCTCGCACTCACTTACTCACTCACTCACTCACTCACTCACTCACTCACCCCTATCCCTCTCCCACCCCACCCTCCCTATCCCTCTCCCTCCTCACACTCCCCATTCCTCTCCCCCTTCCACCTCCCTCTGACCCACCCCGTGATCCATCCCTCTGCCCTTCTTTCTCGACCACTCTTTCCCTCTCTGGTATCTCAGGGCGCCAGATAATGGTATTTTGATAACATTTTATTACCAAAAATTACCCTTTCTCCTAATGGATTGGCTAGCCCTCTATTCCCAGAATGGTTGAACTAATTTGCATATAGACTAATTAATTATTTACCACATGTAAGTTATTGATTGATTGATTGATTGATTGATTCACTCACCCACCCACTCACTCACTCACTCACACTCTCTCACACTCACCCATTCAACCACTCACTCACCTACTCACTCACTCACGCACGCACTCACTCACTCACTCACTCACTCACTCCATCACTCACTCACTCACTCTCGCACTCACTCACTCACTCACCCCTATCTCTTACTCACCGCACCCTCCATATCCCTCTCCCTCCTCACACTCCCCATTCCTCTCCCCCTTCCATCTCCCTCTGTCCCAACCAGTGACCCATCCTCTGCCCTTCTTTCTCGACGACTCTTTCCTTCTCTGGTATCCTAGGGCGCCAGATAATGGTATTTTGATAACATTTTATTACCAAAAATTACCATTTCTCCTAATGGATTGGCTAGCCCTCTATTCCCAGAATGGTTTAACTAATTTGCATATAGATTAATTAATTATTTACCACATGTAAGTTATTGATTACCTCCCTTTGAACGTGTCAACGTAAATTTGTATTTGATTTATTGATTGCATGATTGATTTATTGATTGATTGACTCACTCACTCACTCACTCACTCACTCACTCACTCACTCACTCACTCACTCACTCACTCACTCACTCACTCACTCACTCACTCACTCACTCACTCACTCACTCACACTCTCGCGCTCTCTCTCTCACACTCATCCATTCAACCACTCACTCACTCACTCACTCACTCACCCATTCACTCACTCACTCACTCACTCACTCACTCACTCACTCACTCACTCACTCACTCACTCACACTCGCGCTCTCTCTCACACTCACCCATTCAACCACTCACTCACTCACTCACTCACTCACTCACTCACTCACTCACACACGCACGCAATCACTCACTCACTCACTCACTCACTCACTCACTCACTCACTCACTCACTCACTCACACTCTCGCGCTCTCTCGCACACTCACCCATTCACCCATTCACTCACTCACTCACTCACTCACTCACTCACTCACTCACTCACTCGGGCACGAACGCATGCAGGCACTCACTCACTCACTCACTCACTCGCTCACTCACTCCTTCCCTCACTCAATCACTCACTCACTCACGAAGGCATGCACACACTCACACTCACTCACTCCTTCCCTCACACACTCACTCTTTCGCACTTACTCACTCACTCACCCCTATCCCTCTCCCACCCACCCTCCCTATCCCTCTCCCTCCTCACACTCCCCATTCCTCTCCCCCTTCCACCTCCCTCTGACCCACCCCGTGATCCATCCCTCTGCCCTTCTTTCGTGACCACTCTTTCCCTCTCTGGTATCCCAGGGAGCCAGATAATGGTATTTTGATAACATTTTATTACCAAAAATTACCGTTTCTCCTAATGGATTGGCTGGCCCTCTATTCCCAGAATGGTTTAACTAATTTGCATATAGACTAATTAATTATTTACCACATGTAAGTTATTGATTACCTCACTTTGAAAGTTTCAACGTAAATTTTTAATTGATTTATTGATTGATTGATTGATTGATTGATTCACTCACTCACTCACTCACTCACTCACTCACTCACTCACTCACTCACTCACTCACTCACTCACTCACTCACTCACTCACTCACTCACCCACCCACCCACCCACCCACCCACCCACCCACCCACCCCACCCCACCCCCCGAGTGAGTGAGTGAGTGAGTAAGTGAGTGCGAGAGTGAGTGAGTGAGTGAGTGAGTGCGAGTGTGTGCATGCGTGAGTGAGTGAGTGAGTGAGTGAGTGAGTGAGGGAAGGAGTGAGTGAGTGAGTGAGTGAGTGAGTGAGTGAGTGAGTGAG